>CAJJDM010000078.1:95535-395430 GCA_905182975.1 Paramecium primaurelia | reverse complement strand
TTAAGTGAGTATAATCAACATAATCCAAACCAATCTGTAAACCTATAGATTTAGACATTAATTGGTTATCAAGCATTATTAAAGAGTCACAAATAATCTTAAGTCATATGAGTGGCTAAAACAGCATTATAGGTATCCACTATATTATTGGATATTTCTTGAGAAGGGTATATTAAGAAGGCATTTTTCAGCCTTTACTCCATATTCAACAGAGATATTTTCCAAAAGCATAGAAGTATAAGCTAACGCTTAAGGCAGAAGTGATAATGAATTAATAGTTTGCCAACACTTTTGACTTATTTCTTACTTTATCTAAACCTTTATCAATTATTTCTTTTCCAATTTTATAAGAAGCTCTACAATAATTTTTAGCTGCTTCTGCCATCCCTATGATAACAATGTTTAGAGTTAGATGTATTATTAATTTATTTATTCTTTTTGATTTCGTTTATCATTCGATCATCACAATCCGTAAAGAGTGCTAATAGATAATTATAATTATAACTTTTTATTGTAAATATAATTCTTGAAATTTTTATCAATGTATTCCTTTTTTATACAGTTTCCATAATACATTCCATATAATTAATTACTCCGCTCCCTCTACATCAAGATAAATAGCAGAGCATATCATAATTATAAAATAATGAATCTTAATTTTACAAAAAATAGTATTGCTAATTTTAGGGGATGATTGAATAAATTTAATATTTTATAAAATTAATTGTATTAATCTTTTACTTAAAATTGTTAGGATTATCAAATCTATTATAAATTTTTATTCTCTAAGTTAAACAACAACTTTAATATCATAATAAAAAGAGTGACAAGTGAAATTATATAGTTATATTCTCAAATATCTACATAACTTAGTCTAATTAAACAGGCTATCTAATTTAAAATTTCTTCTTGGAATGCTAAGACAATAAGACTCATCTTTGTCATCACTTTCTGAAATAATTATTGGAGGATGTCAATTTTATCATTTCAAGTATATTACTATTTGAGCCTTATTTAGCATTTTATTTTCTTTAAAATAAATCCTAAAGTAATTCATAAATAGATTCTTATAAAGATATTATATTAATGCAAACTGAATCATAATATAAGCCATAATCAAGTGACCTTTTGAATGCTAAATTAAGTCTTTCTACTGCTGAAATTAAATAATATCTTAATGAATTCTATTATTAATTTTATATAATTGTAATAGCCTATTGAGAATAAAGAATAATAAGCTTCTATAACTAACTTATTTTTCTCATTTTATCAGTTATTTAATCTAAAATTAAGCTAACAAAAAAATTAAATTATACCTTCAAATATCTGCCAAGTATTCCTGCTATTACCCCTTCTATTTACCATTATATTTTAGCTTTTTAGACTTCATAATTCATTTCCTTTGCTTAAATGAATTACATTTTAAATTTCTGACTTTATTCCTTTATTGATTATTACACCTCTTATACAGTATCTGACTTAGTTTCTATTAATTTTCCTATTTATTTGAATAGGCATCCCTTTTTTTAGTAAATGTCAATTCATAATTGTTATTTGAATTGCCATGTATCAACAATTTATTCTCATCTTAAAGTAATCTTCTATGCTATCAATTTTTAATAATATAATCCTATTTTTTTTAAAGGAAATAAACAATGGAAGGGTATTAGCAACTTTGATGAAATTCACCCAGCCATTTAAAAAAAAAAAATATTCATAATATTTATTTTATTGGGTATCACACAGCAATTAGGAGAAGTTATAGTTCTTAGCACATCAGTCAAGAAAAATGAATTGTCAAGAATATTACTCAAATTAAATACAAATTAAATTATTCATCTTAAAAATTCATTTTTCTATACTATTTAAAAAGAAAGCAATGCATATGTTTGAGATGATTTCTCAATAGTTTAATTTACCTCTTAAATTATCAATTTGAAATCTGCACAAAGTCTGAACTTCTATTTTACTGAAATGCACAAGATACTTTAATGATTTTGCAGTATATAACTTTAAGTTAGAGTGATAAAAATTAATTATTAAAAATAAAAAAGAAATGCAAGGCTCTTTTTTAGAGAAGAAAGCTTTAGCTGACATCTTTGGTAAAATAAAAGATGTAGATGAGCAAATGTTTGGTTTAATATTAGAACAATTAAGAAAAAAAAAAGTTTAAGACTGTATTGGATATCTTTCAGATAACGTGAATCAAAGGCAATTAGAATCATAAATCTTACAAAAAGCAGTTGATATAACCCAGGCTGATAAAGAATAGAAAATGTCTGTTGTTATAAATGATATCAAATAAATCACAGAAGTCTTAAGAAAATTAAAAGACCATGACTTCAATAAGTTAGACTATTCTTGTGAAGAAAATGAAGAATTTACATAAAGTATAATTCATAGTATCAAGGATAAATAATGGATCATTGTATTTCTGTAATTTTGGTTCACATCACATCCATTGATAATTAGTTGGTATAATGTGGGTCTAATTCATTATATATATTAGTTTAGATGAAGGTGGACCTTAAAAACAAAAATTTTGAAAATATTAAAATCAAAAATATTTCCCTAATAGGAGCTAATTTTTTTATGTGTAATTTAAGTGGATCCTAATTTAATAATGTGAACATAAGTGGATTAAATTTGAATGGTGCTTAGATGTTCAATTGTAAATGGAAGAACATTAAAGTAAATGAATTGAATAAATTGCATGGTCATATTAGCACTGTCTACTCAGTATGTTTCTCTCCTGATGGAAATACATTAGCTTCTGGTAGTGGTGATAAGTCTATCCGTCTATGGGATGTCAAAACTGGGCAATAAAAAGCCAAATTAGATGGTCATTGTACAACTGTCTAATAAGTCTGTTTCTCTCCTGATGGAAATACATTAGCTTCTTCAGGTGTTACATAATGTGTTTGGTATAAAGTAGGAGGTAACGATACTTCTATCCTTCTGTGGGATGTAAAAACAAGAAAATTGATAACAAAATTAGATGGTCATGACTAGTAAGTTAATTCAGTCTGTTTCTCTCCTGATGGAATTACATTAGCTTCTGGTAGTGGTGATATGTCTATCCGAATGTGGGATGTGAAAACAGGATAATAAAAAGCCAAATTAGATGGTCATAGTAATTCTGTCTACTCAGTCTGTTTCTCTCCTGATGGAAATACATTAGCTTCTGGTAGTGGTGATAAGTCTATCCGAATGTGGGATGTGAAAACAGGATAATAAAAAGCCAAATTAGATGGTCATAGTAATTGTGTCTACTCAGTATGTTTCTCTCCTGATGGAAATACATTAGCTTCTGGTAGTAGTGATAAGTCTATCTGTCTATGGGATGTCAAAACAGGATAATAAAAAGCCAAATTAGATTGTCATAGTAATTGTGTCTATTCAGTATGTTTCTCTCCTGATGGAAATACATTAGCTTCTGTTAGTGATGATAAGTCTATCCGTCTATGGGATGTCAATACAGGATAATAAAAAGCCAAATTAGATGGTCATAGTAATTATGTTAGATCTGTCTGTTTCTCTCCTAATGGAAATACATTAGCTTCTGGTAGTGGTGATAAGTCTATCTGTCTATGGGATGTCAAAACAGGATAATAAAAAGCCAAATTAGATGGTCATAGTAATTTTGTCTACTCAGTCTGTTTCTCTCCTGATGGAAATACATTAGCTTCTGGTAGTAATGATAAGTCTATCCGTCTATGGGATGTCAAAACAGGATAATAAAAAGCCAAATTAGATGGTCATACTAGTACTGTCTACTCAGTCTGTTTCTCTCCTGATGGAAATACATTAGCTTCTGGTAGTAATGATAAGTCTATCCGTCTATGGGATGTCAAAACAGGATAATAAAAAGCCAAATTAGATGGTCATACTAGTACTGTCTACTCAGTCTGTTTCTCTCCTGATGGAAATACATTAGCTTCTGGTAGTAATGATAAGTCTATCCGTCTATGGGATGTCAAAACAGGATAATAAAAAGCCAAATTAGATGGTCATACTAGTACTGTCTACTCAGTCTGTTTCTCTCCTGATGGAAATACATTAGCTTCTGGTAGTAATGATAAGTCTATCCGTCTATGGGATGTCAAAACAGGATAATAAAAAGCCAAATTAGATGGTCATACTAGTACTGTCTACTCAGTCTGTTTCTCTCCTGATGGAAATACATTAGCTTCTGGTAGTAATGA
Source organism: Paramecium primaurelia (assembly GCA_905182975.1). Classification (NCBI taxonomy): domain Eukaryota; phylum Ciliophora; class Oligohymenophorea; order Peniculida; family Parameciidae; genus Paramecium; species Paramecium primaurelia. The sequence continues at coordinate 391,225 of CAJJDM010000078.1, read as the reverse complement.
TAACTCTATCCGTCTATGGGATGTCAAAACAGGATAATAAAAAGCCAAATTAGATGGTCATACTAGTACTGTCTACTCAGTCTGTTTCTCTCCTGATGGAAATACATTAGCTTCTGGTAGTAATGATAAGTCTATCCGTCTATGGGATGTCAAAACAGGATAATAAAAAGCCAAATTAGATGGTCATAGTAATTGTATTAACTCAGTCTGTTTCTCTCCTGATGGAAATACATTAGCTTCTGGTAGTGATGATAACTCAATCCGTCTATGGGATGTCAAAACAGGATAATAAAAAGTCAAATTAGATGGTCATAGTGATTGTGTTAGATCAGTTTGTTTCTCTCCTGATGGAAATACATTAGCTTCTGGTAGTGATGATAACTCAATCCGTCTATGGGATGTCAAAACAGGATAATAAAAAGGCAAATTAGATGGTCATAGTGATTTTGTTAGATCAGTTTGTTTCTCTCCTGATGGAAATACATTAGCTTCTGGTAGTGATGATAACTCAATCCGTCTATGGGATGTCGAAACAGGAGAATAACAAGCCAAATTAGATGGTCATTAATATGCTGTCATGTCAATCTGTTTCTCTCCTGATGGTAATACATTAGCTTCTGGTAGTGGTGATACGTCTATCCGTCTTTTTGATGTCAAAACAGGATAAGAAATTAAATCCTCTGATAAAAACTACAAAGATATTCTTGCTTAATTTAAGATTCCCCTCCAATAACATAGCCATATTTTCAAAGGTATCATATTTTTAGCCTACAATTACCTTACTACTCTCATTATATCCCAAAAAGCAATATTTCAAGCTAAATAAGCTTTAATTCTAAAAGGAGAGTTTATGAATCATTCAGGTATCGATTTAAAGACATTGTTTGAATAAAAAGGAAGTTACTTTATAGAAGATTTATAGAAAAAGTGATTTTGATCATTATCAAACAACAATTATATTTACAATCAATATCTTCTTTTTAGTTTTAATTCTGTCTTAATTAGTATCTTACTTAATCTTCCCTTTTAAAGCTAGGTAAATTCTTATTTTTTAAAGATTTATTGTATTAAAGTTATATATAGGGAATTATTTTAGAATTGTCATAATAACTGATATCAATTAATATTTTTATAGAGATTAAATTATAAATGATACTACTTTTAATTAATAATCTAAACAAAGAACAGTTAATGAAGTGTTTAAAATAATGATCAATATAATTACTTAAAGAAAACTAATTTTACACTAAATTCTTTTAAATCATCGAGGATGTAATATTGTTTAGAATAGGGATTGATATTAAAAAAAAAAATTAATAATTTTGTATGATTAAGTTTTAATTCATAAATCGTATTTTATTAAAAAGATAATAAAAAAGATACTTAAAGAATTCAAAAAAAAACTTAATCTTATAAATAATCTAATCTATAACAAAATTAAAACATGAGATTGAATGGTTTTTAAAATTGCTCTACTCTATTTTTACTAATACCTTTATAACCTATTCTATTGATATTAAAAGTATTAAATAGTATAAACGACTGTAAAGATACATTAATTATCAAGAAGTATTATATCCCATAAAAGGATTAAGATTTAAGGAGATATTTATTATATTTTCCCTAACAAGTTGATGTAACTATCTTGTTCTTACTCTGTTTATATTTACTAAACTCACAAAAACATATTCAGGTTATCAAGAATTCAAATTATCATTTTCAGAAAAGTACGTTTGAATGCTAATGGGATTAGGGAAGATTAATTTCTTCAGATGATTGTTTTTATTTTGGAAAATGCAAAAGATAATGATATGATGTTGAAATTAAACCCATAATCTCTATCACAACTAAACTGAATGATGTAGCTAAAAAGAAATTAATCTATTTCAAAAGTAAAATTTCAAATCCTGTACTAAAAGTAACAATCAAATGCGAGAATATTGTCTTTAAGAAAATACCTTACTCTCTAATGAAGCAAGGTTAGTATTAAAATCTCCTAAGAAAATGTCAAATCATTAAACATCACTTATTTTGAAAACAGCCCTTCTCGGTAAAATTGTGATGTATATCATCTTGATTGTAAGTGGTATAGCTTCTTTATTTGATAATCTAGAAATTTTATGGAATCTCCTTGATATACTATAATAATTATCATATATGAAATTTCCAGAAAACTTATAAATCTAGTTAGAAATATATAAAATTGGTTCTTTTACTCCAATAATTTCTTATAAACAGATATATATTTACAAAATTTATTTGATTGTCAAAATTCCAATCATACCAGCTAAATGGATATATCAAGAGTATGAAATAATTGTTACTTTTTGTATAACTTTTTAACATTAGTCACTCTAAGTATATTTGGATTTGCTTATTTTTAATTTCATTTTGCTTCTATAAATCCTTGTTGTTATTTCAAATTACAATTGACCTGCTATTTTTTACAGTAGTAAATCAGAAAGCTTATTTAAAGTTGTCAGATCTATTTTCTCCTTATAGAAATTGGAAAGAAATAATATTAGTAATTTACATACTCTGGATTAATCAGAATCCTTACATCTTACTTTTATGAATTAACTTTTGCATCAATTTTATAAATTGCCAATTACAATATTGATACTACTTTAAATGCAACCATTCATTATTAGCACTAATTACATTTCAATTAAATCTAATCCTCATAATGTTATTTTTTTCTTATTTAAGTAAAAAAGATAAAGTAAACAAAAAACTATCTGGCTTAGTGGAAGGAATAAATGTTGAATAAGGATCTAAACAATATTTTACTATATTGTTGATAAAAAAAACTTTAATCATTGTTAATTTAGTTGTATTATAAGAATATGCGGCTGCTTAGAGTTTAATTACAGCTTGTTTATCAGGATTATTTTTTTGTTATTTTTATATTTATAAACCTTTTGAAAACACTTATGAAAATATGAAAATATTCATCACAGAAATTCTAATTATGCTTAAGGTTATACTCTTTTCTGGTTATGCTATTCTAAAATTCAATTAAAACAAAGACCCAGCCGAAGTTTTATGTTTGATTAATGTGAAGTATCAATTATAAAAAAACATTTAATAAGTAGATTTACTATAGGTGGTTCACATTAATGCTTGTTTCACCTTGTTCATTTAGATTCACTAATAATTATTAAAATATACTCATTCCTCTTTGCATATATATTCTAGATGGATAAAATTTCGATTAACTTTCATTAAAGGTTTTATTAACTAGAATTTAGAATTTTAAGAACACCAATATTAAATCTATTTGAGAATTCCAAAAAATATCCACTTTATCAAAATTGATTTTGGATACTATAATCAATTTCAAAATAGTTAAAATTTCTAACACCTTTAAATAATCTTTTGTGACCATCTTTGTAATTTTATTATGAAATTGAACCTATAATAAATGAATATTGTGTACCTTATTGTTGCATGCTTTTTTTTGATTTAATATTTTGTCTTCCCTCCTCTATTAAAATGGGGAATACTAAATATAAAGCATTAATTCTAGAGCCCAATCCAGAATTCATCTTTATTAAAATATGCATTAATTTGAATCAATAGCAAATGCTTTCTTCGATTTAAAAATACAAAATATATCTAAATTATCTATTCCTAAAGTCAATCAAAAGTCTTTTTCTACAAAAATAAAGATTAATTAAATTAAATGATAATCTAAAATTACAACTAATGAAAAATGAGTATTAATTTTAATTATTTGAATTAATATAAATGAATAATGTTATTATTAACATTTTAGAAAAATTAATTGAAAAATAAATAGTTTAAGAACAAAAGAAAGGTATATTACATATTTTATTCCTAAGGATATTGATTTTTTAGAATGGGTGTATTGAATTAGGAAATTTATTTTATATATGGAGTTCATTTAGGACCTTTATTAACTCCTTTTTTATTTGATATCTATTTTAATGAGATAATTGAAAAATTAATTAAATATACAAAAATTAGACGATAAATCGTAGTATCAGATAATTAAAAATGAAATTTCCTTTATAATTTTGTTAATAAGCTTGATGTCTTAGCAATAGTTTGAAATAGTGAAATCTTGAATGAATTATCAATTAAATTTGTTTTTCGAGCTGAATAATATCACTTTTCATTTAATCTAGGAATCTAAAGTTTTTATAGAACAAAAGAATTCACAATCTGGTATGGATTAATCAAAACAGAAAATATTTTAAATACTTAAGAAATTATATTAATAACTGAGGAGATCTTAAATTGGTTGCCTCTTTTAACTTACTGTCTTTAAGATACATGACATAAATGTGGAATACTTACATTAGACCACATATTTAATATTACTCCCCTGCACTGCACAATTAGGATAAGGTTTCGGAGAAATTAAAAGATTAGTCTCTTAAATTAACTCTTGGACCTATATCTTTATCCAATAAAATTATTTGATAACCCATTAAATTATTCGATTTTCAAATCCTTTTTTTAATTAATTAATATAATATTAGGGAATCATAAGAAATGGTAATCCTTATAAGACATTTTTAAGTCAATAAAATGAAGAATTTAAATCAGTTAAAACGAAGCGATTGCAAATTTTATACTTTCCAGATTATGGATATCTAGAAAGTTTTAAGTATAATTAGTTATAATTTAAGTCTTGTTAAAAGGTCTAAAATAGAAGTTTGAACACTTAGCAGTTCATAATCAGCAACAAACTTTTTGAATAAATTGTTTATCTAATTGAGATATGGTATTCATGTCTTAATGGGTCTGGAGCAAGTTACCAATTTCTCCTAATCTCTTCAATTTCTTATTTTGAAAATCTCCTGGTTATCAAAAGAACATTTTTATTTATAGCTGTATTTTCTTCAAGCTAATTTCTTGATCTGTGGATTATTTATTTATATTTTAGGTCTCTCGAAAGGATATCCCTGATCTAATTAGAGTTTTGATGCACTTATGACCAAATCACTGATGGCCTTAGGGGAAATTGCAAATCATTCATCTCATATATGGATTATTGGGTTTAATTTTTAAATTTGATTAATTACTTCTTTTAATTTTGAATTTTTTAAATATTCTTAATGAATCAAGAATTTGCACTTTTTTATCTAATTTTATAGCTATTCTTAAACTGATGTTTTATTGAAAATGGAAACAAATAGTAACTTATTGAAGATGATAATCGGTTTATTTCTACACTTTATTAGAATAATAATAAGTGTGGGGAGAGTGCAGAAAGACAATCTGTAAATCATTTATAAAACTATCTCTTATTAAGTAAAGATTTGTGGATATGTCCTGATAAATCAAAGAGAAAGTTTAAGGTTATTATTTTGATGCCTTAGGGCTTTAAGAACTCACTCTTCTTGCTATTTTTGAGGCTTTACCTACAGTATAGTTGCTCATGACTTTATATAATTTTCAAGTCTCTTTAATTAACGTATTATTATTAATTTTTCTCAACATATATTTTGATATCATCTTTATACCTTTTACATTTAATAGAAAAAGTACTAATTAATGCTATTTCAAATAATTGTTAGGAATACGCATATTAATTTGGTCTCAAAATTAAAAAAATATTAAATACTTGCAATCAAAAATTTGATTTATTAATTGAAACTTTTTCACAATGCTATAAATATAAATATAGCTAGTTCAAATGCATTTTTAATTATTAACTTGAAAGATGGTATTATATTCACAATACCATTAGAAATTCGACATGAAGGAGTCTTAATATCATCTTCGGGATGCTTGAAATATATTAATAAATAGATACATTATAATTATAGAGAAAAATAATGCATCTAGGGACTGAATGTAGAAATTGGTTATAGAGAACTGCAATTGAATTAATTTTTGTGATCAGTTATAAGCATCTTCTCTTGCGTATGTGATTTTGAGAGATAAATTGGTTTACTCATTCTATTTACAAAATATTAAATATATTTGAAAAGAATAAATAAAAAATTACTTTCAAATAATATAGATATGAAATATTAAACTAAAGCCGTTTCAGAAAGAACAAAGAATGAATAACTTTAAATGGTTCCAGTATCGAAAAAAACATATTAATAAGTCTCATACATAGTCTCTAACAGACTTCATTTTTACGGGGCAGACAACAACTTACAAGTCTACATTTCATAAAAAATATTTATAGAAATTTGAAATGAAATTCTGAGGTAAGAATGATACTTTTGACGATACCAAATCTACCCATAACAGATCATAAGTTTATTCTTAACTATACTCAACTTAAAAAATTAGAAAAAGTGATTCTTGGGTGTTACTCTCGATTAACTCAATTTATTATTAACATCTAATAGAGTAAGAAAAATATAATAATAAAAAAAGAGGAGAAGACAATAATTTTTATTTGAAAAATACTTTAAAAAATTTTCCTTTTAATCTTTATGATTGTTATACAAGAAATTCAGCACTTTTTTTCTATTTGTTTTTCATTTGGTTCTTAAATTTTTGATCCCTGCCAATTAAACAAACTAATATCAAAAATAATCTTTCAATTACTTAATCATTTCTTCCAATTCATTATGGTATTTTTTGAATGATCATTTAGAAAAACAAATTACTTATAGTTTTCTTATCTTAACAGATATATTTTTCTTTACTTTCTCAAATGCTCATTAGATCTATTTTATTAAAGAGATTAACCTTTTCTGTATACAATACTCATTCAATACCCATCGTTCAAGATTATACAGTGTTAAATGAATTAGTATTATTTGTTGAAATTGTTTCTATAATAAAACCCTTACTGCTTTAAAGTGTATAAATTCATATAATATTACTTAAATGTCCTAACATCCTCAAAACCGAACATTATATTTTATTGTCTCAAATGGATAATTATCAAATTGATCTCTTTTTAATTCCTATTTTATGTCATATTAGCTTAAGTATGCATTGATATGATATCATTTTATAACTTACTTAATAAATTTCATTAGCATTCAAAATTGTTGTTGATTTTTCCAATTTACAAACTTATCTGATGATTAGATATTTACAAGTCGATTATTTTAATAATTCCTGGACAATTTTGTATTCAGGTCAGCATCTTCGCAATATCCCTGCATTATTAAAAATAATTCTTTATCAAGACAAACTCGCTCCAGGTTTATTAATTATATACAAAATATTGCATTCAACATATTAAACCCTACTAGTCACAAGAGAATCAATTGTTAAAGATGCAATCAAATTTTTTATGGCTGCTATATTTTTCTGATGTTTTTTTATCAATTTGTAATTGAGAACTATTTAAATATTAATTAATTATATAAAATGGTTTTATAAGGTAGGTTTATAAAAGATTAATGTAAATAATTAAATTAAAAATGTATTAACCAAATATGATAGAAAATGAAAAAAATCTTCATTGTTTAACATTAATTACTTGTAGCAATGGTTATTCTAGATTCTTAATTAACATAAAATTAAAGACTTTTGTGTTAGGAATGTATTGAAAATTTTGAATCTGACTAAAAAGATAAGACAATTGGATTTAAAAAGTTATTTAGAAGATTGAAAAAAATAAATAGAAAGAGTTAAATAACATAGAAAATCTAATTGTAACCAATATTATATTAGTTAAATCATTATAAATTCAAATCAATAATTTAAAATCTAAGGTTCTTTAATAATTAGATCAATTACTTAATAATACCAAAGATTGGATATTAAATTTAAAATAAACAGGATCTAAATATTCAGAGTATAGTTTCTTCAAAGAATTAGATTTAATAATCGATTAATAAAATAATAAAGATGATTAAATTAATTGTTAACATCAAATTAAAATATTTAATGAAAGTTAGATTACAAAAATCAATTATAAATTAGAGTGATTCAAATCATTTCAATAATATCAATAATTATGGAATATATTGAACAAACTAAATGAATAAACATCAAATATGGCTATAATTTAATAGCAATAAAAATAATAATAACAATTAAGTCCAAATCAATTATTATTTATAGATTATACAATTGAATAAGAAGAGGATTGTAATTCTATTGTTCAATTATATTATGTAAATAAATGAATAGCAATAAATGGTAGGTTTCTAAACCTTAATTTGAGCAAAAGAAAGGGATCTATTGCATAATTTTAACATAAAATGAAGATTAATTAATTTCAGGTAGTGAAGATTCCATGATAAATGTATGGGGAATAGATTTGATGAATAATAAATTAATATTTTTCTATTCTCTATAAAAACATACTAATGTTGTCACCTCATTAAGTTTAAATGAATCAGAAAGATTATTGGCATCATGTGGATATGACTAATAAATTATAATTTGGTAAAAAGATACAAATAATAAGTGGACTTTTTAGTAAGTTGTTATAGTGATTAAAAATCTATAATTTAAAGAAAGTTTTATATATATTAAATAAGTAATAATTGATAGCTATCTTTTGTAAAGATATTTTATGAACAACTAGTAACAAGTTCTACTAATAGCTGGTAGTTAGTTTTCGAAATAATAGTAATTTTTGTTTCAAATAAAGCAAAGAATATCCTAAAAAACAAGAATTGTACATAAATTTATAAAATCAATAACATTAGAATTAAAAATCTAGAGATACAAAAAATTTTATTATTACTTATTTTCTTTTTATTCTCTGTTGTTTTGACTTATGTGAAATATTAATTTCATTGCATTTTTTGTTGTAATATATCATGATTATGAAAATAGATAAATACATTTGAAATAAAATATCTATGATAATGTATTAATACTTAAAAAATTCTAAATTAATCAAATTAAAAAAAATACACCAAACGCCCAACATTGTAAATACGAAATTAAAATGAAGTTGTGATATATGAAATAACTTATTATTAATTTGTTNGACTACTTTCATTTAACTAAAATATTTTTCTATTTTCTAAAAAATACAATATTTTGGTTTAGAAATATTAGCCTGAAGGAAAACATTTATAGAATAATGAAAAAACCTATATTAAAAAAGTGAAAATCAAATTTTAGAAGCATAAAAAGACAAACAGATAATTTTGAATATTCTTAATTTAATTGTTTTTAGAATTAATTATTAGTTAGTTCATCCTCAATTTAATATCTCATGTCTTTTTACCAATCTAACTAATTATTAGAGAAGTTATGTTTATTATTTCTTATTTTTGATTAAGATTATTTTTATTTTTTATAGCAATATCAAATGAAAAAATAATTAGGAAATCGAAAACTAATGGGATTCAATTCTAAAATTTTTGGATATATAGACTTAAATGTATTATTATAGTATGGGAATGAAGAATTTACATAAGGGTTGTTGAAGGAAGTAGATTAAAACTGGCTTAAGGATTGGTCTACGACTGTATATGGCAACAATGAGTGAAGGACGGAACATCGGTTGTGGTATAATGTGAATTCCCAAGTGAACAATTTTTCATCATTTATTAATATTATAATTAAGTAGATCTTCAAAAATATTGGATTAAATAATCTAATAATTTATTCTTCTAATCAGGTTAAATGTTAAAGTAAAAATACTTTATCATTCAATTTAGGAATCCAATTATTAATATATATTAAATAAGTAATAATTGATAGCTATCTTTTGTAAAGATATTTTATGAACAACTAGTAACAAGTTCTACTAATAGCTGGTAGTTAGTTTTCGAAATAATAGTAATTTTTGTTTCAAATAAAGCAAAGAATATCCTAAAAAACAAGAATTGTACATAAATTTATAAAATCAATAACATTAGAATTAAAAATCTAGAGATACAAAAAATTTTATTATTACTTATTTTCTTTTTATTCTCTGTTGTTTTGACTTATGTGAAATATTAATTTCATTGCATTTTTTGTTGTAATATATCATGATTATGAAAATAGATAAATACATTTGAAATAAAATATCTATGATAATGTATTAATACTTAAAAAATTCTAAATTAATCAAATTAAAAAAAATACACCAAACGCCCAACATTGTAAATACGAAATTAAAATGAAGTTGTGATATATGAAATAACTTATTATTAATTTGTTAATTAGATTCATACCTATCATAGGAGTAGTTGGATTGAGAGAATACAGTTAGTGGATAGAAGTTTTTGGAAATGCTAATGGGATTTTATGTCCTGAATTACATACATATATTCCGGATATGCACCCGCATTAATGTGTTTGTAAATATTATCATTATTCATATTCATAGCTTATGCTACCATTTGTAAAGGTGTTACAGAGGCAGAAATAAAAACTGAAGTAAATGGAACTTAATATGTTTGTCATCCAAGATTCTAACCATTTGATGAAGGGACTCCAACTAAAGGAGATTATTCCTTTCATTGCGGAAGTGATTTTGGCTAAACATTGATAATGGAGAGGTCTTTAGATGGACATTATAAATTTTATTGTAAAGGTAGAAACAATCAATACATTAGAAAATTTATATCCTAAAACATGTTTGATATAAGATAAACAAAGATGCCAATATTGTAAATTCCCATTCTTTGGATTTGAGTGTGAATCTGTTCCTTAATATTATGATAGGACATAAACTAATCCTGTTAGAAGTAATAAAAATAATTATTAAAGAATGTGATGGATAATGTGAGGAATGTGATTAAAATAAAGTATGTTCTGCTTGTAGATTTGATTATGAAAAAAACAATTCAACAGATAATCTTTGCTCTAAAAGTAAGTTAAAATTTCTAATAAGCATAGAATGCTATGGTTTAGCACTTTGTGCACCAATTAAAAAAGACAGTTCGAATACTGATGATATGTGTAGAACTGGGTTTGGTCGTTGGCTTACAACTGTTTATGATAATCTACAATGTGTTTGTAATTATATTCATATAAATACCTTTAGAGGTTTTGCCATGTTTAAAGGCTCAGTCTATACCCGGTGTAGTAGGATTTTAGTGTCTAAGTTGCAGTTAAGGATTTTTTCTAGCATTATATTTAAAATAAGAAGGTCTCTAAAAGTGTTTTTCTTATGATTAAAATTGTCCCATTAACTATTAAGATAAATATGTGTCTTATGAGAGTATCGTTGAAATATTATATAATACAAAATGCAGTTAATGCGATCCAGGATTTCATTTCAAAGATGGCATTTGTCAAAGTAATTGTTATTCTAAAATTTTATTTAGAAGTAAAGGAAATTTAAGTTAATTGTATACTACTTGACCCAACTGGACTTAATTGTATAGCTTGTATTCCATCTTATGCATTACATCCAGATGGCACATGCTAATAGTACCAATGCGATCCAAAATGTATAACATGTTTGGATACCAATCCAGAGTATTGTACCACTTGCGATAGCTTGAAATATGAAATAGCTGAAAATGGTATCTGCAAATGCAAACCAGAATATGGTTTGCAAGAGGGAAACTGTGTTCCTTGTACTGAAGTTAATTGCTACGATTGTCTTGATGATTTTTAATTCTGTATTTTGTGTAAACCAGGATAAAATAGAATAGTAGAAAACCAATAATGTGTTTGTTAACCAGGATCATATGATCCCCAAAATGAAGACTAGATATGCCTTGGTAAATTAATATAATGATTTCTAGCTTGTGACTATTCTTGTCTAAATTGTTTTGGTCCATCAAATGTAGAATGTACTAAATGTTTAGATGAAGACATCTCAAACAGAATTTTAGTTTACAATTCTTGTCAATGTAAAATTGGATATGCTGATTTTCAACTACAAGAATCAAAATGTGGAAGTATTTTGAATGTTAAGTTTAGAATGCCATCCCAGGTGTGTTACATGTTCCTAAGCAGCAGATGAGACTACAAACTAATATTGTCTAACTTGTATTCCAGGAGAAAATCGAGTTGTTTCTGCTCAGCTAAAATGTGAATGCTAAGAAAATTATGGTGATAATTTTGGCACCAAGGAAGTTTGTTTTAGTACTTCTATTAAATATACATAGTATGCGATTATACTTGTGGGAGTTGTGATGATGCTGGACCAACACATTGTGTTGAATGTTTAGAAAAATCTGGTAGATATTTGACAGCTTCAGGAGAATGTTTATGCAAAACTTCATATTTTGATGATTAAACATAAAATATAGAGTGTTCAAGTAATATTAATAAGATATCATAAATAGAATGTCATTACTCATGTTTATTATGTTAAAACTCAGCTTAGAGTAATGCATGTTTGCAATGTCCTTTAACTAGGGAACCTAGTGATCCATTAGCTACAACATTTGAATGTAATTGTGCGTCCTTAAACTCTTTTGATGATGGAGTTTCACCAAATTGTCCATCATGTGATTATACTTGTTAAACTTGTAATGGTCCTCTTTCATCTAATTGTTTAACATGCGATTCAACATATCGATAATTAGATTTATCAACTTGTGTATGTCTAATTGGATATTATGATATTGGATAATTAGAATGTGCAAGTAAGGATTATTAAATATTAATAGAATGTCATTATTCTTGTTACTAATGTTTTGATAGTACTATAGAAGGTTGTATTTCTTGTTCTATGGATCTACATTTTAGACTATTAAAAGGTAATATTTGTAAATGTATTGATGGATATTATGATGAATTAGGAAATGCTAAGTGTAAAAGTAATTTTTATATTTAAAAATCAATTAGAATGTTCATATAAATGTGCAACATGTGAAACTCAATCAGATAAGTGTTTGGATTGTCCATTAAATTCCTTACGTACTCTTGATCCCATTAAGGGATGCTTTTGTTAAGGAGAGTATTATGAAAAAGAAAATGAAATAGCTTGTTAAAGTAATTTTAAAATGAATTATAGAATGTCATTTCAAATGCAAAGCCTGTGATGGTTAAAATCAAAATAATTGTGTCTCTTGTGATTCTGTTGCAAACAGAGAATTAAAAATTAATGAATGTAAATGTTAACCACATTACTTTGAAACGGAAGTTTAGGAATGTGCTGGTAATATTATATCTAAAAGATAGTTTGTAGTTCATTTTGTTATGAATGTATTAACAATTTTGATAATTGTACTTCATGCGCAAATGATAGATATTTAGTAGGAAGTACATGTAGGTGTATAACAAAATTTGACGGATCAGAAATAAGTACATTTGATTATAACGGATTGGTAAAATGTTAAAGTAATAAATAAAAATAATCATTAGAGTGTCATCATTCATGTGGAACATGTTTAGGAATTGAAGAAGGTGATTGCCTTAATTGTATAGAATCTGATCACAGATACTAAGTAGGAAATACTTGTGTTTGTGATGAAGGATATTTTGATGCAGGATTGCCTGTCTGTCAAAGTATTAAAAATTTATAATTAATAGAATGTAATTATAAATGTAAAGGATGTTTAAAGTAAATAGAAAGTTGTATTTCTTGTCCAGATAACAGCTTTAGATAATTTGTTTCAGGTTTTAATAGATGCTAATGTATAGAAAGATATTATGATGATGGATAGAATGAAATTTGCTAGAGTATTTATAACTTTTATTAATTTTAGAATGCCATTATTCATGTCTCAGATGTAATGATATTGAAACAAAATGTGAATTGTGTTCAATTTAATCTGATAGAATTTACAATGATTAGCTTTTTTCTTGCGATTGTAATATCGGATATTATGATATTGGAATTGAAAAATGTTAAAAATGTCACTACTCCTGTTTAAGTTGCAATTCTGGAGATGCTAATTCCTGTGATTCATGTTTAGCTATGAATGATTCAAATAGAGTATTTTATATAAATACCTGTAAATGTTTATTTGGGTATTTTGATGATGGTTAATCACCATAATGTTAAAAATGTGATATTCAATGTCTAAGTTGTATTGATCATTCTTATTAATGCTAATCATGTCCATAAACAAGAAAAATAGAAGCAAATTGTAAATGCCAATTAGGCTATTATGATGTTGGTTTATAACTTTGTTCAAAATGCAGTTCAAAATGCCAGACATGTGAAATTTCACCAAATAATTGTACTTCATGCAATTCTATTGAATTTAGAGAACTTAACTTAATAACATAAACTTGTGATTGCTCAATAGGTTATCTTGAAATTAATGGTATCTGTGAGTAATGCTATTAAAGTTGTAAAACATGCATTTAATCTATCAATAAATGTAATTCTTGTGTTTAATTTCGAATTTTGAAGAACGATGATTGCATTTGTAATGATGGAATGTACGAATCAAATTCTGATAAACAATGTAAATTATGTAATAAGACTTGCTTAACCTGTGCTAATTTAAGTAATTACTGTTTAACATGTTCTACTGATAATTTTCGATATTTTAAATCTGGAAATACTTGTGATTGTATGATAGGTTATTTCGAAAATTCAATTAATTAGAATTGTGAAAAATGTGCAAGTTCATGCTTGACTTGTTCCTTATAATATGATAATTGTTTGACTTGTGATTCTAATCTTAATTTATCCTTGGTAAATAATAAATGTTTATGCTCATAATCTTATTTTTTTGATTCTATGAGTAATTCATGCTAATGTAATATGAAATTATTTAAATTAAGAATGCCATTTCAGTTGTTTAGAGTGTAATAATAATAATGAATGTACTTCATGTCTATTGACAACTAGACATTTAGATGTAGATTAAAAGAAGTGTATTTGTCATAATGGATATTTTGAGACAAATTAAAAAAATTGTTCATGTATAAGAACATTATATAATATATAGAATGCCATCTATCATGCGAGACTTGTGAAAATAGTAATACTTATTGTTTAAGTTGCATTAATTAATACCATAGATTATTAGTAAACAACACATGCTAGTGTATAAATGGCTATTATGAAGCTGGAATTGAATTATGCTAAAAATGCAATAATATTTGTAAAACATGCTAATCATCTGCTAACTCTTGTTTATCTTGCTATGAAATAGAACATTTCAGGTATTATTAAGGAAACAAATGTTTATGCTAGCCTGGATATTTTGAATAAAATACAGAGATATGTTTAAGTAAAAAATATATTAATTACATAATAGAATGTTCTACAGAATGTTTAACCTGTTAAGGTTCAGCTGACTATTGTACAAGTTGTGATACTAATTCTAAACGATTTGATTAATCATTTATCCATAAATGCCCTTGCATTACTGGATTTTATTCAGATGAAAATAACATATGTTAAAGTAAATTTGAAGATCTATATTAATAGAATGTCATATCAAATGTTAAACTTGTATAAATTAAAGTGACTAATGCTTAAGTTGTAATTATTAAGTAAATTCCAATCGAAATTCTCTATCTGAGTAATGTAATTGTAAATATGGCTATTTTGATGATGGAACATAACTTTAATGTTAACAGTGTAATTTTAAGTGCAAAACTTGTGTAAATGATAAAAATAATTGTGAAATTTGCTAAAATTCAATAAGAATAAATCCACCAAAATGTGATTGCATGAATGGATACTATGAAGATGAGTAATCTACTTGTTAAAGTAAATTATTATCTTATTAAAGTTTGTGCACCTCAATGTGATACATGTCTATTAGAGCCCACAAACTGTTTGACTTGTAAACCTGGAAGAATTGAATAAGATTGTAAATGTATTGATGGTTTTTTTGAAACTGGATAAGCATTATGCTAATGTATCAATTATAAATTTTATTAAGAATGTGCATTTTAATGTGTTACGTGTGATTTTTATCAGCTTAATTGTAAGACTTGTAAAGGTGATAGATTTTAAGAGCCTTAATGTATTTGCTAATCTGGGTATTTTGATGATCAATTAAATGAAAATTGTTAAAAATGTGATAGTACTTGTTTAGAATGCGATATTAATGGATGTTTATCTTGTTTTGCCAATAGAATACTAAATCAAGATATGGAATGTATTCCTCCACCAAATTCAATTTGGTATGATGATACGCCTTGGTGTTCAAGTACATTATTCTAATATATATATTTAGCTTGCCAAGTTGCAGTTATTAAGGTGTATTTATCTGATGATATTAGTAAGATTATAATACATTTTGAATTTCCTTTGAATCCTAAGGGCTTCAATTCATAAATTGAAATTAATAAATGTTTATAATTATTCGAAGTAGAAACTGTATTAAAATTTGGATAAAATTCTGATTGTTATATTAACTAGAAAAATAATTAAGAATTGTTAATATCTGTTGGAGAATATTCAAAATTAAAAATTGGTGAAGAAATTCTATTTAAAAGTAATTCCATTTCCCATATCAATTGCGAAACTACTATAGAAAAATTTATCTTCTCTATATTAAAGATGCCAATAAACCCTTTACCTCCATTAATTGAATATAATGTACCTCATCATAAATTGAACCCTTTTGCGGATAATTCAGTGTATTTAAAATCAATCAAAAATAATGGAAATAGAAAATTAGATAATATTATTTGGAGTTGCCAAGTCAAAGCTAGTGAAAATAGTTCTACTCTTAGGGAATTCTTAGATTAAATTAATTTTGTTTAGGAATATAATCTATTCATACCCAAAAATACTTTACCAGCTGGGGCAGAAATACAATTTAAAATATAATATGACAATTTCATCCTTATTTCCTCTTATTCAGAATTTATAATATACACTCATATAGGAGATCTTCCATAAATTAATATAAATGTCAAACCTTCTTATTTTGTATATGAAACTATTATAATTGGGATTTCTGCTGGTAATTTAGATTAATAAATTTCAAAAGATAATTATAAGTACTAGATTTAACTGTTCGAAATAGATAGATTTCCATTAAAATCTTCTTCTTCATAATTAAATATATCAGTTCAATCCAATTCTTTTGAGTAAATCAATGCAAATATTTAATAATACACCTTAAGTCCTAATTCAACTTATACCTTTTAAGTTATTGCTACAAATTTATAAACTTAGAAATTTCAATAATAAGACTTCACTATTAATATTCCATTTGGTGGATTAATATGCTAATTTAATAATGGAGGGATATAGAATATAAGACAAGATTTAAATCTCTTAATCTATTGTAAAGATTTAGACACAAAATATGATTGGAACGATGATCTTGATTTGTTGATAAATGTAGACTGTAGGGATTTATCATTAAATAGTACTTGTTAAACTGGATAAAAATAAATCATTAAAGTTAATACAACGGATACGTATTAATTCATCAAAAGGAATACTATTTCCTCTTATTCAGTATAAGAATGGACCGTTAAGGTGACAAAATTTCAATAAACTTAGAAATTTGTTTTGATAATTGTTTATCTTGATAATGATTTTCCAGTATTAGAACTAGAATTTAACAAGGGCTACTTAATGAGAAAAATCAATAATTTTGAATAACTTAATTTTACATTTTTAATCCCTTTCGATTAAAAACCTTAACTATTAGAGTTTTCAATTGCAATAATATACAACTATGAATTAATTAAAATACATTAGCCTAAATATGTTTCATATTAATTCAAGATATTTGATAGTATCAAAGAATTAAATTTTGGAGATACGATCAATTTAAAATTTTTAGCCTAATATACAAACAGTATTATGCCAAGTCTATATAATTTAAAACTATCTATAAATTAGCCCCCCCAATGTTCAAAACTGTTTGTTACTCGCTCAAGTGACCTAGCACTTACCGAAATCAATGTAACAACTACATGCGAACAATCAAATGACTTTCCGTACAGATATTAACTAAAATTATTTTTGAGAGAAACAGATCTGACAGGGTTTTTGCAAGGATAATTGGACAATTCTTTAACTTTTCATTCATTTTAGGATAAAAATGTATTCTCATTATAAATTCCTTAATCTGTTGACTCCTCAACAGTGGGAGTCCTTATTTAAGTGCTTGATAGTGGAGGGTCAATATCTCAAATTTTTGAAAGAATAACTTCATAACCTGGTAACATTAATTGTTCCTAATCTTAATATTAGAATAATAATTTATAATATATAGTATCATTGTTATTTGAAGCAATGAATCAGAATTGCAGTTAATTATACCAAAAAATATATCGTGATTTGCTTTATGGATAAATTTTGCAAGATTCAAATGATAATAATCTCAAATTTTAGGCTATAAAGTTATACAATTAGTTTTAACAGGCAAAAATTAAACCTAAAAATCGTCTATTAAATGAAGAAAATCCATTGATATGCTATGATGTAAATACAACTCATTATTATGTTACATAAAAATCATCTGAAATTCAGACCAATTTATCACAAAAAATAATAGACTTTTAAAATAATATTGTTAATTTAAACAGAACTTTAAAATATTTAATCTAAATAAAAAAAGAATGTGAAGATGAACTTTTACGAAATTAATACATTTGGAATGAAGAGATATTTTAATAGTTATAATACTCTTAAGACAGTTTACTAAATCTATTATATTTTCTTGATGATATATATTCAGATTTTTCAAAAATTAATACAAAAAATGAAACAATCTATCAAATTATTTTTGATTTATTAAATTACATTCCAAAGATTGTATCAGAAATATAAAACACAATACTTGTTAACGATAAGCCTGTAGTTGTTTAAGGAGATGAGATTCTTTGGTAAATTAAAAGAAGAACAAAATCAGACTTCAATAAGATTTTTTAGATTGAAGCAACATAAGAAGATTATCTTTTAGATTTTATATAATTTGAATAAACATCATTAGTATCAAATCCATTAAGATTTACTTCCGACCTTGATAATCAACTGTAGCAAGTCTTTAACGATCAAACTTTAAAAATTTACTCTTAAAATTACAACTAAATAAAATTATAAAACTTTTATAAAAACAGATTTCTTTAATTTGATAGTTTTCCTTCCACATACAGTACAAAGTTTGGAACCTATTAACTTTGTTTAAATGATACTTAAATAATAAAAGTATATGAGATGTAGTGTGTACTTAGAACAATATCTGGAGACTTTCATAAGTGCAAATTAAATAGAATTCTTAAGAATGATACAATGGAGTAAAATTGCGAGTGTAATAAGTTTGGAGAAATTTTCCTTACAACCTCCTACAATCTAAGTAAAGTAATTGTAAACGATACTTTTGAATAAAAATAGCAGTTTGATAATTTTTACTTATCACAATATTTTTTGCTATTGCTAATTTGTGTTAGCTCTTTAATATTAATACAATTGGTAATCTACATATTCTATCTCATCAAAGATTGCAAAAACTAACAAAAAAATTCTGTATAAAGTAAAATAGATCCGCAAATCAATTTGGATAAACAAACACTTATTTATATTGGAAATTCTGCAGTTTTCAAACAAAAATTTAAAGTAATAATTAATTTTATCAATAGTAAATCCATTAAACTATTTCATTTTTATATTATAGAGACTAACACATTCAACTTAGTTATAGGATTTTAGAAGTACTCTCATAATTCAATATATTATTATGTTTAACAATTATTGAATGCTATGATTAAATTAATCAAATTCTAATTATTTGTGTTCTAATTGTTGCAAATCCTATTATCATTTTGATTTTGAGAATAATTTATAAAATAGTTGAAGCTATTTATAGATTCGGAAAAATTGCAGCTGCTATTAGTAACTTTATACTAATAATTTTATTGATGGCACCCAACGTTGTCTTACTTATATTTTACTAATAAAAGTAATTTATTATACTATTAAAGAATATAAATATAATTAGGATAATATTAAGTTGCCATAATCTTTTTTGGAAATATTGTAATATGGCAACTTCTTATTGAACCAATTACAGTCTTTGCTAGAATCATTGTTTATAGATTGATAGCCTCAAGTCTAAAAAATATGGAGATGAATTCTATTTACCATTTGATGCATTTTTTTGTAATGCATAGCAGTTTAGAAGAAATATTTGAAGAGTTTACAAAAATATGATAAATATATAAAGTATTTAGATATTTATAATAATTCAAGATTTTTTATATTTTATGAAAATATTTTTGATTACCTAATAAAGTAATAATTTAAAATGAATAATAAAGTAATTAATTTAATGTGCTTGAATTATATGATTATTTTCCCCTTCTGTAAAACCTTTAGAAGCATGTAGAAAATATCAGTTATTTTAATAAAATCTTAAATAAAGATCTTGCATTTATATCATCTATATTGTTTAAAATTTTACATATAATCAAGATGAAATATTTTATATTACTATACAGTTTTAAACTTTTAAATACTTCATTTTTTGACACCAAAAATATCCAAAATTTTTTGAATATATCATCAATAATTTTTTAATTTTTTAGAACTTTAGTTAATCAAAAAAAGCAATCTTAAAAAAGACATTATATTATTTTTTGATCATTAGTACTTTTTTAGCATTATCAATAAATTCACAACCTATTATGGAAAGTGATATTTAAGGAATTCCAAAGGAATAGAAAAACTTGCAATTTAGGTTTAAATATTATAAAGTAAACAAAAATAATTTTGGAATAATTATATTAGATATACTCACTTCAAATCAACAAAAAAAGATATCTTTCAAAACAATTAAGGAGTCAGGAATTAAATTTGATGGATCCTTTTGGAATACATGATGAATAATCAAATGACTTTTTTTTCTTTTTATTAAGAAAATAATAACTTTATAATTGGAGAACCTAACTAAAAGTGGCTAATCTAATTAATGAAAAAAAAATCATTGAATGCTTTAATTCAATTTTAATGCACTGAAATTTGAAAAATTTGGAAATTTTGCAAATTAAGCTTTTTCTATTCTTATAAATTAATTTCAGCCAACTAAAATACTATAATATCATTATAATTCCTGATCCACATTATTTTATCATATCCGCCCATACTTTTTTACAGATTTTTGTTTAATTAAAAAAAAAATTAAATAACAACATTCTCTTTTAAAATCATTATCAATCAAAAATCTAAATTAAGCGTTATTCATCTTGGATTTGGCCATTCCATCCTCAATTTTTTGATGGATTGAAGAATAATATTTCTCTTAGATATTAGAGATATGTTTTGACATTTAGATTTTATGTGCCTGTCTATTTTCTATTATTTAAAGAATCATTATTTTCTTTTCAGATTTTTTAAAGAATTTAGTCAATAAAAAAGAAATAATCTAAATGAATTTATTTATAAACGTATTCTTTGTAAATTTTTGATTGATCTTTTTTATTTTAGTAAATTCCTTAAAAATATATAATTTTTATATGCAATTAGGAAAAGTTTCAAGCAATTTTAGTTTAAATATTATTTATCATATATGTAACATATTAAACAAATACAAATTGGAAATTATATTTATATTATAATTTATGATAAAATAAACAATTATTGCAACTAAATGTGTATATAAGAGTTAAACACATTATGCCAGCGATTTCAATAATAATTGTTTAAAAGAAATAATGTAACTGCTAAAGATTACAGAATTATTAGAATGCCCTATACCTCAGTCAAATGATCTAAACTAGGTATCTTCCATCCAATTAAGAGGTGGTGGATGCTGTGGTATAAATTAGGTTTATAGTGATTCCATTTATAGACATTAATAATATGAAGAAAATTTTGCATCTAAATTATAAACATTTACTAACATAATTGTTGAAAAATCTTTAAGTTTTCAAGATAAAATGAATTAAGATGAAGTACTTACTGCATTTTAGTGGTTTTACAATAACAAGGAGAAATTTCAAATTCTGTGTAATGAGGAGTCTTTAAATACAACAAATTATTTACTTATAGAAAAAACTGTAGAATAATTAATGAAATAACTAATTACGTATATTAGACTTTCAGGTTTTCTATTTTATTCATTGCTCTAAATTTGTAATGATTTATTTAGAATAATATTTTCATATTAATTAAAGAATGTTGATAGATATATGTAGGAAGATTAAAAAAAAAAATATTTAGAATATATCTAAGAAATTGAATCGCAAATATAAGTAGAAGCAATCAATATTTGGCTTAATGGGGTGGAATTCGAACTATAAATGATTAAAACCTGCGTAGCTCATTGTAGGACAAACTCTTAAAAAGGAAAGGAGTTAGTTATATCTATTATGTGCGGTTTACTTTCATCAATATCTTAATTAAAACCCAGCGATGAATTAATATCTTCTGTTATAGAAGGAGGAAAATTCTTACTTTTGAATTTCTATGATAAATAAATTCAAAACCCACTTCAAATATATGAAATCTATTATTATTTCGAAAATTTGAAATGGTCCATATTAAATCAGTTGAAATTAGGTTATTCCATTTAGAATATTATAAAACAAATTACAGATGGATACTCAAAATACATTAAACAATCTAAGGATTGGATGATACATTATTGTTGGGTAAATATGATATCAGATTTAATGTGTTATAGACCAATTGTTTATAAAGATTAATTATTATAAACATTATAATCAGGTACTTCAGTTCAAGATTCTTGGAATTAATTAATCACTTCTAATTAAGTAATTTAATTGCCTTATAACAAATAGGCAGGTAAGCTAAAAATATTTGTAAACTAAAATTTTATATTTAAAAAGTTTTCAACATTAAAATTATTCTAGGAGTATCTCATACAAAGTTCAAATAGTTTTTTATTATTGCCCAACTATATCAATTTTAATTTTAATGACTTTTCAGCTAATTAATTAAATGACGAAGATCTATTGATATAACTAATTACAAATTAATCGAACATTGAATTAATAAATGCTTTAATTAAATAATTAAGGTCTAAAAAGGAGGAATTATTAAATAATTTTGAAGTCGTAAAATAATAATTGAGTTAACATTATTCCTAATTACAAACTGATAAACAAATAGAAATTAAAATAATTAGATAAGAAATAATGTTTTTAATGAATCAAATCAAAAAGTAAAACTTAATTTTGCTGTGTTTAATAAATGAGATAAATTAATTAGTAAATAAGGAGCTTTAAGTAAATTAGATATTCTAAATTATTTTACAGGGACATGAATAAAATTAAGGAGAATAACTAAAAATATTAAAGTAATAAATATTAACTTGTATTGAAGAAGTTGAAACTTCTTTTTTTAAAGAGTTTTTAAATAGTTTACATTCTGTATCATAATTTTGGATATAAATGTGTCACTATACAACTCTTTCTCATCAAGAATTGATAGAGAGAAGTCTTGAATTTGAAAAACTACTTGAACCTTAATTAAACTAAAATAGTTAAATTTTTACAAGCATTAATAATAATCTAGATAAATTTCTGATATAAGTTTCTTCGATAAAGAGAACCTTCTTAAAGATTTTAGAGCAGAAAGAATTTAAAATTGTTATTAAAGAATCTATATCTTAATTTAGCTTAGCTTCTTTAATAATTAGGCTTTACAATCCATAATTGATATTAAAATTGATTCAGGAAATTCATAAACATTATTAAAATATGTTTAAGGAAAAATTATAAATAGAACAAGTGTCTGATGTTCAAAAGATTCTTATTATGGTATATTCTAACTTAAATATTTATAAAGGATTAAAAATGCTTCTTAAAATACATCATAGGAAATTATTTTAGATGTCCTCAAAATTTTAAGGAATGTTTGCAAATTTAAGCACTATCGAAAATGAAAGATAAATATATAATTAAACTGATATAAATGAATACATAAAAATAATAATTATTGATAAAAAAGAGAAGTTACAAGCTTTATTTAATAAGTACAAAAATATAGAATTTACAAAAGATGAATTAGCCGATTTTAATAGCATATCTAATCTTATTAGTAAGGAAATAAATGAAATAAAAAACAAGGATTGGCAAGATAAAATCAAATTCCATCATATAGTTTTATTCTCTGAAATTCTAACTAAATTATAACTTATTGGTTTAGTTTAGTAAGATAAAAACATTATCTAATAAGATATTATCAAATTATTAGATGAACATCTTTTGGAGATGAATTCAAATATACAAACAGATATGGTTTCGTCATAAGTAAAGAATATTTAATAAATGAACTTAGAAAAATCATTAATAAAATTAAGATAAAACGATTTATTTGATTGTGAAAGTTCAATGAAGATATTAGATAATTTAATAATTATTTCATAAAAGTTAAAATTAATATTCAAATAAAATCTTAATAATACTCGCTCCGAAAATTAAGAAACAATACTATAGTTTTTTAATAAGTTTAAAGGTACATATTCATAAAGCCTAAATTAAGTAATAATTGATTTATAACAATAAACATTATAACTTTTTTAATCAATTTATAATAAGGAATAAATTATTTTTGATGAAGAATTTTTGTCAAAACTTCCAAAATAACCTAAAATATCTTAAATCCCTGTCATGATATAAATACTTAGCTTTAATACACTTAGTATAGATGATTAGGAAATAAAGCAGTAGGATGAAAAACCTGATATATTATAAAATATTATTATAGAATTAAAAAAGGGCAATAGAGTTAATTAAGAAAAAGGAATACTTGATATATTTGAAAATTCATCTTATAAAGTGAGGGAATTACTTGTATTTAATTTAATTAAAATGCAATCAATTATCTAAGAATAAACCATTTAAGAGTTTTGTGAAAACTAATTACAATAAATTTGGATTATTGAAAAGCATCCAAGTGTTCGAAATCTACTTAAAAATGACGAAATGATTATGATGCAAAAAAAGTTATTTTCTAAAGATTTACAAAATTTCTCAATTAGATTAAAAGTAGAAATGCAAACAAGATTAAAATAAATAGAGGAACTTGAAACTTAGGTGCTTCTTAGTGATAATTAAGAGGAAATGAAAATATAATTATAACAAGCTTATGATAATTTTGAAATATATTTGGATAATATAACAGATATGTCATAAAGATTAGATATTAGTTTAATTTTTTTAAGAGAAATCAGCAAAGATTTGAAAAATATTAAATCTTCCATAGATTAAGTACTAATTAGTATAAAAGGTGTTGAAGATGATATAAGAAGATTAAGAGGGAAGAATTTCTTGGAATTATTAAACATGCGAAAATAAAAAGTTTTAAAATAAAAGCATGAAAATGAGTTAGATTAAGTTCATATATAGGTTAAAACTCAAGATTATGATCCTATCTCTGGAAATAGAAAAACAAATAGTCAAGGGGAATTTATTACATTCTTAATTAAAGATTAATATGATAATTATGATGGAGAAGTGAATGAATTTTTATGGAGTGATTAAGAAAAGTAAAAAGATGTAATGTTAATTAAAGGAAAAGCAGGCTCAGGAAAAAGTAGAGCATCTCGTAATATTGAAGAATTTATATGGATTTGTGATACGATTTCCCCGAATTGGATTCCAATTTATGTATCACTTCCTTCGTTAAAAGATCCTCATCACAATTTAATTGATTAAGCTCTTGAATCTGAAAATTATAACTTTGATAATATTTAAATAAGAGAATTTAAAGATGCTGTCATAAATGGAAAACTTAAGATAGTGATTATACTTGAAAGCTATGATGAGATGAAATTTGATTGTATTGGAACTAATCTCTATCAAACTAATAGACTAGCTTAAGATCTTAATCTCTAAGCATCAGGATAAACAGTAAAAGTGATTATTACTACAAGAGAAGAAATTTTGAATTCTATTGGATATTAAACGTGGTTTTATGGTTAGAATATAGATACCCTTAAAGAAATTGAAATATTGCCTTTTAGTTAGGAGTAGAGTTCTTAATATATTAAACAATATGTTGAAATAAGTGTGAAGAGAACAATTAAAAAGTTTTATGAATTTCTCAAATAATTGAAAGGATAAAACTTTTCATTAGAGTAATTTAAGTTGATATGGAATCAATTAGAAAATATAATTAATTCGATAGTATTATAATAATAAAATTCTGAAGTTTTATTTTCAAGTTAAGATGTTGATAAGCTCATAAAATAAATTTAAGTAGTAGAGTTTTTTACGTTTATAAAATCAAATTAGATGGTATCTTTAAAAAAAGAACTTCTTTAATTGTGGGGAGAGTAAAAATTCTCTTAGGTAATTAATAATGTGAATATAAATCATTTATTGACAACTCCATTTATGATGGAAATAATTGTATATGTTTTACCAAAAATGTCATAATTTTTCTCAAAACCTAATTTAATTAGAGATCTACTTAAAAAAAATTATATGATTCTGAAAACAGAAGCTAAAAAATCAGAGGAATAAATTGATCAATTATTATAAAAGCAAATAAATAAGTAAGATTTTGACAAAAAGATTTAACCTGTTGCCAAGTAGAATTAAGAACTCTAAATTATGGAATAATTTACATAAATTTTAGAAGATTTAGATAATTAAAACTTTTTTGAATCATTTTCTATAGCTAATTCGTTAGAATATATAAATTAAGTTAGTATTTTTTCAACAAAATACTTTAAAGTAAGATATGATGCTAACTTTATTGTTTCAGCATTTAGGTTAAATTAATTTACTGCTTTTGATTTCTATGAAATATTTGTAAACTTCTATCACAATTAACAATTACAAAAGTTAAAAGATTTAGGAAAAAATATCAAACAAGAAAGTTTTTTTTTAGATTTACAAGATTTTTCAATATTTTTGGCTATAGATATGTCAAAACGTTAACTTACTTAAGTAAATTATAATTAAAAAGGAAAATTATTTATTCAATCAGCTAAAGAAGAGAGAAAAATTGAAGTCTCTTGGGAAGATTCATATTTCAGTGATAATTAAGATGATTTTGAATACAAAACATTATTAAGAAAATGCATGCTATTTAATAGCAAAGGCAGTATATATTCTTTCAATCATAAATCTATTTAAGAATTTTTTGTAGCAAAATACATTCTAAATTTGATTGAGAAAATCTTCATTAACGATAAAGAAAGAATTGATAATAATATATTATAGAAAAGCAGTTTTAACAGTAGTGAATTTAATTTATCACTGGAGCATTATTCTGGCACATTAGAACTATTAAAGCCAAAGATAAGATAGATTCGAGAAATTAAGTAAAAATTAATATAATTATCATAATTATCGAAGACAAATTGTGATTAAAATTTTATTAGATCAGCTTCTAATTGTTTGTATATTTTAAGTTCTTTAAAAGAAAATTTAGATAAGATTGATTTAAGTAATATTAGTATAGCAGATACTAAATTGAATGGAATAAGCTTTTATTAATGTATTTTAAACAATTCAAAATTTTACAATATTTCAATTGATTCATGCAATTTTAATTGTGCATAAATCGAGAATGCAATTTGGGAAAATTTGATTTGCAAAGAGAAACCATCATTATGTGGTCATCAATCTAAAATAAATTAAATTGTATTTAATGATGATGGAAATACTTTAATATCAGGCAGTGAAGATGGAGTTATTAATATATGGTAAGTATATGCCTATGATTAACCAAAAAGTCTAATTTTATAAAATAATGAAAAATTATTAACCTTTTCGAAAAGTAAAAGTTTGTTAGCATGTCTTACATCAAATTTTATATCTCTATATAATTCTAATGATCTAAGTGAATTACAATATTAAACTTTAATAAATTTTGACTATAAAGACATTATATTATCAACAAATAGTAAATATCTAGCTGTCGAATCAAATTAAGGTTAAATACACTTTTGGCTAATATCAAATTTATTATCATCAAAATAATAATAAAAATATCTCACTACAGAAAAGAATTAAGAACCTATCCAAACAATAGCAATGTCTCCAAATTATTAACTCTTAGCTACAGGTGGCATTAAAATTTAAATATGGAATTCTAAAAATATTCCAGACATTTAATTACTTCTGGAACTACCAGTATAAAAAAAACCTACATTAGCGATAACATTTTCAAAAGATAACTAGGTATTAGCAACAGGAGGTGAAAGTAAGAAGCTATAATTTTGGGATATCTAAAACCTAAAGTAAATTTAACTATTACATTCTTTTGATTCTTAGTCCATTATTGAATAAGTATCTTATTCAAAAGATGGAAAAATGTTTGCCTCAAGGTCTAAATCTTAATTAAAGTTGTACGAAGTATAAAAGTTCCCAGATTAATAAGACTTTTTTATAATAGAATCTTCAGTTTAAGTAAATTTGGTTGAGATATCTTTCGACTGTTAAACTGTAGCCTGTACTCAAAAGAAAGGTCCTAGAGATGTAAATGCAATAATAAAAATATGGGATATAAAATAACTTCATCAAATTAAGTAGCTTACAAATTTGATCGAGCACACTGAAGATATTTTATGTTTAAAATTCAGGAATGATAATTTAATATTGGCTTCAGGTAGCTTAGACAAGAATATTTGTTTATGGGATTTGCAAAAATTAATAATAATTACTAAATTAAATGCTCATTCAAATCGTGTTTTAGATCTTACTTTTTCTTTTGATGGAAAGCAAATGGTATCTAGTAGTTTGGATAAAACAATTATTTTTTGGGATATTACTAATTAAGATTAACCATAAATGTAAAAAACATTATAACTACAAACTGAAGCTAATAAAGTTATTTTCTGGCCAAATAAGTAAATATTAATATCATTAAATTGCCATCATTCTAAAAAAATACAATTTTGGAATTCTGTCGATTTTCAAATGATTACAAGTTAAGAAATAGAAGAAAATTTTATAGATATAAATTTTAATTAAGATGATGACAGTATGATATCATTAAGTGATAAAGGAATGATTAGGATATGGAAAATAAATGGATAATCTTTTTAGATTGAAAAAAAGTTTAAATTAAAAGATTGTTAACTTATAAAAAAGTTTTTTAATTTAAATAATTAAAGTATCATTGTACATTCAAATGTCTAAGTGTTATAAATATATGTATAAGATGATGAAGCAATCTAAAAAAAAGCACTTTTTCATTTTTCTAATAATGCATATAGCATGTCATTAGCATACAATAAAAAATTTATAGTTGTTGGATGTATTTAAGGCATGGAGATTATAGTTATTGAAAACCATAATAGTTAAAATATGATATATTTTGAATCCAAAAATTTCTGCAATGATTTTTAATTTTCAAATGATTCTTCACTTTTGGCTGTTGCTAATGAGAAAGGAGCATTTATTAAAAATATAGAAACAAATGAAAAAGTGTAGAATTTTGAAGAAAATAACAGGTGTATTTCAATTTGTTTTATTGGTATAGAATAATTAGCAATAGGAATAGATATTCTTGGAGGATAATTAGTTTTATATGATATAAAAGATTTTTAATCAATAAAAAAGCTAAATATAATTTAATTACCAAGCAATCCTTTTAAAATATTATATTTAGAACAACAGTAAAAAATTTGTATTTACAGTTACAGTTTTGTTATAATGATAAATTTATCAAATTAAGAATTAATTTAATTGATATAAATGGATAAGGGTAAAAAATCGAAAGACTTTGTATTAGATTCTGATTAATTATTAGTAGGATATGGATTAGAAAATCAAATTTGTTTTAGTCAATTTTCTGATTTAATGATATTGGATAAAATATTTTAACCAAAATAATAGAATTCATACTTATATAAGAACTTTTCATTAGATAGTAACTTTTTCTCAGTTATCTCAAATAATTCAATTTACACTTAATATGAGATCGGTTCTAATAAAATTATATAATAAGTTAATTTGAATTTGTAAAATTTATCATTTATAACATTAAGCAATCAAGAATCATATTTGGTTGCAATTTAAGAAATGTATATGAAAAAATGGATATAAAAATCATCTTTATTTGATTTAAAAACTAAAAAAACAATTTCTTGCTTTGAGGAAATAGATGAATTAAAGTTTAAATGTTAAAAAGTCGTCTTTTCTTAAGATGGATTAAATTTTGTTTCAAGTTATTCTGATCTTACAATTAAATTATGGGATGCTAAATCTTGTAAATTACTTTCAATGTTTAAAAGTGATACGTTAATTATTGAATCTATTAGAATTTCTCAAAAGGGAATATTAGCATAAACTAGTTAATCTATTATTAAGTTATGGAATTTAAAAGCCTTAAAACAATAACAATTCGAAATGGATGGTCACTCTGATTCCATTTAATAATTGTGTGTTTCCTCAGATGGTTTTTAATTAGTATCTGGATCAGAGTCTGAAATCATCAGATGGGATTTGATAGAACTAAAAAAGATTGATATTTTATTAAAGGGTAAAAGATTGCCATGTTCATTTTGCTTCTCTTAAAATTGTTAATATTTTGCTGCTGGAGATGATTAAAATGCAATCCATCTTTGGAAATTAAATACAAAATACATAATCGAACATCACTTTATATTATATTTTTTTTTTTATGATAAAATAGCTTTTAGTTTGGATCATACACAATTTATATGTTAGCATAACAATTCTAAAATTTTAATTTTGAATTTAGAATAGGTATCTAAATAGAAGTAAATGATATTCTAATCAAACTTAAATTTTAATCCGAGATCTATTATTCTTTCATCTAATTTTCTTATAAAAACTAATCCATTTGAATTAATTTGTACTAATAATAATCCTGATTTAAAGAATGAAAAAGTAGAGGGGATTGAAGTAAGTAATATAACAAAAATAGCAATTTGTGCCATTTCATAGAGATTGGCGATTGAAGATAAGGATTATTCCATAATTATATATTCAATTTAAAAAAAATAAAAAGAATCTGTATTACAATATAATTCACAAAAAAATACAAAAATTTTATCGATGGCTTTTTCTTGTAATAGCAAGATTTTTTTCTCATGTCATGATGATTACAAAATAAGAATTTGGAATATCAGTGATACATTTACTTTAATTATGTAGAAAGATCTTTAATATTATGGAAATTCTAATAGTTTAAGATAGATATAATGTTTATAAATTTTTCCATTAAAAGATGAAGAATATATTGTAATATGGTCAGAAATGTACTAATTTTGGGATGTATAAATAAATCATATTGTTTATTAAATCGAAAATGTTTAATTATTAGATGAAGCAATGGACTAAACCACAAATTTAGAGAATTTCTCAGTTGGATTTAGCTAATTAAATAATGTAATAGCTATCTAATTTAAAACGAACCTAAAATTATACGATATAGAGAAAAAATAAATGATTACAACTTTAGAAGGGAACTCTTTTGAATAATAATCATTTTCTTCAATTCTTGTTTTTTCAGAAGATGGGAAAAATCTATTGTCATTAGGAAGCGATCACACTATAAGATTATGGAATATCTCTGATTATAAATCAATAAAAATATAAGTTAATCTGACAAAACGAGTTGAAGCTTTAGCATTCTAGTTTTTAAATTCACAAAATATAAGGATTCTTAGTAAGTCTGGATAAATTATTGATGAACAAATTTCTGATTATACAGAAATAGGTGTTATAGAAGATGAAAATAAATTTGATTTTACTAAAGCATAAAGATAATTATAAGTATCAGAATATATTGGAAAGTTTGAAAATAGAATTTTAGAGATTTTTGATGCTCAAAAAAATGAATTAAAATATTCTCTGAACTAATTTAGTTCCAAAATAAAGAATTTATTGTTTATTTCATCTGGATAACAATTCATACTTGGAATGGAAGATGGATCAATTTAATTATATAAAATTGATAAGCAAACATTGTAGTTTTATGAATAACCAATTTGTTATTACATATTTGCAAAAAATCCTCTCCTATAAGCTTTACATTGTAGAATTCGATAATCTAAATTTCAAACAATTGAGAATGAAAATTTTGAAAAATTATTAATTGATAAAGGAGCCATAAAATGAGAATGTAAATAAATTGATAAAATATTAAATTTTATATGTTTATCATTATTTATGTTAATTATTAGGTTTTCACAAATATTTTGAGATTCATTCAAAATATATCTCTTGTTTATTTAATTATTTTATTTATTGAACTCTTCAAAAGACCTTACAGATGAGAAATTATTAATGAATTAAACTTACAAATAATACATATGTAGATTTATCCTTGTGTATATTTATTGAGATTTGCATTATATAAAATATTTCAAGATAAATAGAATAATCTTTTCAGAAATTTTATGAATTTAAAAAAAAATTTATTAAATTTTGTGATCCTTTAAAATCTCTAAAGAGATTGTCTAAATTACACATTATGAAGGATGTTCAATTTTAAATAATATATTATGTCTTAAAAAAGGTTGCAGATCCGAAATCTCTATTTATGAATATTCTTCAAACATATTTTAGTTAATATCACTTAATTTTCAACATATAATTTAATATTCTGACTTCATCAGTTTCTGGTTTAATTATACAACCCTTCTCTTAATAACTAAAAACCTATTCATTTATTTAAGGTCAACAATACAATTTCATTTAGATCATAGCTAATAGAGATTTTTACATTATAAAGAAGTTATTTAAATTATTTTAACATACTAAGATTTTTCTATTTTAATTTTTAGATTGATGATTATATTGATTTATCTCATATGTTTGAATTCAACAGCATCATTTGAAATATAGACTCTAGATCCTTTATACTAAATAGCACATTAATTGGTGAAGATTTAAGATGATGATTTTAAACCAACTAAATACTTTAGCTTTGGCATTTGGTCTAAATATAATCCTTTGAGTGCAATACCATAGATAGGTCCAGTTGGATTATTTGATAGTAATTGTTATAAGCTACTTCACATTATTGATAAGAAAAGTAATGAATTAAATTTCATTTATTACGATTGTTTAGATTATGAGGAAAAAACAATAAAAAAGACAATTAAGTTTGTTAATAATGAAGATGAATAAAAAATTTATGAAATTGATATTGATACATTTGAATATGAAGACTTTTGGTACTTTTTAGAAATCATTTAATGGCCCTTATAAAAACGATTTGAAATTTTGATAATATCATAATAAAAAATAATAATTCATAGTATTGATTAAATAAAATACCCATTTAAGGGTATAGATCTGTAAATTACTTTTGGAAGTAGCTTGATTGTAAGTAATTCAAGAATAGTATCAATTCAAAAAGATTAAAAATTTTCATATTTTCCTGGAACCATTATTATATAAAAATATAATATATATGAAAAATTGGATATTATTGATTGGTTTGAATATGTGAAAAGTTTATTTGAAAATTATGAATTATGTTCATGTTAACCAAATTAAAGTGTAAATATTTAAGATTAAAATATCAATTCTTAACTAAAAGGAGAATTTGTTTCAGAAAATTAAAATTGTGATTCTTTTGTTTTATCAGGATGGGTTAAAATTTAAGATATCATTAATTAAGATAATGAATTCATATATCCATTTATAAAATTAATGGCAAATTTTGAAGACTCAAGTTTATCTAGTGATAACTTATCCCCCTTTTAAATTTAATATAAATTATCAGATATTTAGAATTAAATTCTTTTAACAACTTATAGTTATACTTTTCCTATAGTTTCAATAGATTTTTTGAATGATCCTTTTTTAAAAGAGGAAGTTATTGATATTCCCCATAGTATCAAATTGTGGCATAAAATATAGGTTAAATTGATTAGAAATTAAATAGATATTTAAATTAAATTTTATGATGAGTTAATAATTTATGAATATAGTTATTAGCAAGAAGTTCGTCAATTTTAATAATAGTAATTTAAATTATTATATGGCAATATTTAATAACTTTAATCAAATTACTTACATATTTTTATACGTAATTTCTTTTTTTTAAATTGTGATCAAACTTTTTCTGAGGAGAATTGCCATTCAAATTGTTTAGAATGTGATGGCCCTACTAATGAAGATTGTCTATCTTGTTCAGAAGAATCCAAGAGAATTTATTTGCCTGAGCATAAAGTATGTATTTGTCCTTACAATACTATTGATGGTTAGATTTGTATTGGTTATGAAGAATCAAATTTAGAATTTATTGATGAACCTTTCATAAATACTGATTGTAAATATGGTTATTTTGAATTAGATAATGAATGTTATTAATGGTAGTTAATATAAAATATATTTATAGTCCTTCAATAATAAAGAAAGATTTATTAATTTGTGTAGAATGCTTATAAAATCCGAAGTCTTTTAGTAAAAATCCATATTGTCAATATGATTTATATCTTAGTCAATCTAATTAAACAGAAAGACTCTAATGGAGTTATCCNTAATGGCCCTTATAAAAACGATTTGAAATTTTGATAATATCATAATAAAAAATAATAATTCATAGTATTGATTAAATAAAATACCCATTTAAGGGTATAGATCTGTAAATTACTTTTGGAAGTAGCTTGATTGTAAGTAATTCAAGAATAGTATCAATTCAAAAAGATTAAAAATTTTCATATTTTCCTGGAACCATTATTATATAAAAATATAATATATATGAAAAATTGGATATTATTGATTGGTTTGAATATGTGAAAAGTTTATTTGAAAATTATGAATTATGTTCATGTTAACCAAATTAAAGTGTAAATATTTAAGATTAAAATATCAATTCTTAACTAAAAGGAGAATTTGTTTCAGAAAATTAAAATTGTGATTCTTTTGTTTTATCAGGATGGGTTAAAATTTAAGATATCATTAATTAAGATAATGAATTCATATATCCATTTATAAAATTAATGGCAAATTTTGAAGACTCAAGTTTATCTAGTGATAACTTATCCCCCTTTTAAATTTAATATAAATTATCAGATATTTAGAATTAAATTCTTTTAACAACTTATAGTTATACTTTTCCTATAGTTTCAATAGATTTTTTGAATGATCCTTTTTTAAAAGAGGAAGTTATTGATATTCCCCATAGTATAAAATTGTGGCATAAAATATAGGTTAAATTGATTAGAAATTAAATAGATATTTAAATTAAATTTTATGATGAGTTAATAATTTATGAATATAGTTATTAGCAAGAAGTTCGTCAATTTTAATAATAGTAATTTAAATTATTATATGGCAATATTTAATAACTTTAATCAAATTACTTACATATTTTTATACGTAATTTCTTTTTTTTAAATTGTGATCAAACTTTTTCTGAGGAGAATTGCCATTCAAATTGTTTAGAATGTGATGGCCCTACTAATGAAGATTGTCTATCTTGTTCAGAAGAATCCAAGAGAATTTATTTGCCTGAGCATAAAGTATGTATTTGTCCTTACAATACTATTGATGGTTAGATTTGTATTGGTTATGAAGAATCAAATTTAGAATTTATTGATGAACCTTTCATAAATACTGATTGTAAATATGGTTATTTTGAATTAGATAATGAATGTTATTAATGGTAGTTAATATAAAATATATTTATAGTCCTTCAATAATAAAGAAAGATTTATTAATTTGTGTAGAATGCTTATAAAATCCGAAGTCTTTTAGTAAAAATCCATATTGTCAATATGATTTATATCTTAGTCAATCTAATTAAACAGAAAGACTCTAATGGAGTTATCCTGATTAATTACTTTTTGATGGAAGTGATATTAGTGCATAACCATTGTTATAAAATCTAAAAACCTTTATTAATGATTTGTAAAATTTATACTTAGACTTTTTACAAAAATCCAACCCTTCTAAAATATATTGTGAGGAATAAGATTTTGAATGTTTAGAAATTTATCTAAGCGGATGCTAAAATTACTATTTATCAATTTCTGGAGTAAAATGTACATCATGCTCAAATACATAACAACTAATAGACGGTATGTGTATTCAATATGAAATTATAACTTAAAAAACTTGTCGTTCTCCAAATTATATCACATCTACTAATCAATGTAAATTATGTCCTAAAAAGAATTGTATTTATTGTTTTGAATACTAAAAAGATGAAATTTCTTTCAAAAGTACCTTATATAAAGATTTTGAAAGTTTTAATACTGACTAAATAGTATATATTGGCTGTGCAATGTGTGAGGATGGATTCATTTTTGACTTTTTGATTGGAGAATGTTTTAAATAATAACCATAAATTGAAACTTGTTTAAGATCATTTATTAATTTAGAAGGTATTGAAATTTGTACTTTATCTTCTAAAACCGATTTTAGTATTGCACCTGAAATAATAAATTGTTAGAAATACTATTCTAATTGCTTATAATGCGTCCTTACTCCTAAATCGAAATTATAATGTGTACTCTGTAATTAAGGATATATTAGTTCAGTGATTACAGGGAATTGTTATGAAAAT
Organism: Paramecium primaurelia; assembly: GCA_905182975.1. Classification (NCBI taxonomy): domain Eukaryota; phylum Ciliophora; class Oligohymenophorea; order Peniculida; family Parameciidae; genus Paramecium; species Paramecium primaurelia. The sequence continues at coordinate 355,071 of CAJJDM010000078.1, read as the reverse complement.
TAAGATTCAATATATTTGGACAATAGTATTCATGTAATTTAAGGAGACTTTTTTGAAGCGGATGGATATGTTCAATTACTTTAAAGTTTTTTAATGTAATTTTTACCTGATTAATATTATTATTAATATACTCCATAATAATTACATGAGTTTACAATTAAATGTAAAAATGGATATTAAATAACATCAAATCAAGTGTGTTAGAAATACTGTAGCAGTGAATGTTTAAATTGTTAAGATAATTTTTATAATTTTATTTGTATGAAATGTCCTTTAAATTACTACCGAAATAATATAAGAGTAGAAATTCATGGTCGATGTGCTACCTGTTCTAATTTATGTGAATATTGTTAAGAGAGAGATGAGAATGAAATTTAAGTAAGATTTAAATACTATAATAGGCTTTGCAACCAAATTTTTAGCCTCAGGAATAAAATGCTTAATATACAATGAAATGTCTTAAACCAGTTGATGATCCTAATATAATCATCAATCCATATTTATAAAATGTTAAATACTGTTTTAATGAGAGATGTTAAAATCATTTTTCATTCTCCTATTATTTAGACACTTGTTTTTTTATTAGATATACGCGAGATATATATGAATATTATTTAAATTTTCAATACTGCAACTTAGTTGGAGTAGATTAAATGACAATAAATTACATCTTTTTAATTGATTAAGAAGATTATTGTGATTTTTCTAGCTAACTTGAATTATGGAATGGTTTAAAGAATAAAATCTTTTCACTAAAGAAAACAAATATGAATCTATTTTCTGTACATGATAATATATTAACTTCATAACATTAAATAATCATCAATAATTATGATTCAGTAGAAGTCAAAAACATTAAATTTACATTATTTAATGGATTTATTTTGAATAATAATAACAATTAAATAGATATAACATTAAAAAATTTGATTTTAATTCAAAGCAACTTTTCTGATATAATAATTTTTCCAACTTAGGTTTATGGAGGTATTCTTATTTAGGATGTTTAGATTTTAGATTCTATTTTTAAAAATTCATCTTTTTTTGAATTTTAAAAACAATCAATTTCAATAAAATTAACAATTAAATAATTAACATTTAAGAACTGTCTTTTAGACAATTCAACATTATTCAAAATAGATTACATTTAAGCTTACATAAGTATTGAAAATATCATTATAGAAAATTGTTAACTATTTAATTCTTCATTTTTCTCATTCTCAACAGATTTGAATACTGTAAATTAAATCAAATTATTTGATGTAAGAATTAATTAATGTAATTATACTATTTCTTATTTCCTCAAGAGTAATATTAAGTTTAAAATAATTTCAAGTAATCTCTATATTCATAATAACAATCTTTAAAATTCTGTATTAATAACTTTTAATGATGATATTGAATTGATTAATGTTAGAACAAGTTAGAATATTCTTACAGGATCTTCAATTATCTCAACATTATTGATTATAAATTAATAAAGAGTATTATGCACAATAGATGATTTTGAAGATACAAGGAGTTCTTTTTAAGATTCAAGTTTGATAATTATTTATTCTAGTCTTCAAATCAATAATATTATTGTTAATATTAAAAATGTTAAAGTTTAGGAAAATACACAATTTGATACTTTAAACCTTTAAAATTAACTATTTAAATTACATTGTCGTTAAATAATAATCTAAAATGCTTAATTTGTAAATCTACAAAACATAGCAGTGTTTTATCTTTTTGAGATAAACTAGATCATTTTTGATTCTGTAATACTTGAGAATTATGAGTAAGTACGTAAAGTTCCTCTATCTTAATTGTGTAGTGATCAAGTATCATTTAGGAATTAACTATTGTAAGTTATAGGATTTTAGTAATTATCATTATCAAACATTAAAATTTTAAATCAATTCAGTATTAATTATTCATTAATGGATATAAATTTTAGTACTTAATTTATAATTGATTAAATAGGAAAAGTAATATTAGTAAATGTATAATTTAAAGGGAACATATTATTAAAAAACAAATAAGCAACTTCATTATCATTAATAAATATATATTCTCAATATAATTTAAATATTAAACTAAATAATTTTTAATTTACCCAAAACATAATAAATTAATAAATTGATGAACCTCTTGAAACATAAACTAATTTATTATATATAAGTTCATTAGATAGTTTTGTTTAAATTAATTAATTATATTGTTATTAAAATGCCTTAACTAATTCAACCAATTCATTCATTACTGTTACTGCTACTTTGATTGAAATTTCTAATTTAATATTTATGAATTCAAATGTTTTACCATAGTCTTTATGGCAACAATTTTATGATTTTGAATTAGAAGATTAATATAATTAACAAGAAATTAACTCAATTATTCAATCAACATTTAAAATATTAAATTAAGGAATTTTTATTGTAGCTTCTACTTTTAGTTGTACAGATAGTTTATTTTAAGATAATATTGCTTTTAAAAGTTCTATTTTTTCAATTAAAACTCAAGGATAAGGGATAATCAAAATGCATAATATCTAAATAGATTCTGTTTATACTAATCTAAAAGATAGTGGAAGTACAGGTTGTATAAGTATAGATTCAACAAATAGTCTTTTAAATTTTGAGCTGAAATAAATAAAATTTACAAACATATTTAATAGAATGGCTGCATCATTATTTACTATAATTCCCTCTTTAAAATCAAATATTATTCGTTTAAATAATATTGAAATAACAAATTGTCTTTCATTAATGAATACAATTATGTTAGTTCAATTTTCAGCATAAGTTATGCAATAAAGTTTAGTAAGTATTAAAAATATATCAATTTATTCAAATGAAGAATAATGGATTTAATTATTTTCCTTGATTGGTCCAATAACATTATCAGAATTAAATAATATATTAAGCGAATAAAATGCTATGTTTTCTTTTGAAAATTGTAAAATTGAAATAATTAATCTTTATGTTGAAGGAATAGCAATCTCTCCAATTATCAAATCTTAAAATGCTTATACTATAAAACTATTAGATTGTAAATTATTATCTATTTAAAAATTATATTCATTCGACCTTATACATATAACTTAAACTTTAATAACTGAATCAAATATATCTATTGAAAAACTAAAGATAATTTAGAGTAATACATATCAACCAAAATCTGAAGGAATTCCTATATTTTCAGATTTGAATTATAAAATTGGAGGATGCATTTTGTAGAAGATATTAACATAATAAATTATTCCTTCAGAAATTATCAGCCAGTTATAATCTTCTAATTAGTAATCAAATCATATGATGTATTTGAAAAGTATTTCAGACGAAAATTCACTTATTTTTTAAGAGATAGAAATAATTAAAAATAATGGATCAGACTTTACTGATGGAATAATAACTTTTGAAATTGAACAATTTTAAATTTTAAAAATAAATAATATGTTTTGCTATTAGAATAGTGTGAAATTACATGGTTGCATTTATTTTTTTATCTAAAATTTTATTAATAAAACCATCATATTCAAAGATTCATATTTTATTTAGAATAATGGAAGTTATGGAGGGGCTATATTAATTTAAAATGTTAAATTAAGGATGAAAAATTGTAAAATTATATCTAATTATGCAAGTATAAATGGTGGAGGATTGATTTTATAACTAAAAGATACTGATTTTTAAATTGAATCAACAATAATTACTAATAATTAGGCTTTAGATGGAGGAGGCATTTATTTCAACTAGGATGGATCTATACACCATTCTAATTTTATAAAATCCTTTTTATAATTTAATAAGGCAGTATAATTTGGAGATAATCTTATTGAATCTCCTCATCATTTAGCATTGCTTATCAATAATATGGAAATGTAGTCAAAAAAAATTAACAATAATCAGATACATAATCATCGTTTAGTGCTCAAACCCTATAAAATTATTGAATAAGGAATTCCTTTTTTTACATAATATTTAATGATCCCTAGTTATTAAGTTATTAATTAATATCAAATTTATTCACCCTTTAAGATTCAATATTTTTCATATATTATAAATTTCGGTGTAGTGCTAAAGAATAGTTTAAATGAATAACTTCCAAATATTCTTAATACGAAGTGCATTCTTATGAATAAAACTATTTATGAAGAAAGCTCAAATTAGGTGAGTGAGCATAAAGAACAAATAATTTTGTAATTTGATCAAGAAAAGGATTACTATGATTTAGGATCTCTTTCTTTCATTCTTGATCCTTATAATTAAGAAAATAAATTATTATAAATTGAGATTAGCTGTTAATCATCTTAGCAAGAGAATAGTTTGAATTATGTGATATAAGCAAAAAGTTTGAAATGCTAACTTGGAGAATTTTATGTTAATTCTGGATGTTAAATTTGCTCATCAAGTTAAGGGTTTTACTCTGTAGTATATGATGCAACTAAATGTTCAATATTTGATAAAACCAAATTTAAGAATATAACTGAAAATAACATAGAATTAATTGAAGGTTTTTGGAGACCTAATTATTTATCAGATTAAATAGAGGAATGTTTTAAGAATTTTTAATTTTGTAAAGGTGGTTGGGGATAAGGAAATTAAATATGTGATTTAGGACATATTGGAGCATTGTGTGAAGAATGCGATATTTATAATATAAGAGGAGATGGAAAATATTTTAAAAATCAATAGGATTCATATTGTATATCTTGTTTTGGTGTTTAGGATAGTATAATCCCATTTATAGCAGCATCAATTTGGTAATTTCAATTAATATTTAGGTCGTTTATATCAATCATTATAACCTTAAGAAGTATTGAATAGTCTAATCTACTATTCAAAAGTTTAAAATTATAATAAAGATTCAGCAAAATTATTTTTAATCTTGAATAAGGTATATAAATCAATTATTTTAAGGGCATGAAAGTTTTTTAATAAAAATGTTATTAAATTATTTATGGATATTCTCTGTTATATTTACATTCAATATACAATTCTCGTTTTCATTCACTTTTGTTGATTCAGCCAGTAATACTTCTTACTCGATGACAAATAATTTAGATTGTTATTTATCTGAAAATCAATCAATAAAATTGATTTACTCTAAAATTATCACTATGCTTGTACTCATGACATTCTAATTTATACTTATAATTATGGGATTTCTTATTTATAATTGGTATAAAAAGATTGGATTGAGTAATTTCAACTTGGAAACTATTTCTAATAGTCTACTCTACCTTTATGTTTCTAATTATGGTGGATTGGTTAAAATGTAATTTAAATCTTAATTTCTTTTAGGTATTTCTCTATTGTTTCAAAAAGAGATGTTTCAAGTTAGAGTTACATACAAGGTGATGTCTCTCTCCTTTTTGGATCTCAAGAACATTTAATTTGGATTTTCTCATTTGTTATTCCAGGAATAGGAGTTTTTAGTTTGATTATTCCTCTTTCCCTTTTTATTGTAATGTACATTAAAAAAGATTAACATGATAATATTAAAATAAGAAAACATTTTTGCTATTTAATTAATGAATACAATGATAGAAGTTATTTTTGGGAAGTAATAAAGTTAATCAAAAAAACAATTATTATTCTAATATTAACATATTTTGAAACTTTTATTCTATTAAAAGCCTCATTGTTGGGATTATGTTTACTCTTTTATTAGGTATTAGCTTTTAATAAGAAACCATATATACTTTCCAATTTCAATAGCATGGATTTATCTTCAGCATAAATTTGCTCTATTACAATATTCCTTGCTGCTGCTAAATATGTATCAGAACAAGAAAACAATTAGTTTTCATCCATTATACTCTAGACAATTATTGTTCTTCTTTGTATTAAACTTTGCTATTCATTTATTAAGAGCATATTAGAAGCTTATTCTAATAAGTACTCTAATTTAGTATTAAATTATTTACATTTAATTTTGGAAAAGATTTCATCAGATTCAATGTTAACAAAAAAGTTATAAAACTTTATATAAAAATCAAATTAAAGAAATAAGAGATTGAAAATATTGGTTAGTAAACTTAGATAGCACCTGTTGAAGATTTCTAAAGTCCAAATTCAAACTCAAAGAAAAATGATGAACTCTTAGAGCAAATAAACTTAATCCTAAGGGTCTGAATAAAAATACCTTTTAAAGATAGATACAGAATGATTTTTTTGAAATCTAAATGAATCCATTTTATCTTTATATAGAGAATTTTGCAATAAATATATAATTAATTATAGTTATATTTTTAATAAAGTCCCTATTTACAATATTAATATTTAAAAAATTAAAAAAATAACTGATTTTAGATTCAATCTTTATTGATTATATAATATGCATATTAACTTTTATTAGTTTCGGCTTTTCAAAGTTATTAATTTTCTTCCTTCATTTTTATACTTTTTGATTAATATCAATGGAATAATTTAATTAATTAAGTTGATTACTATCATAATTGCCTATGTTTTTTAAACATAACCCTATTAAAAACATTAAGATAAACAATTACAACAAATATATATTTATTCTTTTTATTTGATTATAAAATGGATGTAGAGAACATCAACTTATTAAATAGGGATGGTAATTCAAAATATGTCCAAAATTTATTCATAAAAAATCTGCTGTTTTAATTTTAAGTAGTAAATTATATTTGAAAATAAATAAAATAATGTAATCAGAACTTGAGATTTAGGCAGTGATAGGATTCACAGGTATATAAAATTGATATATTATAAGGGAAAATAATTCAAGGGTTAGTTTTACATCCAGATAATGAGGTATGATATAATTAATAGTTCAAAGCATATTCTTTATCCATTAGGTTCTACTATAGTAGTTAGACATATAATTACAAGACAATAAACATTTTTAAGGTATGGAAATGTGATATATTAAATTAGAGGACATGATAATTAGATCTCTGTAATAACAGTTTCCAGAAGTGGAGATTATGTTGCATCTGGATAGAAAACATATATGGGGTTTTAAGCTGATATAATAATTTGGGATTTCAAGGATAGAAGCATGATTCATAGATTGAAATTACATAAGGTGTTGATTCAGTCTCTCAGTTTTTCATTCAATGAATTATATTTGGCATCATTAGGAGGAATTGATGATAAAAATATGTTAATTATTTGGGATATTAAGGCAGGGAAGGCTTTATATGGAACTCCAAATAGAGATCCTGTTAATTAAGTCTAGTTTTACAATTAATCAGATGAAAAGATGATTGCAGTTTTAAATACTGGAGTTTAGATTTTAACAATAGACAAATAAAATAAAAAGGTATGATGTATTGCTTTTATAAAGATTCAATCTGTANATATAATTAATTATAGTTATATTTTTAATAAAGTCCCTATTTACAATATTAATATTTAAAAAATTAAAAAAATAACTGATTTTAGATTCAATCTTTATTGATTATATAATATGCATATTAACTTTTATTAGTTTCGGCTTTTCAAAGTTATTAATTTTCTTCCTTCATTTTTATACTTTTTGATTAATATCAATGGAATAATTTAATTAATTAAGTTGATTACTATCATAATTGCCTATGTTTTTTAAACATAACCCTATTAAAAACATTAAGATAAACAATTACAACAAATATATATTTATTCTTTTTATTTGATTATAAAATGGATGTAGAGAACATCAACTTATTAAATAGGGATGGTAATTCAAAATATGTCCAAAATTTATTCATAAAAAATCTGCTGTTTTAATTTTAAGTAGTAAATTATATTTGAAAATAAATAAAATAATGTAATCAGAACTTGAGATTTAGGCAGTGATAGGATTCACAGGTATATAAAATTGATATATTATAAGGGAAAATAATTCAAGGGTTAGTTTTACATCCAGATAATGAGGTATGATATAATTAATAGTTCAAAGCATATTCTTTATCCATTAGGTTCTACTATAGTAGTTAGACATATAATTACAAGACAATAAACATTTTTAAGGTATGGAAATGTGATATATTAAATTAGAGGACATGATAATTAGATCTCTGTAATAACAGTTTCCAGAAGTGGAGATTATGTTGCATCTGGATAGAAAACATATATGGGGTTTTAAGCTGATATAATAATTTGGGATTTCAAGGATAGAAGCATGATTCATAGATTGAAATTACATAAGGTGTTGATTCAGTCTCTCAGTTTTTCATTCAATGAATTATATTTGGCATCATTAGGAGGAATTGATGATAAAAATATGTTAATTATTTGGGATATTAAGGCAGGGAAGGCTTTATATGGAACTCCAAATAGAGATCCTGTTAATTAAGTCTAGTTTTACAATTAATCAGATGAAAAGATGATTGCAGTTTTAAATACTGGAGTTTAGATTTTAACAATAGACAAATAAAATAAAAAGGTATGATGTATTGCTTTTATAAAGATTCAATCTGTAGATGTTAATTTTGGAAATGTCAAAAGAACCTTTAATTGTGTTGCAATAGATAAAAATGATAAATTTTGTTATTGTGGAACAAAGACTGGTGATGTATTTGAAATTTAAATGGATATGGCTATATATAAAAGATTAGCTCCAGTCAAGAAGCTATTTTCATAAGGAGTTAATTGTTTAGGATTATTGTAAAATGGAGATATAATTGTTGGAGCAGGAGATGGTATGATAGCAAAAGTGTCTTTTTAAACAATGTAAATAGTAGCAAGTAGTGAATTACTTGGAGGTGTGACATCTATATCATTTACAAATGATTAGACTCATTTTTTCACAGGAACAGTTCAAAGTAATATATATTGGTTGGACACTGAAAAATTAATACCAGAATTAAGAAATACTTGTCATTATGAAAGAATTAATGATGTTGCTTTTCCTCATAATTATTCTGATGTATTTGCTACTAGTTCTTTAAATGATATCAGAGTTTGGAATGCTAAGAATAGATAAGAATTACTTAGAATATAAGTTCCAAATCTAGAATGTTGGGCAGTTGCCTTTATGAATGATGGTAAAAGTATTGTAAGTGGTTGGAGTGATGGAAAAATTCGAACCTTTTTACCATAATCAGGTAGATTGCTCTATGTAATTAATGATGCACATATACATGGGTGTACATCATTAACTTGTACTTCAGATTGTTAAAGAATTATTTCAGGGGGATCAGAAGGAGAAGTAAGAGTTTGGGAAATTGGAAAGTAAACTTAAGTTATGAAATCTTCAATGAAAGAGCATAGAGGAAGAGTGTGGTCAATTTAGGTTAGGAGAAATAATGAGTAAGCTGTTAGTGCTAGTGCAGATGGATCTTGTATTATTTGGGATCTTAAATCATTTACCAGAGTTATGTGTTTATTTGAAAGTACCTTATTCAAAATGGTTTTGTATCATCCTGAAGAGAGTTAGTTATTGACTACTGGTAGTGATAGAAAAGTATCTTATCATATTATTAAAGATCACTTATTGGGAAACTTTTGATGGTTAAGCTATCAGAATGTTAGATGGATCTGAGGAAGGAGAAGTTAATGCATTGGCAATTACAAAGGAAGGAGAGCATTTCGTATCAGGAGGAGAAGATAAGGAAGTTAAATTATGGGGATATGATGAAGGAATCTGTTATTTTAAAGGTTAAGGACATTCAGGTACTATAACAAGAGTATTTATTAATTTTAAATTAGATTACTATAAGTCCTGATTAAAAAACTATTATATCAGTTGGAGCTGAAGGAGCTATATTTATATGGAAAATGCCTGAATCTGTTATAAACTCTAAAGCATAATAAGAATTACCTACTGTTTAAAATGTAAAAAAGTAAAATGACATTCAATAGTAATAATAATAATAATCCTAATAATAATCAATACCAAAAGATGCATAATCATAAAAATCTAATTAAATTGCTAAATCAGTCAAGTCAGGAACAAAATAATCAAAAAAATGATAGAAATTCATTTCCATTCATTATAAAAGCCATAAATATTATATTTTTTTTTATTTTATTTTTGAAAATAAACTCAAAAATTATATGCAATAAAATTATATTAATAATCATTTTAAATCTTATCTAAATTAAGACCCATTTTTATCATTCTAATTAAATTATGAACCAGGATTTTCATTCTATTTAAGTAAAACACCAATATTCTTATTGCTATGTAAAAATTAATCCACTTAAGAAGGTTAATTTGAATGATAAGATTCAACCATTTTAAATTAACTATTTGTATTTGAAGTCTACTATTTTTTTTTATTTTTTTATTTGTTATTCTAGTTTTACTATTAATTTGTAATTCCTTATCCCTATTAACCAAATTCTTCAAAATATTTTTTTACTGCTTCATTTATTTTATTACTGATTAAATCTATGTCATCCTTATTTAGATTTTATGAATGAAGATTTTCTTAAATTTTAATCTTTATAGTATCTGTTAAATTGGTTATATCTGTATGATTTTTTATAAATTAAGTAAACTGCATTTATTCTTACTTAATATTTTTGACCTTATTTGTACGAGCAACAAGGTATCGTGTTTTATCAATAAGGGTATTTTATATATCATTTTCAAATTTTAATTCACATTCTAATTTCGCTTCGAAAGTTTCACCTTTAGGTGGAATGTTACAAGTATAACAGCATTTTTAAATAATTGAAAAAAAACCTAAAATAAGATATATAATAGACAAATATCCTAAAATTCCAATCAATATATAGCCAGAATAATTATAATATGACTCAATTGATATAAAAGTATAAAATAGAATAAAATTAATAGATAATTGTGTTCCAAGCTTTTTTTTTTAATTAATTCTCTAAATAACTGAATTAGAATGTTTAGGTAATTAAAGGAATTGCCAAAAATATGATAACAATGAAAATTTAAAAATACTCTAAAATATTCCTAATCTTCTCATAATTAAATGGTATAATAATACCAACAATGCCAATATTATCAATATTATTTGAAATTCAGATTATTAATTAAGTAGTATTTCACCATGTATTAAGATTATATTAATAAAAATAAAGACAAAAATTCCAAAATCTAAATAATTTTAAATTTCAATTAAAATGTTAACATAAAAACTTATATATTTTAACTAAGGGAATTGATATAAAAAATACAATTCACCCTAAGTTAATAATTCCTTATTCATAGAATATGTGGCATTTTTAACATATTCATCTTCTTAAACTTCAACATTAATTAAATATCGTTGAGCTTGGTTTTGTGTATATAACACATCAATATTTTCAGAATCTACTGAAATCTTAAAATCAAAACATTATTAGTTGTTATTCTTTTATCCCATTATTGCAATTTCTTAATTTTAATTTTTTTGAATTATTTTATCTTTAAAATGATATAATTAAGTTAATAAAAGAAATAGGATGACATTAACAGCATACATAATGGGTAGAATAACAGCTATTGCTGTATATCCAACAGATTAACCAAAAAAATTATAGATAACTTAGTAAGGACATTAAAATGAGAAAAAGAAACCTAAAATTAAATTAAGAAAATTGATTTACATACTGAAATTGCAAAATAATTGTTAAGAAATAAGACTTTTGATATAAACCATTAGAATACATTTCCAGACAAACTAAATCTGCATTTTCTCAATTAATGGTTGATGTTTTAATTGATTTCACAAAATTAATTAAATACTGTTTCAAATTAATTCTATTTGAATTTTTATTCACTAATGTATTTTGTGATAATCTTTAATTGCTTATTAGAATCTTCAAACATAAGTTTAGGTAAAATAGCATTATATCCAACTACCCATGTATTAGAGAACTGTTCTTTCAGAAGCTTATTAATATAATTATCTACACAATTTTCTATTCTTTCCCATTTGTAAATACAAGAGAGTGGATCATGAAATTATTTGATTTTATACATATTATCTAGATTAAGAGCAATATCTGTAAAATCTCCAAGAAAATTATATTATAAACTTCCATCATATATAATTTTCTTTAAACATTAAATTCCAAAATACATTTCTTCTTTCTCCAAAATTTGAAAAAGTTATAATATATTTAAATTATCAAGATATGTTTAATTACTAGATTTAATCTCAGCAAATTTTGGCTATATAAATTTTAGAATTCCTTAATAAATCCATTTAATTAAATCCAACTTATTTAATTCTTAAGGAAAAACAAAATAATATCCATTTTATCCTTCTATCTGGAAATATAAACTATGGTAATTCGATGTCATAAATTTTTAATGAAATGCATGATATTAGTTTTAATAAAAATCTAAAAATAATTCCTACTTTGATTTCATTAACTACTTAAATGCTGTTTTACCATTTATTAATATAATTGGATTTATTTTTATGTCTTCTTTATTATAATAATTTATTTATTTAGTTAAATCCGAATAGCTTTCTCCTGAATATATTAATATTGACACATTTGATCCTTGATTATCTGAATTTATCTATTTGTTGCTAATATATTTCTAATACAATTAATTATCTTCATGACAAAAATTTTTGTAAAATTCATATTATCCTTCATTTATTTAGAGTTACTTAGGACCAAAAACAAAATCTGGTAGAATATTTCCAATATTTTAAGTAATCTTCATTGTTTATTCAAGTTTTTATTCGTTTAATTCTATAAGTTTTTTCATTTAGTCTATTTTTTTCTAAAGTTAAATTTGTTGATGTTTAGAAATGATTCTAGTGAGATCTACTTTGTCTACTGTTAATGGTTAAATTAGATATTATTTAGTATTAGTATCATCAATTTCTATTTGTAAAGGAATTTCCTCTTTATCATCAAAAATAATAATACAAGTCTTTTCTAAACTCATTTTAAAATAATTAATATAATTTTTATTTTTAAACTATTAAATATTAATCATAAGATGATAGACGGGGTGATCAAATACATCATTTTTTTTAAATAGAATATATTGACAAATTATATATATAAAAAATATCTTATGAGTTGACTTTTTTATCTTTTAATATAATACAATGACTCTTAAACAATGTAACGAAGTCTATTGTTTAAAATTCAAAATATAATTTAAATCTAGGTTAATAAGTTCTTTATTATCTCATAATCAAATATTATTAACGATTATGCTAATATCATTTAAAATTAATTATTCTCATTATGAATAGGATATCTCTTCATTATTATAATTATTAAGCCTCTACTCAAAATTTATTTAAGAAATAACTCATCTATTTTTAATAATTTATTAGTTATAGAATTTATATAATATTTTGTTTTATTCTCTCTTTTTTTAATTGAATATTATAAGGAGAATACGGATAAACACAAATATTATCATTAGCCTTTTTGTATTTCCAAATATATTCTTTATGAGTAAAAATGATTATCAAAAATTAAATATTTAGTTTAATTATGTGTATAATTATAAAATAATAATAATATATTAATAATAAAAAATAATGGCAGAATAACTAAAATTTACACATCCCTTTCCTAAATTGTTATTTGATGACAGTCACATTCAATTTAAAAAATACTCTAAATATATTATAGATACAGATGCTGGATCAGATGATGCTCATGCAATCCTTATTGCCTCTTATATTCTTAAATATATACGAACTGATGCAGAATTAATAGGAATAACAGCAGTGGCAGGTAATGCAGCACTTGAAAATGTGATAAAAAATGTATTTAATCTAATTTAATAATCTTAGGTATATATAACAACAAGGATTGGACATTTTGGTGAGAATCCTCCAAAAATATACAAAGGATGTAGAACAGATACATTAAGAAGATTTTATAGAGATAATTACTTTTTGGAAGATGGATTAGGTGGATAATAATTAAGATTATTAACTGAATTAGGTTTATAAGATAAACCATTAGAATATTTTCATGAAAAATAACATGCTTGTGATTTCATTAAAGATTCTATTTACAAATATGGAGAGGAATTATGTATTATTTGTATTGGTCCTATGACTAATATTTATTTAACATTATAAATGTATCCAGACATTGTTGATAAACTTGGATGTTTATTTGCTATGGGAGGAACATATATGGGAGTAGGAAATGCAGCTAATTCAGTTGCTGAATTTAATGTACAAACAGATGTAGAAGCTACAGCAGCAGTAGCTATGGCAAAGTTTAAATAAAAGATGTTATTGCCATTTGATGTTGTATTAGCTTACACTTTAGATAAATAGAATGGAAAAGTCATTTTTGAGAATGGAGCTAATACAAAGAAATCTCAATTTGTTGAAAGTATTTTCAAAGCTGTAAGTCATGATGGAAATTACATACTTTGTGATGGTATATTCAATTTAAAATATCTATTATAGAATTGGCTGTAATGGTAGCATTAGTACCAAGTTTGATAATATATTCTTTATAAAAGAATATATCTATTGTCTCTGATGGATAGGCAAGAGGATAAGTTATCATAGATTGGTTAACATTGATGAGAGGAAATCAAAAATCAGTAGTCAGTATTCTAACAGCTTTTGAATGGAATTCGGTTATTGAAATAGCTACTAAAGCTAATTAAGATCAACAATGATATATAAAGATCAAATATTTACATTTATATCTGAATTTTATTTTTGTTAGGCTGCCTAACTAGTTTATGGATAGGATAAAAAAGGATACATCATTAAATAAATTAGAATAAGACCCAATTCTAAACAACTCTACAAACAAAATTAAAAGAAAAATGATTATTTTGTTTAATGCATAGTATGGTATCATAAAACTTACAATACTATTATCACTGACATATTATTCTTAAGATATATTTAAGAAAAATTCAAGTTTATAGAATTGAACTAATAAAAATGAAAAAGAAATAATTTCTTTAATTTCCATTAAATTTCATATATAATTTTGTTGTATCTTACAAAGATTCCTTTAATTAATCTTAATCAATACAGTCTTTTAATAAATAATGTTATAAAATACTTATAAATCATCAAAATTAGTAGATTCTTTCTTTATTATAATACTCATAAGTCATATTCTTTCTTTTTCCAAACTATAAATATCATAAATATTCTTTATATTCATCTAAACTAAAAATTTAATCTGTAAATTTTACACTAATGGGAATCAACATTTGCTTTATATTGTTTTTTTTAATGATCTATTGATTGAAGATAATTTATAATATATTATTTTTGATTTTGTATAATTAATAAACAGTAACTTCATTTTGTAATGTTACTAAAAGAAAGTGTTACTATAGTATAAATTGATTCTAATTTATTAGATGAGTAAATTAACTAAATTTGTAATTCAAATTCTATATTTTAAGCATTCATTTAATATTAAATGAATAATTGTATTTATCTGGCAATTATTATATACATTATTAAACTAATAATAATAATATTTTCAAATAAATATAAAGATTCTATTTATAATAATTTATACTTGTTTAGATACAATTAATTATATATGAATAACAATATATTCAAAAATAATTAATTAAAAAGTTTACTAATATTTTTGAAGGAATAAATCAGTATTTAATTATCAAAGAATTTTAGAATATTAATTGATGTATTGTAAATATTTATGAGGCATCTCGCTAATATTATATATTATTTTATTCGATTTTAGGATTATTAAATTAATAAAATTAGTGTTAAATAAATAATTGGAATCGAAGTAATATTAAATATCAAGTTTGAATTTCAAACTCAAACATAAGAAAAAATGATATATAACTGCAACCTTTTTGAATGAATAAAAGAATTTCAGTGTAAACAATGTTTGCAATGTAAAAAATGATTATTTAATTAGTAATTAAAATGATGGTATTCAATAATATATATATAAAATTCAGATCCAAGGTAGTAATTTGTAACCACAAGGTTATGAATTTTTGTAGTGTGGAGTTTCTTTATATTTCATTGATTTTTAGAATTGTTGATATTCCTCCTCTGTATTCTTTTTATTAAAGTAGTCTATCTAATTTATGTATAGTCTTTAAGGATTTAATAGATAGGATTTTAATGGTTCATCCAATTTGAATATCCAGAACTCTATAAAAACAATTTAATTTGGATTAACTTATGTTCTTTTGAACATCTATCTTTACTCTATTCTACATTTGTATTGAGCTCCTTCATATGTATTTATATATTAATCAAAATACTAAACACTTGAAATGGATCCAATAGTGAGATCACACCACATCTTTAAAGAACCACCAATATCAAATATTGATGGTAGAGTTTTAGTTTCATGAAGATGATTAAACATCATATCTGGAGTGACTCCCATAAGTGTATAAAACTATTCATTGACTATTCTTTGTGATAGTGAACTATTATCCTTGTTCACTTTTTGAATTATACATTAATATGGATAATCTTTAGCTATCTATTCAACTTCTAATAATTCTTCATTTGAAATATAGTAATGTTGTGTATATTCATTTAGTATATTAAATCTTTAATTTACAAGTTGGATTGCCAAATTAGCACATGGATCGTCTTTATGAGAAAGAAGATTAACGATTTGTTCGATGGAATAGTTGTCTTGGTCGAGAAGTTCGAGAGTATAAAAATAGACATCATCAAGTTAGTCAGTTCTAGTAACTCTATGGTTATAAGTGCAAGGGGTTTCTTTTAGACTGCCTAAACAGTGATCAGGAATATAAGAGAGAGCTAACTTTAGTTCCACATCGGCTTTAATATAGACATATTCTCCAACGGATTTTGGCACTGACACAATACAAATCAATTATTTTATAGGTTAGCGCTTACGATGGGTATTTTCTATTGATTATTGATATATAATTACTCTTTTTATTTACACTTTTCGATTATAAAGAAAGAGTAGTTGATTCGTCATGCATGCTAACACGTTGTCTTACAATTTTACTCATTGCAAATTATCAAAATTATTTATTATAATATAAATTCCAAATCATAAGGGATATATTAGGGCTTATGATATTTCGTATTATATGATTTAAAATACACAATTGTAATTAATTATTATAATATATTTAAGTTTATAAAAATTTAAATATTTTTATAAAAAATTATTATCTTTCATTAAAATTGGGTTTATAATAATAATAAAATCAGACTTTCTTCAAAACTGAAAGGTGTTTAATTTTTAATATAACTTAAAATCCAATCCAGAGAGTAAATTAGTAATAATACTAATTAATATTTAAACAAATAACAGAATTGTAAAAAGTTTAAATAATTACAAATCATATGAAAGAAATCAATAAAAAAAATAAAATTATCTATTTTTATTTGAAATTCAGATATATAGATTAAACATCATATTTGTAATAATCAAAATAGCTTATGTTTAATTTTGAACAAAGTAATTGGAATTATATTATTTATATTATATTTATAAATTAATTAATAATAAGTAAAATTAATGACAATCTTTATATGCATAATGTAGATGATTATATTTACAGCTCTTGCCTCTAAGAAATCAAAATAAAAAAACTATGAGTATTTAAATGAAACAGTGTTATTTATTGTACTTACAGTTCTAGGTAATTATAAATCTAATGATAAATAGTTAGCTTTATTTCTTTCTGTATTTTGATCTTTATTATTTTGGCATGTTTACATCAAAGAGGATATCGATTTATTAGATAAGAGAACAAAAAATAAAATGAAAACTAGTAATAACAACAAATGATTGTGATAGTACCATCTCATGAGAAATAGCATTACAAGTAATTCCTTTATGATGTTAATCAAACAATGGATATAAGCAGATTATCAGATAATTAATTTTGATGTATGTGTAGTATTCATTTCTATTAATGTGTTCTTTAAATAAAATCTATAATTTTGAATTGGTTAATTGTATTCTATTTTATTAATTAATATTATCTTTAATACTAGAATAGGATAAAGAATTTTGAGTTTTTTTTAGATTCTATTGTGAAATCATTATAAAAATATAATGTAATTTATCTATTTTGAATATTTATTGATAACAATAGAATAATTTAATTATATAAAGAATTATAATAATAATTGATGAATATATCATTGCTTTCTAGATACTTTTGCAATTTTTACAGATTTTTAAGCAGCATCATCCAAATCTGTGGCTGTTGTAATTTATACTTTAGTTTATGATTTAGCAAATTCATCCAACATTTTAGCTCCTAAAAATATAAATAATAATAATTACCTTATTGAGAATTTGTTCCAGTTAATCTAACAACCAATGGTGTTTTAAGATCAACCAATTAAGCTGCTTTAATGATACCTTCAGCAATTATATTGCATTTCATGATACCACCAAAGATATTAATAAGGATAGTTTCAACTTTAGGATGAGAATTTAAGATTTCGAATGCAGTTTTAACTTATTCAACATTTGCACCACCTCCAACATCTAAAAAATTTGCAGGATCTCCTCCATATAATTTAATTATATCCATTGTAGCCATAGCTAATCCTGCTCCATTAACCATACAACCAATATTTCCATCTAATGCAACATAATTCAATCCAGCAGCTAATGCTAATTCTTCATGTGGATCTACTTATTCAGATGCAACAGATGTTTTTCTTAATTCAACTAATTCCTTTTATCTAAATTTAGCATTATCATCAACATTAATCTTAGCATCAATACAAAATAATTTATTCTTTGGATCTGTTGCCCATGGATTAATTTCAACTTATGTAGCATCAAGTGTAATGAACATCTTATATAAATTCTTTAATTATTCAATTGCTTATTATCTAACTGTTTATAATTATAGATTGTCAACAACTTTATTAGCAATATCATCTGTTAATCCAGTATTTACATCAATTGGTAATACAATAATACTATTTGGATCTGTTTTAGCAACTTCTTCAATTTCCATTCCACCATTGATTGAAGCAACAATAGCTGGTTTCTATGAATTTCTATCTAAAATAAAGGCTAAATATAATTGACGTACAATATCCACACCTTCATGAACAAGTACTGCATTAACTTATAAACCCTAATTAAATAAATAATTATATTTACTTCTTTTGGTGTCTAATGAGTTACTAATTTATATCCAATCATTTATTTAGTATAATTAGCTACTTCTTCTGGAGTTTTGCAAATCTTAACTCCACCTTTCAATCCACTAGATAAAGTTCNATAGGATAAAGAATTTTGAGTTTTTTTTAGATTCTATTGTGAAATCATTATAAAAATATAATGTAATTTATCTATTTTGAATATTTATTGATAACAATAGAATAATTTAATTATATAAAGAATTATAATAATAATTGATGAATATATCATTGCTTTCTAGATACTTTTGCAATTTTTACAGATTTTTAAGCAGCATCATCCAAATCTGTGGCTGTTGTAATTTATACTTTAGTTTATGATTTAGCAAATTCATCCAACATTTTAGCTCCTAAAAATATAAATAATAATAATTACCTTATTGAGAATTTGTTCCAGTTAATCTAACAACCAATGGTGTTTTAAGATCAACCAATTAAGCTGCTTTAATGATACCTTCAGCAATTATATTGCATTTCATGATACCACCAAAGATATTAATAAGGATAGTTTCAACTTTAGGATGAGAATTTAAGATTTCGAATGCAGTTTTAACTTATTCAACATTTGCACCACCTCCAACATCTAAAAAATTTGCAGGATCTCCTCCATATAATTTAATTATATCCATTGTAGCCATAGCTAATCCTGCTCCATTAACCATACAACCAATATTTCCATCTAATGCAACATAATTCAATCCAGCAGCTAATGCTAATTCTTCATGTGGATCTACTTATTCAGATGCAACAGATGTTTTTCTTAATTCAACTAATTCCTTTTATCTAAATTTAGCATTATCATCAACATTAATCTTAGCATCAATACAAAATAATTTATTCTTTGGATCTGTTGCCCATGGATTAATTTCAACTTATGTAGCATCAAGTGTAATGAACATCTTATATAAATTCTTTAATTATTCAATTGCTTATTATCTAACTGTTTATAATTATAGATTGTCAACAACTTTATTAGCAATATCATCTGTTAATCCAGTATTTACATCAATTGGTAATACAATAATACTATTTGGATCTGTTTTAGCAACTTCTTCAATTTCCATTCCACCATTGATTGAAGCAACAATAGCTGGTTTCTATGAATTTCTATCTAAAATAAAGGCTAAATATAATTGACGTACAATATCCACACCTTCATGAACAAGTACTGCATTAACTTATAAACCCTAATTAAATAAATAATTATATTTACTTCTTTTGGTGTCTAATGAGTTACTAATTTATATCCAATCATTTATTTAGTATAATTAGCTACTTCTTCTGGAGTTTTGCAAATCTTAACTCCACCTTTCAATCCACTAGATAAAGTTCCTTTAAATATATGTTTGAATATACCTTTGCCTCTTCCTCCTGCATGAACTTAAGACTTAAGAATCAATCCACCACTAGGATCAAGTTTTTTAGCAACTTTGGCTGCTTCCTCAGCATTTAAGGCGATTTCTCCTTTCTACACTAGAACATTGAATCTTCTCATCAAATCCTTACTTTGATATTCATGTAGATCAAAGCATTTTACAACTTTATGTTATAATCCAGCCAACCTAGTAATTCGATTGAACATTTATTTTAAATCTTTTAATTAATCAAAAAAATATAAATAATTTATATCATAATTTATTATATTGTCTTCTTACCTCTACTCTATTCTAAATTCTTTAAGTTTTATACATTTTTGATAAATACAGAACACCTAAATAAAATGTTTGATATTTCCTTTAATATATATATCCACTTCTTTCATTATTTTTCTATTCTCAACTTTGAAATCACTTTCCTCATATATCTAAATTTAAAGGTTTGTTTTTTTAACATGCTATTTATAACTAAATAGCTATTGCAGTATATCTTAAATATTTTGATTGTAATTTTTGAAATTTTTAATTTTCAACTAATAATTATCTATTGATTATATAATAAACAATATAAATTTAGCATTCTAATTCATAATTTAATTGAAAAAATTACAAAATAAATTAATATACATATTTATATATATTTAATATCCTATAAGGTTTTATAGAAAGCTAAATAAAATTATTTATAACCATCTCTAAAAATACTCTAGATAGTATTTCATGATATTGTTTTACATAAAAATATTGATAATTTCTAATTTTATGTTGTTTATAAAACACGCAAATATGATGTAATCAATTTAAGATAGATTTCAATTGCGACTTACACAAGACAAGGGAGATTTTGAATTAGTAGTAACCTTTAAGGATAATTTACTTTGTTAATGTCGTCTAGCCAGTATAGAGTTATTTTTCAATTCTAACCAATTATCCTGAATTTTTTCAATGTTTGATGATTTTTGATTATTTAACATAATAGGAATATTTGTGATATCAAAATCTTTCTTTCTTTTTTAATGAGAATTGCTATTTACACATCCCATATCTATTATTTATTAATAATTAATAAATAACTATTCAGTGAAAAATGGTTATCATCAGACAAAATTTGAATCATAAAATATATATAAACAAAGGAAAATATAAAATAGGTATTAATCAATTAATGGATTTAATTCCTTTGACTTAATAATTTTATTTAATTATATGCTATTGAATAGGATTCTTGAAATTAAAATATACTGAATTGAAATGAAGTACATTACACTTAATTTCTAAATCTTAATGTTCACTTTCCATCAATTATTATTCAAAACTTTAAGATTTAAGAGAGTTTACTTCATCTATACCTTCAAATGTAGATATTCTTGCCATATTATTATTTTATTGAATGCATAAACAATCCAAATTATCAGATGCTGAAAATCCAACCTTAACACTATTTTTACTTCCTAATGTTTCTATAATACTAAATTATATTTAGCTATTGGTTCCATTATCAGATGATATCAATTATTCCTCTTAAACTGCAATAGTTTTTACATTTAAATTTATTTAAGTTTCACCCAAAAATGGTCTAAGTTCATAATAATCATTTACTTTCTAATTGTGACACAACTTTTGAAATTAAGATCACAAGAGTTCCTTTGTTTTTTATGATGTCTCTTTTTTTCTATTTTAATTACTTAATTAGTCCAATCTAATCCTAATTCAATTGTATTTTGTAGCTTAGACAAGAATAACCCTCTCAAAATTCCATATTTAGGTTTAGAATTAGGCTTCAATTCTTTAACATACCTCATATATCTTAATTTATAAAAGATAGTACTTAAGCATTGAATTAGGACAACCGAAACATAAGTCTTCCAATAAAACATTTTCTTTTAACTTGCCAATTTTATCTAATCTTTGTACATCTGCTTTTTCAATGTTCATCCATGGTAAATGTTGAGTAGTTAAGTATATTAGAACATACCCAAGTGATTCTAGATCATCTTTTGGTGTTTGTTCAATACCTTGATGAGCTGATATACTGGCATATCTACTGGTACCAATAAATGGTAATAATTTCTTTTTATGTATGAAATTAGAATCTGTGTTTTTTGAAATTCCAAAATCGATTAAATAAATCTTATCTGATTCATTTTTGCTTAAAATATTTTCTGGTTTGATATCTCTATGAATTATATTCCTAAAAATAAATAAAATAGTTATACTATTTGTGTATCTATTCCAATATCCATAACAATTAATAAGCTATACTATTAATACATTATGATGAAAATTGTTTATATTATTTCTGATGATAAATAAGATCGTGACCCAACATTTTAGTAATCATGATATTACATTTCTTAAACTCTCCATACCACAACAATTCAGGAATTTAAGGAACTCCTTTCAATTTACTTAACATATCGACCTTTATGTTATAGGATGTGTTACTTCACGATATAAACTACCGAAGCCTGCCATTTCTTACTTCTCTACTTTAATTGCTACACTCTTTTTTGTTTTTATGCTTTTACCATAAAAAACTATTCCGAATGACCCTTGCGATAGTTTTTTAATTATTTCATATTGATTGTCGATTATATCCCCTATTTAAATTTAGAGCATAAATTTATTAATAGAAAGAGAGCCATTCTTTAATTTAAATACGTTTATAGTAGATAACAATTAAGATATAATAATATAATGATATAATAATCAATTTGTCAATGACTCTTTTTTAGGTACATGATATTATATAATTTAAATCAATTAATAATAAAAATGAAATAAAATTATATCACTTCTTAATTGAATAATGATTAAATGAATAATATAATAATGGTAATTTCTAATGAGTGTATATTTGAATTTATAACAAACATAAAATGTAATAAATGTATTTTTGTGTTTGAAAAATATAGTAATTTGATTAATTAATATAAATGGGTAATTGCAAATCAGCTAACACTATAGATGTATCATGTAATCATAATAAACCACATATTGCAATATGTCTAGGTTAGGCATGTACAAGAGATGAAGGAGATAGAAGATTATGTGAGGAATGTTTGGTTGATCATATGTGTAATGATCGTATTACAATTGATGATGGTAAATTGTGATTTTATATTTTAAAAGCAATAAAATATGATAGTTATGGAATATAGGAAATAGTAGAGAAATTTGATAGAGATTAAAATTCACCTAATGCAACTGGTGGATTAACTTAAACATTAGCAAATTTTAAAAATAATTTCTTTGAGAGCTTTAAATCATATCAAGGATATTATGATGTTTATTTGAATCAATATCTTCTTTAAGGAATACCTGATGCAGAAGTATTTGGAGAAGCTGCAAGTTAAATAGTGGAGGCATTTGAAAAAAATGATTTAGGTTATATCTAAAAATAAGGATGTTAAATATTACTCAATACTTACAATAATCCATAATTAATTAAATAGATAATTAGTAATTTAGATTCAGCATCAAGAAAAATTTCAATTTATTAGAATTAAGTTGAATAGAAAATAAAAAGATTATAAGATTAATTATTTAAAGAACTTATCTCTTTACCATATAATGTTTCTAAATAATTTAATGGTTCCATTTTAAATATTGATCCTAGAACTTATTCATATGAATTTTCAGCATATTTGACAACTATAGATACAAATAGAACTAGTGGTTCATTAATTTAATTGAATTGCTATGATCATAATCAAAAAATTTAAGTAATTTGTTGTGATAGATGTCCAAATAAAGATAATAGATTATGTGGATAATGTTTAATTACACATAAATGTAATGCTGGATAAAGAATTAAATTAAAATCATTTAGTTAAGATTAAGCTGCAATAATTGAAGCAGCTATGAAATATTAAAAGAAAGTTATTATATTAATTATATATTTATAGAAATAAGAGATATAGGATGCTAAATCTAAAGTGAAATCAATATTTGAAGAATTTATGAGATAGGCTATTAAAGAAATAGAATTATTGGGATAAAATTCTAAAAGAATGATGTGTGAATCTTAATTAGATGGGATTGATTCTTAGATTAAATTAGAATTACCAGCTTATGTAAATAAATTAAAACTAGTACATATTATTATTTTATTAGTGGTATTTGCTAATCGAAGTATGGTGAGTTTAGATTAAAGAGGAGTAGCAATAATTGCATATTTGATTAGACATCCTGAAATTAAAAATTAATTGATTAGTTTTGATGCAACAAATAATGCAGTTTAATACTTAAATAAATTAGTTATATAATTAGAAGATGTTTCAAAAAGATTTTTATAAAACATATCATAAATTGAAGATAGTATATCATATATATATATATATTTATAGTTGCAACAATGGAAAAGAAACCAAGTTAAAATTTGGAATCTTCTCTTATTTAAACTACTAATATTGTAGCTAATTATGGTGCTACCATAAATCCTATGGGAATGAATTAATCATTACAAAGATAACCATCAAATAATTTGAATTTTTAGACAGATTAATCATTTGAAAATAAATTAGATGGTTGTGCAATAATTAGAGTACTCAAAGATTTTGGAGAAGATTAAGATAATTTTGTAAGTGATATAATCTTTTTTTAAAATCATCTAATAGTATCAACTGTTGATGGATTGATTGTCATTTATTAAGGAATTGGTGAAAATAAGATTGGAGAATATTAATTTGAAGGAAAATGTACTAGCATATGTGGTTTCATATATAAAGGGAAATTAGCAATAGCTGTATGGTAAACTTAATTGTCTATTTAAATAGTATTGGTAATTTTGAAGAATAGAATATTGGAATTGTAACATTTGATAAATCTATATCTTTATAGGGTTAATTGTAAGGACATACTGATCCCATTTTGATGGTTAAATAATTAATTAAGCCTGATTATTTGGTTAGTTGTTCTGGTGATCATAGTATTAAGATTTGGGATACATCTTCTAATGGAGTATTGGAAAATATAAAAGCAAAGACTATAAACAATCATAAAATGGCTGTCAGAGATGTTATTTTAATTAATAATAATCAACTTGTATCTGGATCATTTGATGAGACTATTTAAATCTATGATCTTAAATCAGATAGAATAATTTATGCCATTTAATGTGAAGATTGGATATATTGTGTATGAATTTAATTTAAGTATAGTTATAAAACATTACAGAAAAGGCTTTTGCTGCTGGTACTGGATCTGGAGATATTAGAATTATTAGTACATCTAATTATAATGAAATGTTGAGAGTCAGAATAGCTCCAAATTATATTAAGAGTATTATGGTATTTTAAAATCCCAATTATCTATTCTTATCATGTAAAAATAGAGATAATTATATCATTCGTATACAAGAATATAAGCAAATTGATTATATTACGAAGACTGAAGAAGTTGACTTTGTTCCTGAAGGCATTTGTATAGTTGACAATTATATCATATATGGAGAGGCCAATACTGTTAAAATTAAATATGTTAGTTGATATATAATATTTAATATAATATATATATGTTTTAAGATAGATATCAATACCTTTTAGCCTCGCCTAATGAAATAGCTAACTTATCTATAGATTGTATATATTAATGCTATTATCAAGCCAATTATATAAAAAAAGGGAGTATTCGAAGAATCTTTAAGAATGTTTAATTTGACACTTTCGAGAATCAACAATTAAAAGAATTTAAGGAATATCTCGATTCCATTCCAGTTGAATATTTAAAAGAGTATGATTCATCTTATAATATTTGAGAGTTCAAAATGATTCTGTATTATTGCGATTCTTGTATGCTCATAAATTTGTTAAAGAAGACACTGTAAACTATTTTGTGGATCATTTAAATTGGTTAAACAATCCTGAAACTATGAATCTGGAAGATATTCCATAATATTCTAAATTAGTTTAAATTATTGGAAGAGATGAAATGCTAAGACCTGTGCTACACATATCTTTGAGTTTACCTCTTGATGACTTATTTATCAAAGCAATAACAAATAAACTTATTATTATGGAAGATTATATGTTTGTGCCTGGTAAAGTAGAAAGTTGGATTATGATTGTTGATATAAGTTAAACTAATCCAAATATTAAACCTGAAAAAATTTAATAGGCAATCAAACATTTTGTTACTAATTTTCCAATGTCTTTAGAATAAATCTATTTTTTAGAAGTGAATTTAATATTAAAATAAATTGGAGATAATATTTTAAAGTTGGATGAAATAAAAAAATTAAATTTTGAAGATAAAATTACAATTACAAGTAAAGTCAAATATGAGAAAGAGAAAATTCAATTTCTATCTCCAGAATATGTTCATTTATTTGAAAATGATACTTAACTAAATCATAGCTTATAATAAAATCAATAGAATCCATTTTCTATATTATAATAATAACCATCATAATCATCTTTACCATTTGCATAATCTCCTAATCAAATAATACGTAATTAACCAAACTAATCTAATCAAATGGCATAATAACCATCACAATTAATTCTTAATTAACCGTAACCTACTTTATATGGTCATCCATCTAAATTATCAAATGAAGGAGAATTAATTGGCCCCTTATATCCAATGATTGTCTATGCTTCTGCTTAACCATAACCTTATGTACCAGAATATCATCACAAAGAATTCTAAATTCAACCTGCAACTTAAGTAGATCCTCATCATATGATGAATAATAATTATAATAACTATTAAAATAATATTCCAAATCAATAGAATTTTGTTAAGACTTAATATGGTCAATAATAATAATAATATAAAGGCATTTCAAATCCTGATTATTTTGTGTAAATTATTATTATAATATAAAATTAGTCGAACTAAGTATGATGACATAATAGATTAATATAATTGGAACAAATATGGTGTTACTCCATAATTACCATCAGTAGAACCTGAAAAAATTATTAATGATGTCACAATGCATATCTCTTCACCTCTTCAATAATATACACCTTTAACACCTACTTTACAAGGAATTCAATAAACTATTAAAAAAAATGACCTTAATTTAAATCATGACATTTATTCAACCTATAATAATCATAATAATCATTTTGAAGATCCCTTAATTATTAATAAAGATCATTTCCCATAAATATCAGAACATCCTAGCTTAACACATTATGATCATCCTCCTGACCCTTTTAATAAATATACAAATATTGACCTACCTATTGATCCTATACCTCCATTTCATTAATCAATTAAGAAATATGATATTGATCCATAACCTTATTAACCCTATTAAACTTATTAACCATAATAAAATATAGACTCATATCCTCCTATTCATCATTAAATTGAAAAGAAATATGATTTTGGACCTATTCCCAATAGACCATCAGAACATTCCTTTCCCAACTCTTAAATTATTTATGATAAACCTTTCATACCTGATCGTAGTTCAATTGATACTCCAATTACAACTATGAATTATACTCAACCAAAATATTAAAGTTATGTACCTTAGCCATTTAGTAATAATCCTATAAATACCTTACCATCCAATCTTCAAACAATACCTTTATCATCAATCCCTTAAAATTCAGGATACTCCCCATACTATCCTTAATAGCCTTTTAGTCCAATACCTAGTAGTACTAATCTATATACTGCTCCAAATTATCCAATTCCTATCACCAAACCATAATAATCAAGCTTAGAATAGCCAAAAATAGTAGAGTAAGATGGAATCAAATTCTAAGATGAAACTATGGTAGTTGGTGATAATGATCATAGATAAACAAAGAATTCAAATAGAGATCCTGCTTTAGATCAACAATAATGTGCAATTTATTGATATTTTTATATACATAATTTTAAATAATTAAACTATATGGAGTCTCTTTATAATAAGAATTTTTATTAAACTTAATCGCTCATCATTAAAATTAATAACTTGATTTTATTATATATATTTAATATTAATTAAGATAATTACTGACATCATAGTTCTATTATTTAAAAATTTCAAATCCTAAAATGACTTTAATATTAAAATAAATGGGTTGTTCATAAACTAAGGCCAGATAATCAATCTCTCTTTAGCTGATATAAATGTAATCAAGTTAAAATGAAGCCACCATTCAACCAAATCTATAAAAGAAAGATACTAAATATAATCTAATGAAAAATCCTATTATATAGAGAAGAGCATAAAGGAGAAATAAAATGTCCCAAACTACAGCTTGTACTCCAACTTTTAGTTGATTTTGATGATTTTTTTGTATTTAATACACAAATTAACTTTTCATAGAGGAATAAAATTAATAATGGGTTTATCATATTGACATATCATTGATTTACAATTAATTTTCCATAATTCTTGAGGGTAAAATCATGACCTCAAAGAAAAAATAATTGTTCTGAAATAAATTTCTAAAGAATTCTAATATATAACAAAGTCAACTATAATTTAATTGTATATTCTTGGAAAAGTAGAAAAATAGAAAAATAGAGAATGTAGTTAATATCAATTTTCGTTTGTTTAGAACATATGTTATATATTTAATAGAAATGAAAAATATTTGCCTCCATAACTGAAGACGAATTTATTAACAGCTTTTCAAATAAAAGTAATGGATTCTTTATCCATTATTGTTGTACAACAAGAAATCAAATAGTCAGTATATATTGTAATTCTTATGAATATTTGCAATGTGTATTCATAATTAGTTCATTGTACAACATGAGAATTATTGTAGGTCATATGATCTCTATAATTTAATTGACAACTTATAAATTTTCTATATGATTGAAGTAAAAGAGTTTTCTCTTCTCTGCATCATTGGATAGTTTTGTATCTGATACTTTTCTTTGAAAAATTAGTTTAAAATAGCTAATTATTCAAATTCTTTTTCTTATTGTATTGCAGTTGAGTTATATTATAATTAGAGAAATTATCGCTTGCTATCGTTTTTCTTAGAAGATCAAGAACGACCCATTTAAAATAATTAATGAGATTTAATCATATAATTTAAAAAAACTAAATGTATTATGCATATTATCTTCTAACAATATTATCTAAATATTACCTATAGAATTTGGACTTGTTAATATAAATTACCTAATAAATGTAATCAAGGTATAATTTTGAAAAAGAGTTAATAATTAATGAATATTTTTAAAAATCAAAATAATAAATAATGAATTTAATTCAATAATTAAAGCTAAATTTATTATTAAAAAGAATAACTTTAACAAGAATTATGTTAATATAGAATTCAAATAAGCCAATATGATAAAAAATCTTTGTATAAAAAAGTTAATAATTGGATAGAATATTTTTATCATAATCATTTTAAATTATAAATTTTACATAAGACTCAAAGAAATCATATATATTATTACATAATTTAGTGAGTTAAAAACTTTTTATAGCAAAAATTTTTGAAAATTTTATGATCATATATATGCTCATTTATGTTAATTATAAAATCAATTAAATACTTAAATATTATTATTTACAGTATTTTATTATTCTGTATAGCTAGACTATACAATGAATAAATAATCAATAAAATAATTACTTAATAATTAAGAACTTAAAATATTAATTTGAAATTTAATTTTTTTCATAAATCACAATATGCTTCGTCCTGGTTCCTCAATGAGTAAAGCTAAATAAACAAAAGCTGCAGCACCAGTTTCTGGTGGAATTGCAACTAGAGTTGTTCAAGAAAGAATGCCTACATTAGAAGAATATGTTAAAAATAGAGATTGGGTAGGAGCAATCTCACTCTTAGAAAATGAATAAAAGTATTAATGACAATTTAAGAATAGTTTTAATGATTCAAGAGCTGAACCTAAATTATGGTTAGCTTATGCCTGTTTTCATAATGGAGAATATAAGTATAATACTTTTATACATTTTAAAATAGAAGGGCCATCTAGGTTTATGATTAGATGATGACAAAGCCTGATTACAACAAAGAAATCCATATCTATAAAGCTTGTTGTTTTTATGCTCTATGTTAATACGAAGATGCCAAGAGAGAATGTTCTAAAGGTCCAGAGACAGCTCTATCTGTGAGATTGTAAATGCATATATTCTAAGTTATAGATAATTTCATATTGCTCACAAGAAAAATGATGAAAAGAATCTAATGACCTATCATCATAAGATATAAGAAACAGTTCATGATTAGTTATGTTTGGCAGCAATTCATTATTTAAGAGGACATTATGAAGAAGTAACTGATATTTTTTTATTTTATAGGCAACTGATGCTTACAAAAAATTATTGCTTGAAAATCGAGAATATTCAGCAATCAATGTTTATATAGCATTATGTTATTATAAATTAGAGTATTTTGATGTTTCTATTGAAATACTATCTTCCTATTTAAATTAATTTCCATAAAGTGTAACAGCTATAAATCTTAAGGCTTGCAATCAATTTTAATTATACAGTGGTAAATTAGCAGAAGAAGTATTCAAACCATTACAATAATAATATGAAGGAATCAATGTTTGTGCAGATAATGATTTATTAAAACATAATTTAGTTGTTTTTAGAGGTGGTGAGAATGCCTTAAAAGTCTTACCTCCTTTAGTAGAAATTTTCCCAGAGGCTAAACTCAACCTGATTGTTTATTATTTGAAAAATGAAGATATTGCAGAGGCTTTTAATTTAGTATAAGATTTATAACCAACAAACCCAAAAGAATATATTTTAAAGGCTGTAGTTTATGCTATGAAAGGATAATCAAGTCCTGATTAAAAGGAAGCCTTAAAAACTGCTCAATAATTATTTTAATTAGTAGGATCTTCTGCTAGTGAATGTGATACTATACCTGGAAGATAATCAATGGCATCTTGCTTCTTTATTTTGAAACAATATGAAGATGTTCTAGTTTATTTAAAATCAATTAAATAATTTTTTTAAAATGATGATGATTTCAATTGGAATTATGGTATTGCTTGTGCTGGTACAGGAGATTATAAAGAAGCTGAAGATGCTTTAGCATAAATTCAATCAGAAAAATAGAGAGTAATTTATTTATACTAATTTAGTCTGATGATATTTACATTAAATGGATGACTAGAACATATATAATGAATGGTAAAGCAAAGTAATTTATAATATTTAATTATTTAGAGAAGCATGGGAATTATATATTAATATGGAGACTTCAAGTGAATCCTTTTAAATTTTAGTTTTAATTGCAAATGATTGTTATAAAATGGGTCATTTTTATTATGCTGCTAAAGCTTTTGATATACTATAAAGATTAGATTCAGATAATGGAGAACATGAATATGAAGATGCTTTAAGAGGATCAGTTGTAGGAGTATTTTAAATGGTCATTGCATCAAAAGAGACTTTAGATCATTTGATTGAAGTGATGAATATCTTAACAAATACAGGTGACAATCCTTAAGTAGAATTTATTTTAAAAATAATTAAAAAATGGGGCAAAGAAAATAATTGGAAAATATGAAATAAAAGTTATAAATTAATATTTATTACTTTAAAAGTTTTTCATTTTATTTTTATACTAATTTATTAATAAATTTAGAATATATATATATATTGATATAAAATGTCACATGTTTCATCTTAAATAGTTCATAATTATTAAAATAAAGAAGACTAAAATTATAATATTAAAATATATACCTAGTGCAGCTAAAAATATTATTAATTCGTAGCTAGATTCTTATACGAATTTGACTCTTATTTTTTATCCATTTTCAAAATACACATCTCCTTCTGTAGGTTCATGACATTGACTAAAATCAAATACAATTTCAACTCGACCTTGAGAAAATTGGGTTGTAATTAATCCTAATAAATGATTATCTTGATAGGTCTTTTCAATATTTCTATAGTAAGGAATTCTTAGAATTTAGATTGGTTGACTATTTTAAATAAATATTTCCTTATTTGGAAGATAGAATTCTCTTTCATAAGTAATTTCTTTGCTACCATCTAATTAAATAAATTGATTAGAAATGAATGCATTAACCTTTACTTTTTTTGGCATAGGTGTATTATCTTAAGCAATAATTGGTTTGATATTATATTCATATAAATTGTCAGTTTTTACTAATTCAAACCATTAAGGTTAATCAACTTCAATTTTGATCTCAAAATTTGGATTAACTTAATCTGATTGAGGTATTTTAGGATTAACATTTAATTTGATATTCAAATAATTATCTACTTTATTTGATTCAATAATTATATGTGATGGTCTAATGACTTCAAGTCCAGCTTTGAATTTGTTACCTTAATCATTTACTTCAACATAACATTCATTTAATTCTTTTTCTATTGTCAATTAATTTCCCTTAAAGCTACCACAATTTGAATTCCATATAGGTTTCTCTGAATTATCCATTCTATAAGTGATTGTGGATCCAAGATAAGCTTTTTTTTATAATAAAGTGGCTCCTACTTTTACAAGAATATAATCAATTTTATTATTTCCACAATTTAATTTAATTAATGCAAATCCTTAATCTAGACCCTATATTTCAATTCCATTTTTATTAACCTTAATTTATACAATATGTCTTGTATAACCTAAAACTTCAAGTTTATTGTCTTCTATATCTTCAAATTAATATCCTTCTTAATTTAAGTAAGCAATTTAAATTTCTAATTTTTCATCTACTTTCAAATTTACAAATTCTTACATTGGATACATTTAATAAATTTCTTCTACTTAAATTAACATAGGAGTAGTAGCTTATAATAATTGAGGTTACAAAGTAATACTATCACTTTCAATAATATTTGGTGAATTCATATTTAATTATTAAACACTTTTAATTTCTTATCCTAAAGCTAATCTACTATTGGTAGGAATAAGAAGTGGAATATGATATAATGCCTTGGTATTAATAAATAAGTTTCTAGTATAAGAATTTAATCTTTCAACTTCTATTATTGTCTAAGCTTCTAAATCATAAGCTTTGATTTTAATAATAATTTTTCCAACAACAACTGTTGAAACTGAAAGTCCCAAAGAATTTGGAGCTGTCTAAACCAATTTTTCATCTAAATACCAATGTATTTTATGTGTTGGACATAAACAAAGATTCATTTAATGATCTTGTATTAGAAAGTCAGCTACTATTCTAACTGAGGAACCTAATTCAATCTTTCTACCATAGTATAAAATTGCTCTATTTGGTTTATTAACTACTACTGGTATATTAACTGAATCTATCAGAATATTAGATTATCTTAAGAATATTGTAACTATATAATTTCCATATATCTTTTTAGATTTTATAGTGACAATATTCTAACTAACTGATGTTTCTAAATCCTCATTTGAAATAGCTGAATAAGTGAATTAAGAATAAGAAGGGAATAAAACATGAGTTTCACATTCAGTTGGCATGTAGACAGTTTCAGCTTATAATTTTGGTATAACTTTCAAATCAACTTGATTAGAATTAATTGAATCATATTATGTTTGTAATTTGAATATACCTTCTTTATTTGGAGTAATTAAAAATTAATTATTAACCTAATTAATATTATTGAATCCATATGAATCAATTAAACGAAGAGATGACCAAGTTGTCACATGTACTTGTTTTTTATAATAATTGAATGTAGAAGTTGCATTAATTAAATTTCCAATTACAGTTATCTATTAACTTAATTCTAAATTTAATTGAGATGGATCAATAACATTGAGTGTTGCTGAAACACTATAATTTAAGGATAAATCATAAACTACTAATTAAAATTAACCTAATTTTTTTGGTGTAATTGTAACTTAATCCTT
Source organism: Paramecium primaurelia (assembly GCA_905182975.1). Taxonomy (NCBI): domain Eukaryota; phylum Ciliophora; class Oligohymenophorea; order Peniculida; family Parameciidae; genus Paramecium; species Paramecium primaurelia. Next base: position 320,896 of record CAJJDM010000078.1, on the reverse strand, counting down.
TTCACATCCAATAATATTATTATCATATTAACATTATATATTATTAGTTGATGATTCTATTCTAAATAATACACTTTAATCAATTAGAACATATTATTCTCCACTTGGAATCAGTTTTAGAGTATGATGAATAATTAAATCTAATTCACTTTTAATGGTTAAAAATGTATCTTTGTGATTATTATAAGAATTAGAAGCCACAATGAATTTACAATCTGAGATACCTGATTAAATATCATATGACAAATATCTATTTTAATATTTTAATCCACGAGTTGAATAATCTAAATGTAAACTACTTGAATTATAGAATAAGAAAGTTTTATAGAGAGCAACTACATTAATTTATATAGTTTCTTCTTTGAATAACCAATTAACTTCTTGATTCTTTTCATTATAAATTTTAAATGCTTCAGGTAATAAACATTTAACAGGTAAAGTATTGCTTACAAGTTTTGGATTAGGTAATAAATCTGATTTTTTATTAATTCTTGTGATTTTGAATTCAGCTTAATTCTAGAAACAATTGAAATGATATTTTTCCATATCAATTTTAATAATACCTTCTGATAATTTCTCATTATATGGTGTTTAATCCCAAGTAGTTGGTCCTCCCAAAACCTTAGTTGTAATAGTAGAATGAGGAGTAACATAATAAAATGGTTTTTCAAAATGTAAATAATCATAGACTCTTACTTATTATGTTACAGATATCTTTTGTGTATTAATTTAAAGATTATATTAACCTGGAGTTGATGATTACATTTTTAAACCATTACATACTAAATAATTAGAGAGATCACCAATTATTTATTATGTAGTGAAAGTATCAAAATTATCAATACTAAATTTAACTACTCTACATTAAGTATAGTTTCCTACTTTTGGATCTCCAATAGCTTAATAAAAAGTATCATCAGTTTCATTAACTATTAATTCTTTTCTTCTCTCAAATGGAAGAATTTAACTGACATCAGTCACATAAACAATTATTTCTAGACTGTTATATATATTAAATTCATCATAAATTATTAAAATATTCTCTCCTAATTCTAAAGCTTAAAGAATGTTAGGACTTTTAATTTCAAAAATAGTAGGTGATTGATATCTTGATAAATATTTATAATTTCCTGATCCTCCATTCACAATTAAATTATATTATTCATTAATTGGAAGATGAATATAGGTTTTAAAGATTGTTTATATTTGGATGGGTTTAACAAAATGAATAGTAATAAAGGATTCCAATGTTCCTCTTTGAAATGTTAATTTAACATTTTGTCTCTCTATATCTGATATGACAGTCTATTCATTCAATATTATATCTTTAGAATTATATTCAAATAAATCTGTAGAATATATTCTTTAATTTGATTCATCTTTAAGATAAGCTTAGAATCTGTATAATTTACCAACAATCAAATGGGTAACTTTTCCTTCTCTTTTGTCTTTACCATCTTCCCAAATATCTATATCAATATATTTAGGATTCACTACATGATAGATTGCTTAAATTTAATTGTAATTGGAATTAATTACTTTTAGATTCAAATTCATCTCTACATTTTATGTTGTCAAAACACCATTCTAGTTAATTTTTGATATTTTAGATGTAGTACTCCATTAATGAGTTTCACTTGGTAATTTTATATTTGTTTTTCCATCTGCTCTCAATAGATGGAATTAGATTGCAGAATGTGTTGGTAAGTAATATACTGGATAATCAGGTGAAAATTAAAATTTTTAAATAACTACTAAATCTACATTAGTTTCTATTTTAGTTTCATAATATTTTTTCTCTATCACTCTTGTAAATACTGTTTCTTTGCCTTCCTTCTTTCCTTTTACAACTATGATATCACTATTAAACTCTAATCTTGCTCTTTTCTCTGATACTTTTAGTCCTGATTCAGAAAACTTCACCATTTCTAATGAACCAGTTCTCCATTCAAATTTAAGTCCTTCCAATGTTGTAAATGTATTTCCCTTATCATCATATGCTTAAACATGTAATTCTTCTTAAGTATCCAAATCTAATTATTTTTATTTAGTAATTATGCTCAATCTGCTTATATCTTGTACCACAACTTCCACTATAAATTGAGATACATCTTAGGACTTCGATTTTACATATATAAATGTTTAACTTGGCATTTTAGTCACAACTCTAACTTTTCCTATTGACTTCAAACATCCATATTAATCTTGTCCTGTGACTACAATGGCACTATTTGAAGCACTCCAATCAAAGCACCCACCTTCAGCAGTGATTTCATATTCAACTTCGATGTCAGCCAAGGGCAATAAGATGTTTTTATTGCTGATTTTTGAACTATTAATTGTGTTTAAAATTGCTAGCGCCAATATTAAGGCAAATTTCATTAATTAAATATATTAATCATTTTTTTTAACTCTTCACCTTCTTTGGCTTTTGATATTTCTATTCCATCTATTAAATAAACTAATCAAATGTATTCTTTGGTCTTTGTCTTATCTATTTAGTCAATTAATCCATATCAATTTATTATGCTTCTGGGTCTTCTCTTAAAGTTTTTATCTTATTTCTGCTGATTTAATATATTCTATAATCTGTTATTTTCTTTTATTTTATCATTTCATCATAAAATTCTAAAAAACGAGGAATGTCTTCATTTTTACTTAATATTATATTCTCTAATAAACATTTCACATTCCCAGAATTTCTATTATTATATTTACAAAAACTTTTTACTTATTATAAAATTCAATCAAATCATTTTCTTCTTCTTTACTGAATCTATACTTTATTTCATATTTATCAATATCTTCTTTACTGATCTTTGGATATAGATTACGATAAAATTCATATGCATTTTTAAATTCATCCATCCCCTCAATCATACCAGTTTCATCATACATTTTTCTTTTCTCTTCATTCGATAGAATCTAATAAGCTTCAGATATTTTTTAAAACTTCTCTTTTGCATTTACATCTGATTGATTTTTATCTGGATGTAATTACAATGCTAATTACCGATAAGACTTTTTCTAAAAATAGAATTAACTTCAATACTATTTCATTTTAAGTTGCTTTTGGTTCCACATTAAGTAATTTATACAATGTAAATTATTCTTCCCGCTATTACATTATTTTAATTTATAAACACAAAATTGTGTTACATTTTTTATTATAAATTATTCGTTAAAATAAATTAATATTCTTCATTAGATTATTAAATCTATATAAAATAAAATATAAATATATAAGATAGATTTATATTATTAATTAATCAATTCAATTCAATTTTTTGATACACTCAAAATGTTGAGTTTGAAATATCTTAATACTCTGAATTACATAATTTGAATTCTTTAATTAATGACTGAATACTTAATTTGTATTTTTATAATTAAAACATCAGAATGAGAAAAGTTCATTTCATTTATTGAAAAGCAATTCATTAATTATCATTTTAAATTCATTTCATAAACATAATTACTAAATTAGACTGAAATCATTATAGAAAGTTAAAACTCTTCTTAAAAAATTTCTACATTCAATGAGAATACTTGATTATAGAATATGGCAAATTTATTTTTATTGAAATATTTTCTTTGAAAAAGATATTAGATTCTAAAATATTAATTAAACATAAATAATTTGAATTTGATCTTATGCTTCTATATAAATTTATTCTTATTTATTTACTCCTCATATTGAGTGTTTAACTTTATTGATGTAAATATACTTTGTTTAAAATTTAAATATCCATTTGAAAATAAAATAAAAATAATTTTCGTCTAATTCAATTTATTAATTTCTATATAATCTGCTTTTTGAAATTAAAAAAACTCATAATAATTAGAAAAAATGTTACAAGATAATTAAAAATCATATAATTTCATCCTCTGATTTTATCAATTAAGACTCTGAAGCTTTTACTTAAGAACTAAGCTAACATCTAAAATATTTATAGATTATAATACATTAATTTGTAATCTCAAGAGCTTCTAAGTTACTCTAATAGTAAAGTAGTCTAGATGTTAACTTCTCTTTAGCTCTTTCAATGAGGATTCCATATATAAAAAGTTTAGTAGAAGATTCAGAATTAATGATTCTTATATGCATTTATTTAGATAACATTATTTCAAAGACCTCTATCAAAACTAAATACAATAAGTTTTTATGTCCATAGATTGTAGATCTTTTCTAATAGTTTTCAATCGTTATTTATTTGTATGGATAGATTAATTAAAGCTAATTTAGAATTTTGCTAATTTTAATAAATGAAATAATTTATTTTTCAATTTTTTCATGCAAATAATGATAAATGCAAATCTTAAATATTGTATTTAAATTAGGAAATTATTTTTAGGAGATTAATTTAAATTAATTTAAGATACTTTTAATTAAGATTTTGTATTTATATTAATATTTATCTTCTAACTCTGATTCATTTTTGGAGAATTTAAATGGCTTAACTTTGATAAGTATGATTGGAGATATATCTGAAAGTATAGAGTAATAAATATTATGAACTTTCTTAAGATATACAATTGTCAGCTTTTAATTCCATATTTATATATTGTCCTTATTTAATTATTATACCTTTTTATATATAAAATTTTCTAAATTTGTTTTCTAACTTTGATTCACTATTGAATTTCTTAGGAATTATTTTAATTCTTCAGTTGATTCTATTGTATAAATAAATTCTATTGACTTTTTTAATATAAAAGAACTTTTTAAATAATTGTAATTGAAAATAACACATGGTTCAACAATCATATTTTACAGAATTTCATCCCATTTATTCTCTATTATTGTAAGTTTGAATTTTGATCTTTCTGCAGAGGCATTCTCATAAAATGTTATTATAAGTAAAAATGAGAGTAAAAATGTAGCAAGTGTTAGTGAAACAGAATAATCTGGTTAATATTCAATAAAATATGCTAGATAAAATGCATAGAATGAAATCACCTACACTAAAGTATCAATAAACTCTCCTGTATTCATTACTATAAATTAATAAGATACTATCAAGGCTGAAGACAATTAATGTTTATATTAAGTCTTTCCTTCATCTGGTTCATAATAAAAGATTAACACTCCATAATTAATGATAATTAGAATCCATCTGATCAAATGAGGCTGAAATTTAAGGATCAAAATAAAAACCATATTGACAACTAAATAGCCGATAGTGGAATATACATCCTTTAAACTAAAATTAATCATTAAAGCTATTAATTTCGCTATTATTATAAGAAATGTCATCATAATAACTTTTTACAATATTGGCTTCCTTTTCATTTGCAATTAGTATTCCTAATATTTTTACTCAATTGCCTTATCTATAAATTAGAGGGTATACTTATTTATCATTAGAAATTATAAATAATAAAAAATCCATTTTTAAATTACCTTAGGAACATAAAATAAATCATTAATTAAGAATTTTTTCATTTGAATTAGGTTTTAGAACCCATGAAAAGTATAAATTTGAGATTCAATTAAATTAATCAAAAAATTAATTTAATTATCAAAAATGCAAATAGAGACTTTTTTTAAAATAATATACATAATTCAATCGGTAGCATTTTTAGATGAATTAATTGAAAGATAATTTGTAATACTTCATAATGCATTCAAAAAGGATAAGTTAATTTGGAATTCCAATTTATTATAATTTTAATAATAGTCTATACTATTATTATTCATGTTAATTCTATCTCTCACTTACAATTTCTTGCTGCTTAATATTGTTTAGATGTTGTTTTTGAATTACTTAAGTAAAATACTGAATAAATTTAAAAAACGTAAGCTATCAAATCCTTTAGTCAAATATCTATAAATTAATTCAAAAATACAAAATGTTAAATTGATAAAGTAATGAACAAAAATATCAAATAATATAAAAAACTTATTGATCACCACAATAATCAATAAATTTATTTTTTTCAAAAAAAAAAAATATATTTTCTATAACCATATTTATATGATAATATGACTGAAATTATTTGAACTAAAAAAACATCAAAAATAATGAAAAAAACAATTATGGAGATTATTCAATATAAAAAATAGTTTTGTGTAGATTTCTAAATATATTAGTATTTTTATAAACTGATTTTATATTTTTATATACATAATTCAAATTTTTCAAAGTAATGTAGTAGCCAAAATCATAATAGTTATCAGTACAAGCACAAAAAGAAAGAGGTAGGATTGTATTGCATCTTAGATCGCTTAAAAGCTTAGCGTGAAGGATAATTAAATAAAAAAGAATTGGCTTTGAATAAATTAAGTGATGAAGAGGTTGTTGCATAACTAAAAGCTAAAGGATTGGGTGTGTATGGAACAAAGTAAGAAAAATTAGAGAGGTTAAAAAGGGCAAATGGTAATTGAAATTGATTTTTATGAAAGGGATTGAAGTTATCAAATGCGAATAGGCACCACAATAATAATAAGCACTAGTTTAGTAACCGCCATAACCTCCAAAAGGATCAGTTGTTGATAACATAAAGAAAATGGAATAGTAAAGGGAAGAAAGAAGAAAAAATATGTAAGAAATGAAAAGGGAAAAGGCAGAAAGAGAAGAGTAGAATCTAATATTAGGAAAAAATGTTGATGCAGAATTTGAATTGATGATTGATAAAAGCAGACTTAAAGGTGGATTGATATAAGAGCATTAAACAACATAAAATATAAAATTATGTGTATGTGTTAGAAAGAGACCAATTTTCAAGAAGGAAGAAGTAGCTGGAGAAATAGATGCAATTAGTTGTGCAAATCCAATGATTCGAGTACATGAATCAAAATTAAAAGTAGATGGTATAACAAAATATGTTGAAAATCACGATTTTTAATTTGACAATACATTTAGTGAAGTAGAATAAGGAAAGGATATATATGATGTAAGTTTAGCGCCATTATTGGAATTTTTGGTCAATTAAGGTGTAGTTACATGTTTTGCTTATGGATAAACAGGTTCTGGTAAGACATATACTATGAAGAGCATTCAAGAACTATTAGTAATAGATCTATACAAATTAATTAATGCGTCTCCATAATTCAAGATTGTTGTATCATTCTTTGAAATCTATGGAGGAAAATGTTATGATTTATTAAACAATAAGGCACCTTTATAAATTTTAGAGGATAAAAATAATAATATTTAAGTTTAAGGACTTATTGAGAAGCCCTGTGAATCTGAAAATGAATTGTTTTAACTTATGGAACTTGCCAACTCTGTTAGAACTACTCATGCAACTGTTGCAAATGATACATCATCAAGATCTCATTCTATTTGTTAGATTATGATAAGATAAGGCTATACAGATATGGGAAAACTTATCTTAGTAGATTTGGCAGGATCAGAAAGAGCTTAAGATACTCAATCAAACAATAGATAGAGAAGGTTAGAAGGTGCTGAAATAAATAAAAGTCTCTTAGCATTAAAGGAGTGTATAAGAGCTATGGATTCAGGTTAAGGTCATGTACCTTTCAGAGCTTCAAAATTAACTTTAGTTTTGAGAGACTCATTCACAGCTAAATCAAATAAATCTAGAATTATTATGATTGCATGTATCAGTCCTGGTAGCTCTTCAGCTGATCATTCATTAAATACATTGAGATATGCTGATAGATTGAAAGATAAATCAAATTAAGCAAAAGTATAATTAGAGGAAAGGGAAGTTTCAAATGAGGAACTATTATCCCGTTTATAATAATAAAATGCTAATGATAATAGATCTTAAGAGAATAGCAATAATAATAATAACAACTAAAATAACAATAATAATAATAATAATAACAATAATAATAATAACAACTAAAATAACAATAATAATAATAATAATAATAATAACAATAATAATAATAACAACTACAATAACAATAACAATAACAATAATAACAATAATAAATTATCATAATAAGATAAATAAAATACTCCATTATAATTACCAAAAATTAATGATGTAAGAAATTAGAATAATTAAAATGCTGTTAATGTGAAAAAGAATTAATCTTAAGTACCTGATAAAGAGAAACCAAAATCTCAACCTGTACCACCTAAATAATCTAAAAGAATAAATTCAGTTCAAGGGGATTCAGAAGATGAAGTTGCTGGTGAAGAATTAGTTAATAAAAAGAATGGTTAAGTTAAAGAAGATGTTAGATGTATGAAAGAAACTATGATGAAAAATGAGTAAAATAATATTAATGGTAATGGGAATGAATTTTTTGATTTTCATGAGAAAGTAAATACGATTTTAGAGGAATAAGATGAGATCTTAAATATTCATATGGCTGCAATTAAAGTATGAATATTCTTTTAAATTCTAATAGGAAGATGCTAAATTTTTGTAATAGGAAAGCGAGCTGATTCAATCAATATAAGGATTAGGTATTGTAGATTATGATGTTGATACATATGTTGGTAATTTAGAAACATTTATTAAGAAGAAACTTAAAATCTATAATTTGTTAAACAAGAAATTGCAAGTGTTTAAGTATATCTAAAATATTAATTAATATTAGGACTCACCTGAAAGAGGAAGAAGAGATCAGTTCAAAGATGAAGAATACATTCTATTATTGAAAATAATACATATATTATATAAAATCTCAAGCATACTGGTGTTAACTAATTAAATTTAATTTTTTTAGAATTCAAAACATGGAGGAGAAGAAAGTATCAGTGGATTAAAAAACCTAAAAAAAACCAGGAAAATAGGTTGTACAGTTGGTAATAATGAAAATAAAGCATAATTTTAGTCAGAATAAGATCTTGAGTTGAAAACAAGACTGGAATAATATGTGGAGGAAATCATTTAAAATAATACAGAAAGTTTAGAGAAGTTAAAGACAGAAGTACGTACAGCAACAACTTCAATGACTTCAGTGCCAAAGCCATTTAAATTTTTAAAGGAATCTTATGGAAGATTGGTTGAGTTTTACAATGGATTGGAGACATCAAGATTTAAAGTAAGAATGTAGTATCTAAAATATAGAAATAATTGGCAGATTTTTTATCTGTATTGGCAATGACTTATGGAGGTGATAGAGATTCATTGTTATATCTATAGGAGGGAACATTAGAAGAATTCAAATTTTGGGGACATGAGTATCTAAGTCATTTAGCTGCTAATATTGGATCAGAATTCTAAATAAGGTTACAAAAGTAAGAGGGAGCTGATGATTTACTATTTTTAGTAGATGAAATAATACCATATTTTATGGATCATAATTCAGAACATGATGCAATTGATTTATTAAGTGAAGTGGATTAATTGTAAAAATTAGAATAAGTATTTATTTTATATCTTATCATTAGTATGTAAATCAAGTAAATATATAAAGAATTTTGGTTTACTTATTAAGTATAGTTCCATTTTCTTCAGATTAAGATGAATTAGATATTTTACTAGTTACTGCATATAATATTTGTTTGAAAGTTAATGAATATACTAATGCTTTGAGAATTGCATTACGTATAGATAAACCAGGAAAAGTTGAATAAGTATTTGAAGCATGTTAAGATCCAACAATAAAAAAATAATTAGCATTCTAATTGGCTAGACATAGATATTAGATAGATGAAGGAATTATTAATGATGAGACTTTGAAAAAGATTGCAGCAAATCAATATTTGAGTTAATTCTATATAAATTTGGCTAAAGATTTAGAAGTTTTGGAACCTAAAACACCAGATTAAGTTTATAAGGCTCATTTAGAGGAGAAGAATAAGGAAGCCAACTTTGAATAAATACAAAAAAATTTAGCAGCTACATATTGCAATGGATTTGTAAATGCAGGATTTAAGAAAGATGCATTGATGAGCAACAAAGATAATCCATGGTTGAATAGTGTTAAAAATGATCATACAGCTATTGCAGCTGTTGCAAGTATTGGATTAATCAATTTATGGAATATTGATAATGGAACAGAATAAATTTCTGAATATTTTGATTTAAGTGATATTTATACAAAAGCAGGTGGTTGTATAGGATTTGGATTATTTTGTAGTGGAATTGTGGATGAAAATTAACCAGCTTAAGCAATTTTATTAGCATAATTGGAAAGTCCTGAAGTTTAAGTAAAGATTGGAGCTGTTATGGGATTAGGATTAGCTTATGCAGGTTCAGCAAGAGTAGAATTATAAGAGTAATTGATAAGTGTACTTATTGAGACAGCAGATAGTGTTGAATTAGCTGCTATGGCTGCATTATCTTTAGGTTTAATATTTGTTGGTAAATGTAATGATGAAGTTGCAAATGCTATTCTTTAAGCAATGATGGAAAGACCAGAATCATAATTGGATTTATCTATATCAAGATATTTTGCAGTTGGATTAGGATTACTTTATCTAGGTTAAGCAGAAGCAGCAGATATTGCAATTGAATCACTTGCATTAATTACTCACAAAATTAGTAAATATGCAAAAGTCACATTAACTTCACTTGCATATGCATCAACAGGAAATGTATTGAAAGTTCAAGAGCTTCTTGGATATTGTTCAGAAGTAACATCTGATGACAAGGGCACTAAGATAGATAAAAATTATGAACTTTAATAAGTAGCCATTTTAGGAATTGCATTAATAGCAAGTAGTGAAGATATTGGAAGTGAAATGGTCTATAGAATCTTTTAACATATATTGTAGTTTTCAGATGTTGAAGTCAAGAGAGCAATTCCTTTGGCTGTAGCTTTAATTAATGTATATATAATTTTATATTAATTATTTAGATATCGAATCCTAAGATATAGCCTATGGATCTTCTTCTTAAATTGGCTCATGATAGAGATTAAGAATTATCTTATAGAGCAACATTGTCAATGGGTTTATTGGGAGCAGGTACTAATAATTCAAGAATTGCTGATAAATTAAGAGGCTTGGCTGTTTACTTTATGAATGATTCTAATGGTTTATTCCTTGTAAGAATTGCTTAAGGATTATTACATATGGGTAAAGGACTTTTGACACTTCAACCATACTATTCTGATAAATTCTTAATGAATAAGGTAGCTATTGCTGGAATTATTTCATTTTTACATGGTTGTTTGGATATTAAGAATTTGATTTTGGAAAAAAATCATACATTACTCTATTATTTAGGTATTGCTATGTATCCAAGAATGTTCTTTACAGTAATTATTATCTTTTAATATATAGTTAAATGATAATCTTGAAAATCTACCTGTTTAGGTACGTGTAGGATAAGCTGTAGATGCAGTAGGATAAGCTGGTAAACCAAAAAGAATAACAGGATTTCAAACTCATACAAGTCCAGTTATTGTTAGTGCTGGAGAAAGGTAATATTAATTATATTATTCAATAGAGCTGAATTAGGCAATGATGAATATATGCCAGTTTAAGATATGATCTTAGAAAACTTTGTTATTTTAAAGAAGAATCCAGATTATAAACCAGAAATTGAATAACCATAGCGTAAAAAGACTAGTTTTAGCATGTGATTATATATAATAATATGCAAATATGTAACTTTTTAATTAATACTAAATAATCTTAAGATAGTAATTAGATTAAAAATAGTCATAAAAGATCATTATTTAGTTATTGAAACATTCTCAATTTAGTTTGTTGATTTCTTATTTTAGATATAACACCCATGATATTTCCTAATTTAACTTAATTAATTTTAATTGGTTCTTGTTTAAACAATTTTTCTCTTTTTAACATCATTTCTAATTTTGTAGAAATGACATTTTATTCTTTTTATTTTGTTAATTTTATTTTTGTGTTCGGTAATTATTATCTACCAGAATCAATAGATTATTAAGATATACTTCTTAATTTTGATATTTTCTACATTAATTCATCAATAGATTTCTTATGATATTGATGATCTTTTATTTTATTTTTAATTCCTGTCATTATGATAATATTTTTATCTATCTAATGTTTTGGTAATAATTCATTAAGTTATTCCAGAGAGCTAGAATCAATTGAAGCTTATTATTTTTAAAATAATTAAGCAACACTTTAATTATTTGAAATAATCAATTCTATTTTTATTAATTTATAAAATACTTTTCAAAATAATTTTATTAGGATTAGAAGAATTAATAATAGAATTTTGATGTGTTGAAGAATTATGTTTTAGAGTATTTCTTTCAGTAATAGATTTGATTCCTTAATTTGTTAATCGGATAATTTTTTATTTAGAATTCATATCACATACTATTGTATCAACTTTTTCAAGTGTTCTATCTCTATTAGAAGTTACACAAGGTTAGCTATTAATATGGTTTTTATGCATCATTCTTTAATCAAGAAATGCAATTATTTCTTCAACATTTCCAGGATCAGTACAATCTATTGATTTATCTTTGGTATTCATTTTGGTAATTTCTTATTATAGTTTCTTAATATTTATTGCAATTGCATGCAAATATAAAAAGTAATCTTATTAATTAGTATTTGATGTCATATATTCTAAATAATTCATTCTTTATAAGGCTCTTTAAGTCAATCCTAATTTCTTCATTGCCATTTAAGTTATTTCAGAATTGTAATCTATTTTATGATCCAAATATTATTTCATCTCTTGCATAGGGATTTTACTCATTTTTTATAAAATATAAAACTATAAGTAATCATTTTTAATTATATTATCAATTTCAATTATTTAGTTTATTCATTATTATCCTGCTCTTTCATCTTTTTAGTTTGCAAATAATAAAACTGTTAATTCTTCAATAGCTTTTTAATTTTGAACAATTACACATACTTTATTTATATTACATTTCAATTTCATATCTATAAGTGAATACAAATAAGATAATAATTTAATGTCTTGATTATCTGTACGAATATGTAATGAAAATGTGGATTATAGTCTTCCATTAACTACAACTTAATCCAAAAGTTTAGCTGCTTTATCTGCTGGTAAATGAGTTTCCACAGCTGTTTTAAATAAAAGCCAATTATCAGCAAATAAAGGTTGATATTTTGATTTTACTAAATAGCAATACAATTATTCAGGTGCTTCAATTTCCATTTAATCATTAACTTAATTGTCTTCTTCAGCAAAGATCTCTTATGGTACTTCTTTAAGTAATGGTTGAAAACTAGAACTCAAGACATCTACATCCAAACGTGAAGATTCTTCAGGATAAAAAATCAAGAGTACTTCTTCATGAAATGGTTTCTTTCTTTATTCACTTGTAAAAGGAATAACTTAGTTTTCAGTTTTACATTCATCTGCCCAAGTAAAATTAGATAATGAAAGTACTTCATTTAAAGGTTTAAGCATGTCTTCATAACGAGTATCTTCTAAAACCATATAAAAATGTGTAATTTCAGCCTATTTTTCAGGATCAAAGTCATGTAAATCACTCCATGTATTATTCCAGATATTGAGTTTTGCTTTTTATAAATGTTATCTTAATTAAGGATAATAACCACGAAAACAACCAAATCCCATTCTTACTGATAATTCTATAATTGGTTAACTTTGAGTAAAGAGTAAAGTTTGAATATCTTCACATTTCTTAGATCGAAATTATCCACAAGCAGTAATTACTTTACATCTTTTACATCCTCTTATAAACATACTAGATTCAACAGCTGCAAAAAACATTTGACAATCAAAACAATCATCAATTAAAATTTATGCTGAAAAGTCTGCTATGAATATCTTACAACGGACACAATTTCTTAATACAAAAGCTTCACCATCAACTTCACCAGGTTTTTTTACTAATATTTCATCTTATTTATCATAAAACCTATATTTAGAAGCATCCTTTTTTCTTAATTCCCATGATTTAGGTTTATTGTTGTTTTACATTTCAAAAAAAAAAAAAAGAATTTTATCAAAATAACAAAATTAATAAAATAAAAACATAAAATCATTAATTAGGAAGTGATTCTATTTCTTCTTGAAGTATATTTTAAACACATTTAGGATATTCATAATTTTTATAACCTCTAAAAAGAGGAGTGTATTCTTTCTATAATAATTTAAATTAATAAATTTAAATACCAAATATGCTAATATATTTTTGGCCATTTAGTCTTTTTTAATAGTGAATGATGGAATTATTAATTCTGGCATTATAGGCACATTCTCTCTATTATAAACTCTTAATCGATGTTCTTCAGGATCTAATTTACCATTTCCTTTTGTAATCTTATTCCTTGTTGTAATGTTCAAAATAGGAGGTTTCTTTTTTAATTTCTCTAATTAAAATGTATAATTTACAGCAAATAAAGCTGGATTCTATCTCTTTTCATACATTCTTTATAAAGTATGATCATAAATCTATTCTCTCTTTTTTACTGCTTCTGAGTATGAACATTTATTGTCATCTCGATTTATAATTTATTCTTATTATTTATTTTCTTAAACTATTGTTTCTATTTCCTCTTATTATGTCTCTTCATTCTAAATTTCAGCTACTTAAATTTGAGGATTTGTCATAAAATCTAAGGCTCTTTTCTAATCATCTTCATTTTCTAATAATCTTTCTTATTCCTATTATTCTCTCATCAATTTTTCTTATCTTTCTCTCTCCATTAATCTTCTATATGCCATAATCTTCTTATCTATTTATTTTATGGCTTCTGGAATTGGAGTAGGTTTAGGGACATACTATGAACCTTAAAATAAATATATTTACAGGTTGAACATATTATATTGATGGTTATGGTAGCATAATCATCTCTTAAGAAGTCTTAGGTTTGCGACTTGTTTAATAGATATTAAATAATACAAAAACCGTTATGCATTTCTCATCTGAGGTGGATGTGCTGGATCCTCTTTATCATTTAAAAATCTTGTTTTTTATCCTTAAGATTTAGCCTTATGTTCTACAAAATGTTTTTAAGGAATTTGCTTTTCTGTCATTTTTAATTAATATTTATTTATTATTTGATTAAATACAAAGTAATAAATTAATATAATCTTGAAATTCATTAAATGATATTAAATAGAATTATTAATGAATAATTAAATTGATAATGAATACCTATTTAAATATTAGATCAAATAAATTAAGATTATCAATATTTATTATTTGAATAGATTTATGATATTATGAATAATGATGCAATAAAAACCATAACAAATCAACTAAGTCTATAATTTATAATTTATTCGTTTTTCCCATAAACATTTTCCAAGTGATACGAAATCTTGATATCTAAATGTCTTGGATTCTATGCATTCTTTTTCACTGCAATACTACCTGAGATAATATCATTATTTTTCACAGCCAATGGTTCTTCAATATAAAATACAGTTTATTTCCAATGAGTACTTTCTGCATAAGGAGATGTTGTCAATCTTACAGGAACATGACAACTTGAAAATTAAACATCAAACCTTTTAATATATTAAAAAGTATTTACCATCCAACTAAAGCATGGACATAATCATCTTTTTAAATTTTCAACATATATTAATGACTAAAATCTAAATCCTCTACTTTAACAGTCTTTATATCAATTTCAAAAATAGGACAGGAATTAGAATTAATTTGTTCAGGATTACAACAATCTACTAAAGGTTCTCTAAGTGCCCATTATTTAATACAACTCATATTTACACCATATACATTATCCCTATTTAAATTATAATATATGATAATTACCAAAAATCAATTTTTGACTTTCTGTATTCATCATCTTCAATTGTAGATAGATACATAATAGCTTTGTCTGGGAACATATGACCATCAGGAGCTAAATATTTATCTCTTGCATAAAGAACACAGTCTAACATAGATTCATATAAAAGAAAATAACTAAATTTTAGTTTATTTAATATATACCCCATCCATTCAGAAATGATGATATCCACCTTTTCAACAGGTAATTCAATTTCTTCTATCTTTCCTTTTACAATAGTAATTTTTTCACTAAGTCCATTTTCACTTATAATCTTTTTTGCATGAATTGCAATGTTAGCATTCTCAACTGCATAAACATGCTTTGCTCCAGCTTAAGCAGCAAAAATTGAAAGAATGCCTGTTCCAGCTCCTACATCTAAAACTATTTTATTTTGAAAAAGTTGCTACACATTTAATATATGATATTTACTTTGTTCTTAATTATGGCATTTTAATAAGCTTTTGTTCTGATCTTATCTTTAAGCATTTCTTCATGAATACTAAAATGTGAATATGAATCAAAATAATAATCAGCATCCTTTATATAACCGTCTTAGTGATCTGTCTCACTTTTTTAGAAGCAGGATTCAAGATCAAATCCTTTTTCTGTTGATTTTTTAATTTTCATTGTCTTATTGTTGTTCATATTTTTATTTTTATATTATTGATCACTAATAAATAGGTTTAATTTTCATAAATTATACTTACAATTAATATTATTGTAAAATCATTATTTTGAATTTACCATGAAAAGTTAACTTAATAACCAAAGAATCATTTAAAATATAGAAACCATTTTACCTGTAGATTAATTCCAGTAATTTATATAATTTTTTATGTCTCATTTTAACATTTTAGTAATATCTGTTCATTAATTTTAGAAATACATATTATACAATAGAATAATTGATACTTGAAGTATAAATAATTATTATTCTTAATTATTAATATTAATATTACTATTATTATTAAATAAATATGCATTTTTTTATTGTAATTTCTACAATTACAACAATTTTAAAAAAGTAACTTACTTTACAAAATAACATTGAATTGATAATAAATATTTGCATTCTAAAATAAGATATGTTTAAAGTTTTGAAAAATTAAATATTTATGGATTATTATCATTAAATGAATATAATATTTTCTTTTTATTATAGTTTATTAAGATTTTTATTGATTAAATATTTTTTAATGAATTTTATCTTATTTAGTTTTATTAAATAATGATATAATAATACAATCTTCAATATTTTTAAACTAAAATTAATCTAGATACAAGACTAATTATCTTATGATTCCAACTGCTATTTTTAATAGTTGCTAAAGTTTTAAAAGTAATTAAATTGTGGAATTCTTTTTATAAAAAAATTATAATAAGTAGATAATGATTTGTATTAAATCAATTTAATGATTTCTTTTTAAGAAAGTTGTGCTTCATTCTTTATTCACACTTAAGTTATTTCGATATTCATTTTTTTGGAAATAAAATATTAANCCATTCAGAAATGATGATATCCACCTTTTCAACAGGTAATTCAATTTCTTCTATCTTTCCTTTTACAATAGTAATTTTTTCACTAAGTCCATTTTCACTTATAATCTTTTTTGCATGAATTGCAATGTTAGCATTCTCAACTGCATAAACATGCTTTGCTCCAGCTTAAGCAGCAAAAATTGAAAGAATGCCTGTTCCAGCTCCTACATCTAAAACTATTTTATTTTGAAAAAGTTGCTACACATTTAATATATGATATTTACTTTGTTCTTAATTATGGCATTTTAATAAGCTTTTGTTCTGATCTTATCTTTAAGCATTTCTTCATGAATACTAAAATGTGAATATGAATCAAAATAATAATCAGCATCCTTTATATAACCGTCTTAGTGATCTGTCTCACTTTTTTAGAAGCAGGATTCAAGATCAAATCCTTTTTCTGTTGATTTTTTAATTTTCATTGTCTTATTGTTGTTCATATTTTTATTTTTATATTATTGATCACTAATAAATAGGTTTAATTTTCATAAATTATACTTACAATTAATATTATTGTAAAATCATTATTTTGAATTTACCATGAAAAGTTAACTTAATAACCAAAGAATCATTTAAAATATAGAAACCATTTTACCTGTAGATTAATTCCAGTAATTTATATAATTTTTTATGTCTCATTTTAACATTTTAGTAATATCTGTTCATTAATTTTAGAAATACATATTATACAATAGAATAATTGATACTTGAAGTATAAATAATTATTATTCTTAATTATTAATATTAATATTACTATTATTATTAAATAAATATGCATTTTTTTATTGTAATTTCTACAATTACAACAATTTTAAAAAAGTAACTTACTTTACAAAATAACATTGAATTGATAATAAATATTTGCATTCTAAAATAAGATATGTTTAAAGTTTTGAAAAATTAAATATTTATGGATTATTATCATTAAATGAATATAATATTTTCTTTTTATTATAGTTTATTAAGATTTTTATTGATTAAATATTTTTTAATGAATTTTATCTTATTTAGTTTTATTAAATAATGATATAATAATACAATCTTCAATATTTTTAAACTAAAATTAATCTAGATACAAGACTAATTATCTTATGATTCCAACTGCTATTTTTAATAGTTGCTAAAGTTTTAAAAGTAATTAAATTGTGGAATTCTTTTTATAAAAAAATTATAATAAGTAGATAATGATTTGTATTAAATCAATTTAATGATTTCTTTTTAAGAAAGTTGTGCTTCATTCTTTATTCACACTTAAGTTATTTCGATATTCATTTTTTTGGAAATAAAATATTAACATTATTATTTCAGAGAGGAGTTTTGAAATAAATTTAATGAAGCTAATGTGAGATTAATTTATGATAATTTATTAATAATCATTAAACATATATTCAACAGATTTATCATTCTGATTGTTAGTTATTAATTTTAATTTTTTTTTGAAAGTATTTAAAAATGTAGATGAATTACTTTTGATAAATCAGTTAAAATTATATTGATCATAAAAAATTGATGATTAAAAAAACAAGAATAGAAAATCAGAATTCTTTAAATTTGAATTTAATTGAAAATAGTATAAATGAGTTTTAATTTATATTTTAAAAATTAACATAATACTAATATAAATTATATTAAAATACTTGTTAAAAAATGCAATTTTATTTAATTTTGATTAAAAATTATTATGCTAATATTTATTTTCATATTTAATAAAATGTATAAAAAAAGACAGTTGTTTCAATTTATTGGAGGTCTTTAAATTGAAAGGATTTCGTATTAAATTAAGCTCAGAATTTCTCCAATTAAATTAATTAATAGGATTCTAAAATATATGCTTTATTTTAATTACACATTTATTAATTTTGAAATGATTTATTCTCAGTAAACACAATAAGAATACAAAGAAATGGAATTACAAGTATTTGATACATCTGATCAGTCTTTAGCTCAACTACAATAAGTGAAAACTAGGTTAAACCAAGTATTTTATGGAGTTATTTTAGGAACGATAAGAATATATGCTTTTTATGCAAGAGTATATTGTAGATTGTCTAATTTATGGAAATCAGGAGATTGATGATGATGTACAAACTTTTTATAATATCAGTAGGTTGTTTAAAAGATAAAAAATATATGTTAAAAAATGATTTCAAAACCCTTATGGAATTATGAGGATTTGGTTGTAGAATTCGAACTATAACTAGAGATCTTGACACGTAAGCATATACATTCTATTTTGAATATTTTAGACGATTATATCGTATTGAATTAAGTCAAATTAATCATTTCCAGTTTTGATGCATATTACTAATACAAGTTTAATTAAATAAGTACACAGTATCTAGAGACATTGAAAAGTCTATGTTCTACTGAGATTAAGTAATTAAAGAGAATGAGTAATTATATTGAAGGTATTTATAAACAATAACCTAAGTACAAGAATTGATTCCTAACTAATCAGATAGAGTGGAAGAGATAAATGAACTGCTTACAACAATAATATAGTATAATCTTATTATTTAATGTTAGAGTACAAGATAATACACTTTCTATGGATTTCTGGAACTATTCTCTATACTAATTTATGAGCATAACATAACAAGATTTATAATATTAGGACAAAAAATAGGATGTCGATGTTATTTTGATTGATACATATGGGATCAATCAAGAAGTAGCAAGAATTCTATTTTAACTATTGTCTGATTATGAAGTTATTTTACCTCAACTCTTATCTGCAATTAACATAACAAAGGGCAATTTATAACATGTAAGAAATTCTAAATTATCTATTTAATAAGGCTTTGTCTAATCTATACGATTTGCAATTTAAAATGATAGACTAGTTGAATCCATTCATTTTGAAGGGGAAAGGAATAGTTTGTTATTAGAATGAAGGATTTTCAGGGAATGAATTTATATGTTTTTACTTTGGTGAAGTTTACACTCCTTAAAGGTGGTTTGAGAAATAAACAATATTTCACAAGAGAATGTAGGATGGGAATCGAAAGACATGTTCTTAAAGTCCTTATGCTGAATTCTTTATAAATGATGATCTATTGGTAATGTTTCAAAATTATTTTAAGTTTATTGACCCAACTAGATATGGGAATATGGCTTAACACATTTCATATTCATGTGATCCTAATTGTAGATTAATCACAGTGATTGTAAATTAGCAGAATTTATTGGCTGTTATCACATCTAGAAAAATAAATTATTTCGAAGAATTAACTTTGCCATTCCCTTAAACTTCTCTAGATCAATGTTTATGTGGATCAATACATTGCAAACGAAAATAGAATCTAGAAGTTGAAAATAGTCATCAGTTTAGCATTTATCCAAATTATATATAAAGAAATGTAATTTTACTGTAATCCACTCTAATGTCATGCCAAAATATATAAAATGATATACCTGAGTGGTTAACTAATTGGTAGAAGCTTAACTATTAATAGAATAACATTAACATTCTATCTTGTGTTGATAAAGTCAAATTTGCATTATAACATTTAAAGACGATATAACCGCCTATTTTTCTAGTAATGAATATTTTCAATTAATTCTGGAAGAATTATGAAATCAATACTCATAAGAGTCAATTGGATTCCTCAATAATGAATGAAATAGTTGTTTTCCTAAAGAGACATTAATAATTACATTAATGTTGTATAGGATTAGAAATAATAAAATAGATGAAGTAGATTATTGATTAAAATAATGACTATGCTATGTAACTAACAAGAATGTTATTTTTATTATTGAGTGAGATTATTTTGAATATAGAATCTTGTTCATTCAATAGTAAAGCATTTGCTACTATTCTATACTTTATGTCATTTACTCACACATACTTTTCATCAACCTAATATTAAGGATTTGATGGAAATCCCTTTTAAGAAAATGAATTCGAATACATTCCTTAACCAAAAAATAAATCTAAATTATCATTATCTAAACAATATACACCTTAATTCATTTGGGGTTAATTAATCAATTGGAATAAGTAAACACTCTAAAATCCTTAATCTTCTATGGCACAAGAGAGAAGAGGTGTTTTATGTTATCCATCATTGTTATTATCATTTGATAATAAACATAAGACATTTCCATATTAATGTAAGACTAGAGAGAAATATTTGGAATATTTTTAATTCAAAAAAGAGATTCAACCTGATCTATCAACCTGGTCATACAAAAATTAACATAAGTATTAATTTAAATCTTATTTTAGCATATATGGTACAATATTTTTTGAATAATACTTCTCATAACATAGAGTAGGAGAAGATTTCATTAATTAAATATGTAAATTAGGTATGTAAAAATTTGAAAAAAAATTTCAATATTGGTTGCATATCGAAAATTGTTTCGTTATGAATCAATAAATAATTGATGATTTATCAACTATCTTTTAAGAGTATTAATTTAAATTAATTTTCTTAGAAAATTTTAAACATTTTTTGATCAAAATCCTAAAAGCATTTCTTCTACAGATTATGATGATAATATAAAGAAAAAGGTTAAATTTAATTAAGATACAATAATTGCAGAAGAAACTCAATTTAGTACATATTGATTAAATAAATTTTTTAAATATGTAATCTCAACCTCATTATATTTCATTAATTTTGAATTTAATAATTTAGAATGTAATTTAAGAATATTTAATTACATTAATATAAAATTTATAGTTAATTATAATAACTGTTAAAGTTTCATTTCAATGGTTATCAATTTCTACCTTATTTTAGAATTTCTTTATTGTCATATGTGTTTATTTCTTCATATTTTTTACCCTTCTTAAACACATTAATCCCAATTTACATCATAAAGTAAGTCCAATATAAATGCATACCAAATAAAATACACATTTGTACAATTAGATACTTGTTTCCCCAAGTTGCTTCAGGACTTAATATTAATATTATAATTTACTAATTTTAGTAGTGCATTATTGCTTCTAAAATAATTTAAGGAAATATGATCACTCTTGTATAAATCCATGTAAACAAAAGCAATACATATTGTACATACATGAGAGATTTGATAGATTTTAAATCATGCTATGCTCTTGATAGAGATAAAATGATATCAGCAATATCGTGAATTCCCAATACAACAATTCCAAATCGAACTAAATGATAAATATGATATTCTAACATTGATTATAAAGGGCAGAGAAGATGAGTAGACAAGTTGCAAGTGTATGATGTAACATATATTCCCAATACTTGGTTTCGACTTCCTTTCTCTTTATAGCCAAGTGAATCAAGGCATATAAATGATTAGCTGTTTGGATCATATAAAAGGGTATAACCCATTTATTCTAAAATATTTTTTTGAACTGTTACATTTATCATATTTGGAAAGTCTTACCAAATACTTGTGTAATTGGTACCTCCCAATCCATTTGGATACCAAGGCTCTTCATGAAATAAATACCAACAGAGTATCTAAAAATAATCAATTTCATTATATACAGATGTTGTTGAATAGTATACTCCATCAAATAGCCATTTTAAAATTTTCTTAACTCTTACGTCTCTAAATTCTCCTTAATATTATTTAGATATTGTCCTATATACAAAATCATGGCAAAGATAATTCACAGCCCACTTCGAGTACTAAAAATTTAAATTTCTTATTACATGAACAATGATTAATCCCAATAACATGATGCTGAAATTTGAATAAGAAATCACAGGAACATCAGTCATTATCAAGTATGATCTAAAGCGTAATGCATCAAACACAAAAAAGGAGAGAATAGCTAATATTTATTGAATAGAATTACATGCTAATATTATGAATAAAAGTCTGAATGTCTCTTCATAGGAGAGATTTGATATTCTGAAATAATAGAAATTCGCCTTTTTAACAAGAGACTTGCCATTTGATTTCAAAATGGGATTCATTTTAAAAATGATATGTTTAATTAATAATATTATAGCTATAGCATTATATTTAATTTAAATCTCGGAAATTTTATATAAATTTAAATAAAATCACAAATTTTAATAAATATTTACTAAATAAATTACTTTTTATACATATAATTATTGAGAATTAATAATCAGAATTAATTGTATAGTTGAGTTCTTTCATAATTAAAGAAATTTTGTTCATCTTTTAAATCATTCTACTCCATTCTTTCTTTAGATTCACAAAGCTTAAGTTTTAATTTGTAAATATTGTAATTTTTCTTAAACTCATTAAAATGAGATTAATCTATCTTTACTCTATTTTACTTTCCATAATACTTCAACTATTTGCTGTAGAGATACATTTGAACATAAATCTCATTAATTTATGTCTTCTCAATATTATTCATAGAATTAGTCACCAACTCTATTATTTATGATTGATATTATATCATATCCTTAATTATTAAATTAAAACAAAAAGCAAGTTTTTAATTCCTCTAACCCTCTATAATTCTCAATCCCATACACTGAATGTTCTGAATTACATAACAATCTATAATAGGTACTCCACTATTCTATTACATACATACTTTTTTCAAGTAAATGTAATAAAGTTACAATATCTATTAATAGTTAAGTGGATCTCTTAATTGTTAAAACTCAATTTTTTTATCTGTAGCACTTTTCCTTTATTCTGGACTAGCCTTAAAGTAATTCTCCTGCATATAAGATTTAGGTGTGTTATCCCAATTAGGAGCCAAATTTACACTTCTTGAGACAGTCAAATTTAAATCTGTTTATAATCTTTCCATAATGGCGTTGCCTTCTTAAGAATTTGTAATGCTGAAAATATGACTATCGATAAATTCATCTTTTAATAAGGTTTATTCTTATATCATATAATGAAAGACACTGAGTAATTTGATCATATGTTCTGGGAATAATATTTATTCAAAGGGTTTTGATAATTCATAGAATACTTTTCTAATACCTAAGTATAATCATGAGTTCGATTACCAATATTCAATAGTTATTTACTAATATCTTTTAAATTTTCGCTATTTGAATTTACTATTTGCATCAGAACAGATTTTTTCATTAATATATAAAATTTATATGTAATTTAAAATCACAATAGTTTTTTACATTTCTTCCCTTTAAATCCTAAATCACATTTGCATTTACCATCAATCAATTTTCCTCTGTTATTACATAAAGAATAATCATTACAGAAATCTTTAAACACAGGACATTAAATTATTTAATCATTAAATGAAATTGTAGCAAAATCTGATTGACAATATTAAACTTATCCCTTGTATTTTACTCTAATACCCAAACTTGTACATTTACTCTTAAAACATTTAGCTTTATGTAACAAAGTAGAAGAGTCTTAATAATTAAAACATCTTTTCTTATTACAATCTTTTAAAGCAGTAACCAATCCACATTCAGCTAATTTTTATGAAGGTTTGCAAAATTGTATATGTTAATAATTGTAAGAACAAAATCTTTCATTTTTAGCCAATTTACAAATAGTAGGAGAATCACAACCTCCTTAAGCTGCCAAACAACCTTAATTCATTCCCCATTCATATCTACCTGCTTTATTCAAATTTGCTTAATATATTCCTGTATCTTATAAAACTAACATTGTAAATTTGCTATAAACAGTATCTCTACTTGCAGTTCCTGTCATTATTTCTTAATTAAATGTCATTTTTTCAAAATGGGAAAATTGTGCTGTTGGTCCTCCATCATCTTCTAAAGGCAAATATTGAAGAGATGAACAATTGAAATATTATTTTGCATATTCTATAATACCTGGACTTTTCAAATATAATTTATCTTAGATCATCTCTGTCATATTGAAATGATCAATTATTCTTCTATGAAATCCAAGAGTATGAGTAAATTCATGAACTATTGTTCCCAATCTTTCATATTTATCTAATTCATTTAGATTTTTTTGAAAATGATAATTATTTAATATTATTTATCCTGCTACAGGTCTATAGTTTTGATCATATAAACATGGAGATGATTTTGCAATCCAAGATTCTGCAATGTCTGTTTCTGTAACATATAATATAAAATCAGCATTTTTTATTCCTTTTTTTCTATGTTATTTTGGTACTTTAATATGATGACATTATTTGACATTTAAAACTATATTATTTTTAGAACGTTTCACTTTATATGTATCTTCAGTGAAGTGACTAGCTGATTTTATTAATTTCTTAAACAATTTGTGATTTGGATTATCTTTATCCAATTTTTTTGTATAGACCTTTATTCTAATTGGATCAAATTCTTGATTGTAATCCATAATCTATATAAATGAATAATCAGATCCTTAACAATCAATCATCCATATAAGAATTAAAATAAGTATTTTCATTAATAAATTTAGTATTGTTTCTAACTGAATAAAGTATTTTATTATTTATTATAAGTTCCATATATAAATATACAATAAAAAGATTTGATTTATAATAATATTATTATGGAAGGATATCTTAAGAAGTGGATTAATATAGTATCTAGATGGCAGGATAGATACTTCATTTTGAATGATCATATTCTCCATTATTGTGAACATCAAGGAGGTTAATCTAAAGGTTAGATCCATTTGAAAGTGGCTGCAATCATACTAGTCCCTGAAGATCCACTGAAAATCATCATAAATACAGGGACAAATCAAATATAAGTGAAAGCTTCAAGTGTACCAGAAAAAATAGAATGGGTAAATGCTTTAAAAAGAGCCTAAGAAAGTTGTTTAGAAACCATACCTAGAGATTGTATTAAAGAAGTAAATGATATTCTAACAGATATTTGGGTTACCCAAGCAGCATGTACAATTATTCTTTCTATTATAAGTTGATGAAACATTAAATGTACTTGTACCTAAATTAGAAAGACAACCAAAATATGTAGAATTAGCTGAAAAATTAAGTGAGTTAGGATAAAAGATTAAGATGAATGTCACCATTTGTACATAATTATTAGAAGTGGAAAAAGAGAAGTTAGAATGTTAATAGTCTGGTATTTTTTTGAAATAATATTTTAAGGAGATAATTAAACTTTGTTTTAATCATTTAGGAATATCACTAGCAGAATCGATGATTTCAATCGATAAAGCTCAACCATTAGTTCAAGTAGTTCTTTATCAATATAAGACATTTTAGAGTCACTTAAATATGAATAACCAATAAAATATGTAATTATATTTATTGAAATTAGAAAAATCTCATCAACAATCCTGTTTTCTAAAAAATTTAATTCACAAATTAATAATTTAGAATTGCATTACCTAGAACTTAAGATCCAAATGAAAAGTTGAAAGTTTGGAGTTTTATTAAAGATATGATAGGTAAGGATCTTTCGAAATTTGCTGTTCCTGTATATTTTAATGAACCTTTGTCTATGTTATAAAGATTGGCTGAGAATTTAGAATATTATTAAACATTAATTGAAGCTAATTAAGAATAAGATTAATGGCTTAGAATGTGTTATGTAATGGGATTTGGAGTTAGTGCTTATTCAAGTAATATAGATAGACATAAAAAACCATTTAATCCTATTTTAGGTGAGACATTTGAAATATAAAATAAATAATTTAGATTTATAAGTGAATAAGTATCTCATCATCCTCCTATTTCTGCTGGTTATGCAGAATCTAATGATTTTGAAATGTAAATGTAAACTGATATAAAAACTAAAATGTCTCCTAGATCTATGGAAGTATAACCAATAGGAAATGTTTATATTAAACTAAAATAATTTAATGATCAGATATCCTATAATAAATGTACTACAAAAGTTCATAATATCATATTTGGAAATATGTATATTGAACATATTGGTGATATGATTTTTAATAATTATGCTACTAATGATAAAGGAGTTCTANAAGGTTAGATCCATTTGAAAGTGGCTGCAATCATACTAGTCCCTGAAGATCCACTGAAAATCATCATAAATACAGGGACAAATCAAATATAAGTGAAAGCTTCAAGTGTACCAGAAAAAATAGAATGGGTAAATGCTTTAAAAAGAGCCTAAGAAAGTTGTTTAGAAACCATACCTAGAGATTGTATTAAAGAAGTAAATGATATTCTAACAGATATTTGGGTTACCCAAGCAGCATGTACAATTATTCTTTCTATTATAAGTTGATGAAACATTAAATGTACTTGTACCTAAATTAGAAAGACAACCAAAATATGTAGAATTAGCTGAAAAATTAAGTGAGTTAGGATAAAAGATTAAGATGAATGTCACCATTTGTACATAATTATTAGAAGTGGAAAAAGAGAAGTTAGAATGTTAATAGTCTGGTATTTTTTTGAAATAATATTTTAAGGAGATAATTAAACTTTGTTTTAATCATTTAGGAATATCACTAGCAGAATCGATGATTTCAATCGATAAAGCTCAACCATTAGTTCAAGTAGTTCTTTATCAATATAAGACATTTTAGAGTCACTTAAATATGAATAACCAATAAAATATGTAATTATATTTATTGAAATTAGAAAAATCTCATCAACAATCCTGTTTTCTAAAAAATTTAATTCACAAATTAATAATTTAGAATTGCATTACCTAGAACTTAAGATCCAAATGAAAAGTTGAAAGTTTGGAGTTTTATTAAAGATATGATAGGTAAGGATCTTTCGAAATTTGCTGTTCCTGTATATTTTAATGAACCTTTGTCTATGTTATAAAGATTGGCTGAGAATTTAGAATATTATTAAACATTAATTGAAGCTAATTAAGAATAAGATTAATGGCTTAGAATGTGTTATGTAATGGGATTTGGAGTTAGTGCTTATTCAAGTAATATAGATAGACATAAAAAACCATTTAATCCTATTTTAGGTGAGACATTTGAAATATAAAATAAATAATTTAGATTTATAAGTGAATAAGTATCTCATCATCCTCCTATTTCTGCTGGTTATGCAGAATCTAATGATTTTGAAATGTAAATGTAAACTGATATAAAAACTAAAATGTCTCCTAGATCTATGGAAGTATAACCAATAGGAAATGTTTATATTAAACTAAAATAATTTAATGATCAGATATCCTATAATAAATGTACTACAAAAGTTCATAATATCATATTTGGAAATATGTATATTGAACATATTGGTGATATGATTTTTAATAATTATGCTACTAATGATAAAGGAGTTCTAACTCTATCTGAAAATCATAAAATGGTTGGAACTGTTTATGATAGTAATGGTTAAGAAAAGTATAAGTTGAAAGGTTTATGGAATGATTCTTTGATTGCTCGTAATGTTTAAACTGGAAAAGAAACTGTGGTTTGGAAAAGGTATGATTTACCTTAAGATTATCAAAATTACTTCTTTTTTACTAAGTTTGCTCTTAATTTAAATCTACTTAATATAGATTTAATTAAATAGCTCCCTTGTACAGATTGTAGATTAAGACCAGATTAATTAGCTTTAGAATATGGTTTCATTGATTTAGCTGCTGATGAAAAACATCGTCTTGAATAGAAATAAAGATAAAGAAGAAAGGAAATGCAAATTGCAGGTTAAAAACATTCACCTTAATTTTTTGAATTGATTAAAGAACCATGCACAAATGATATGATTTATAAATACAAAGGGAATTATTGGAGAAGAAAGGGAGAAGGATTAGACTTATTTTGATTACTTATATATATATATATAAGATATCAATTAAATAACTAAATCTTTTATATGAGTTTATCCAATTAATTATCTTAATTGAATTCCTTAATTAATTAATAGAAATGTTCATTCTTAGGATTTATGGTATGAACTATATATTGTAGAATTCAAATTATTTACTTCTTAATTTATCTTCAAGTTTGATTTAAATATGAACATTTTAATTGTGTTCCAATTAGATATCAAGAATCTTTTAATGATAATCATATTCCAAGTACACTCCAGTAATTTGTTATAATTATATTATCAATTTTTCCTTCATTTCTCTTTCCTCTTTTAGTTAATTGATATCATTTTAACATTCTAATAAATAGTTATAAATATTAAATACTAATGAGTTTCTCTTATAATTTTATGTAATTTGAATTCTCATTACAAGATTATTCAATAAGAGACTCAATCTTTTAGTTTTATTCTTATTGATATGAAATAAGTTAATTAATTTAGACTTAAATATTCTCTTTATTTCCTTTAGATTTTAACTTTTATTACTATTCCTCAACTACTTTTTTGTATTAATCAATTTATTTTTATTGTTACATTTGAATCTCTTTTTGTTATAGGATTTTATCATTATACATTTTCTTTTTTTAATCTAATAAAGCTTACAAGATTTTCTTAGATTTTTCAATCTCATTTTGAACTGAATTTTAATACTCAAAAAACTAGAGAATTTAAATTTAAGACTTTTATTCAATATTATTATTCATAATATTAATTATTAATCATAATATTATTTTTGATATCTAAATTTAATACTTGTTTGATTACCACTCAATTTATAATGCTAAAAACTCTAATTATTGATATAATCTTTTTATTTTATACACATCATTTAATTTAATTGTATAATTATAAGTATAAATAATTAAAATATTATCATTCTTCAACTTATTATTATACTTTTATATACATTTCTAATCTACTTTATCTAATCAATAAATAAATAATGAATATGGATATTATGAATAATAAAATTATTATAACACTATTTGTTTTAAATAACCAAGTGGCTATCTTTATTTAAGTTTTTGGAGTCTAAAACATAATATTATAAATACTATCCAACATTCATCTTCATAATCATTTACATTTTAGAATTAAATAATTGAATTAAATTCTTCATAATCACATTTGTATTTATTATTACAAATTGGCATTAAAGTACCATTATATAAAATTTAAACATAATACTAATTCTCCTAATCTTATTTTCTATATAATTCGAATATAATATTGCTAGCATAACCAGGATATGTATATATACAATTCTTATTCTCTATCTCCTCTTTTAAATACACTTATTTTAAACATTCAACTGTTGTTAAATTAAGACCATTTAAGATTAATTGAACACTAGCATCATTAGCAGAAAATATTCTAAACTTAATTTCTGTTTGATTATTAATAACATCCTACATATTAAATAATATATTTCTAAAAAATGGTGTAGCTAAAAGACGAGTTTATCTAAAATTAATGTATCAATCAAATACTCAAAATCTATATTATGTTCTAGTGAGAAATACAAATTTTGTAGAAGTTTCATCTATTATTTAGTACTCTCCTTTAGTTACGGTAAATCATATCTATTAAATTCACATGAATCGAAAGTGTCCTAATATTTGTATAAATCTGTAATGTTCTATATGTTAATCAAATATACTAAATGAGATGCATTAATTCCTAATTATTTTGCGAAATCTAATATTAAGGATTAAGTCCTATCATTAATTTCATAGTATAATTTAGACTTGACATTTTTATTTATTATTTCTTCATTCCTTGGACAAGCCAAAACATCATATCCTCTCAGATATATATCTGCCTATCTTTATATCACATGTACTGGAACTACTTATAATAATCCTGGAATAGCTTCAATTCCTAAATCTTCAAATATTAACTAATTTGGAGGAAGTAAATAAGAGTGATTTAAATTTGGATTTAGTTTTGGACCTGTTCCTATTGGATATATGCCTTAAAAATTGCTCAATGCACTCATTATTGTTTTATTTACATCTGTACTTTGTATATAGATTTCTGCTTCATTGTAAGACTAACTCAAGAGTTTCAAATCCTCTATGTATCTCTTTCTTAACCATTATCCTAAAACATAATGTTATCTCATTCCTATTGGTGTCAAATAATCATTTAATAATCCCTATTATTCAAATTCTTTGCATTTCCAATTACAATGAAGTGGAGTACTAGCACCATTTCTCCATAAAATTTACGATAATACTATTTAATCACCAAATGCTTAAGACATAAGAATAAGAATGAATTACATGCTTAATGAATATTAAATAATAAATTATATCTAATACTATTACTTAATATCAATTATACTTTTCAATATTGATATTATCAATGATATATTATTAGTTTCTTAAGTAATAAAAGTTATTTTAAAACAANACAAATTGGCATTAAAGTACCATTATATAAAATTTAAACATAATACTAATTCTCCTAATCTTATTTTCTATATAATTCGAATATAATATTGCTAGCATAACCAGGATATGTATATATACAATTCTTATTCTCTATCTCCTCTTTTAAATACACTTATTTTAAACATTCAACTGTTGTTAAATTAAGACCATTTAAGATTAATTGAACACTAGCATCATTAGCAGAAAATATTCTAAACTTAATTTCTGTTTGATTATTAATAACATCCTACATATTAAATAATATATTTCTAAAAAATGGTGTAGCTAAAAGACGAGTTTATCTAAAATTAATGTATCAATCAAATACTCAAAATCTATATTATGTTCTAGTGAGAAATACAAATTTTGTAGAAGTTTCATCTATTATTTAGTACTCTCCTTTAGTTACGGTAAATCATATCTATTAAATTCACATGAATCGAAAGTGTCCTAATATTTGTATAAATCTGTAATGTTCTATATGTTAATCAAATATACTAAATGAGATGCATTAATTCCTAATTATTTTGCGAAATCTAATATTAAGGATTAAGTCCTATCATTAATTTCATAGTATAATTTAGACTTGACATTTTTATTTATTATTTCTTCATTCCTTGGACAAGCCAAAACATCATATCCTCTCAGATATATATCTGCCTATCTTTATATCACATGTACTGGAACTACTTATAATAATCCTGGAATAGCTTCAATTCCTAAATCTTCAAATATTAACTAATTTGGAGGAAGTAAATAAGAGTGATTTAAATTTGGATTTAGTTTTGGACCTGTTCCTATTGGATATATGCCTTAAAAATTGCTCAATGCACTCATTATTGTTTTATTTACATCTGTACTTTGTATATAGATTTCTGCTTCATTGTAAGACTAACTCAAGAGTTTCAAATCCTCTATGTATCTCTTTCTTAACCATTATCCTAAAACATAATGTTATCTCATTCCTATTGGTGTCAAATAATCATTTAATAATCCCTATTATTCAAATTCTTTGCATTTCCAATTACAATGAAGTGGAGTACTAGCACCATTTCTCCATAAAATTTACGATAATACTATTTAATCACCAAATGCTTAAGACATAAGAATAAGAATGAATTACATGCTTAATGAATATTAAATAATAAATTATATCTAATACTATTACTTAATATCAATTATACTTTTCAATATTGATATTATCAATGATATATTATTAGTTTCTTAAGTAATAAAAGTTATTTTAAAACAATTAAAATAACTGATAGATTGTAATCATATTATTTTTTAATGTATAGTTATAATTTAAAATCGAAAAAATTCAAATAAGATTATTTTAATCCTGTCAATACTAATTTGAAATTGACTTTATTGCATTATATTTTACACTTAATTAATTTCAGAAAATTAGATAAAAGTAATATAACAATCTTTTGAAATTAGAATTAAATATTAAATGAAAACAATTTATCATCTTATGTTGATAATATTGAAATTAAAAATTTAGTTTATTGTTGGGTCTTAAAAAATTCTAATAAAATTCAATCATAATTTATTTCTTGAAAATTACTGGACTAATATAAATTACTTTTAAAAAATTATATATATATATGTATATAATTACAATTAATCATAAATATATATATAGAAGATTCAATAATTTTTATATCAAGATGCTTCAATATCAGATAAAAAAATTTGATTCAATTTTATCATTGATAATTAATTAAAAAGTAGTAAAATATATATTAAATTCTTTTATTTACATAAAATTAAATTAATAAAATGGTAGAATAAATATTATAGGAGTTATTCTATCAATATGGATCAGTTTTGATCTTTAATTTTTCATATTGAACCCCAACAAATTCTGTTAGAGATTCCATTTGATCTTTTATTTTTTTTTTATCTATTTTATTTACTTTATCTAAGTAATCTGCTGAATCTAATAAATATTAATTCATGCTCTTAAAGGATTGTACCAAGGAAGGAGGTTACCTTAATTTAAAGGACTTCTTCCATTATTAATAAAACTCTCCTTATAAAACGAACTTTTAGATGTTTTCTTTTTATTTCAAATCATTTATAGTAACATTTTAAAATATATCTGGTAATTTCATTTATTAAAGTTCTCTTAAAGTTTATTATTTAACCAATTATTGATCACTTTTTAGTTGTTAATTAAGTAATTTCATTGTTTCTTTTTTTCGTTTTATTTGATTACTAACAGCAATTTTTGGTAGTAGTTGGTATCCATGAACAATTTACTGTTCAGATTTATGCTTTATGATAATTGGTGCTTTTTTTAAGGTTACATCTTAATGATTATTATATTTATCGAGATTTTACACTATTAATTGATTAAATGAATCTTCATAGCATGTCTCTTTCTTAAGTTCTAAGTATACAGAATCAAAATTAATTTTTTGCTTTCTAGCTGTAATTAATTCTTTGGCTTTATCGAGAATTGAAGAAGATTAAAATGGTAGCAAATCCTATTATGGTGGAGATTCTTCTTCAGTAGGTAAATTAGAAATGATTGAATCAAGAGCATCTAGCTTAAGTTTTAATTGAAAGTCTGGTTTTTTTTATAGAATCTTAGTAATTCTTGTCCTTGTAAGACTTGCCTTTAGAATAACCTAAGCATTCTGATTGTCATTATTCATAATTTTAATTAATGCTCAGAAAGAACGTAAGACTTAGAAAAGAATACCTAATGCGAATAGAGGATGAAAAAAGAGCAAAGCAAAAGTATGATAACAAAATGAGATTATTGAATGCAGAAATTGAAAGAAAAAATGTTCCTACTGATCTATATAGAGATGAGGACAATTTGAGAAAGGAAATAAATTCATAGGATGATAATACTATAGGTTGATGAATAAAATAAAGTTAGTGCCTAGGACTCATTTAGATGATGAATATGCTATGAGTTTTTATAGGGAACCTTAGATTGCATTGACTACAAGTAGATCTCCATCTTAGAGATTGGTTACATTAATGAAAGAGATGGGATTAATATTTCCTAATTGTACTAGAGTCAATAGAGGTGCATTGGTAGTAAAGGATTTAGTAACACATTGTTAATAAAAAAATTACTCAGATTTGATAATTGTACATGAACATAGAGGAGAACCTGATGGATTAATAATATCTCATATGCCTTTGGGTCCAACAATATATTTTGGAGTAAAAAATGCTGTTTTGCGTCATGATTTAGATGTTAGAGCAGGTTATCTATAATTATTATCATAGATCCACTATCTGAATAATATCCTCATTTGATTTTTGATAATTTCTAAACTAAATTAGGAGAAAGAGTCATAACAATATTGAAACATCTATTTCCAGTACCTAAAATAGATAGTAAAAGAGTTCTTACATTTCATAATGAAAATGGAGTGATTTCATTTAGACATCACACTTATTAGAAATCATTTAATCAAGTTGATTTAAATGAATAAGGTCCAAGATTTGAATTAAAACCCTATAAAATTACCTTAGGTACTATAGGATAAAAGGAAGCAATAGTAGAATGGTAATTAAGAACCTTTATTAACACAGCTGGTAAAAAAAGTGTATTATGAAATTGTATGTAAATAATTAATTTATTAAATGGACTCAAAAATTATTCCACTTCAAAATATGGATGAATTCAAATCATCTATACTTGTTGAAGAAAGAGTGGCCATCTTAATATTTACAGCAGAATGGTTTTATATAAATATTATCTTTAGGTGTTAACCAAGTTTAAACTTAGTAACATAAATGAAAAAAGAATTGGATTAATAAAGAAAAAGATTAAATTAATAGACAGGTGTCATTAATATCTTTGTTGTGGATCATGAAAAAGAAGGATCTTATCAAATAGTCAAATAATTTGCTCCAACTACATTGCCTTATGTATATTTATTTGAGAAAGGGAAATATATTGCTTAATTTGGAGGTTTAGATGTTTTTGCAATGAATAAATTAATTAAGAAAGCTTTGGAATCATCTAGAGCATTATGAATAAATATTATTGCATTTTCTATTAATAATTTCTTAGATCATCCACCACTCAATCAATAGCTTAAATTGATATAAATACTATATTTATTTCAATCAAATATCGAATAATTAAAGAGAGTTTATTCTTATTGTTATTATTCTACAATCAAATTTACAACTGCAATCTCTTGAAAAATAAGTAACAAGTGTATAAATATATATATAAATTATTATTGTTTTATAATTAAAATATAAGCAAAAATTTTATTTTTTTTAAGAGATCATCCTCTTGATATTAATACTTCTTTTGATTAATCAAAATTGTTTCTCTTGAATATATATTAGGAATTTAAGATGAATTATTATAATGAATTATTTAGTTTGATTATATAGTTAATCTTTGAACCATCTTCAATAATTACATTTTTGTTTGTAAAGTTGTTTTATTATACTAACTCATTCTCTTAGTTGAATAATAGATATCATAATGTTTTATATACTATTGTTTAGTATTTTAAAGTCTTTACTTTGAATATTCCTAATTAGCCAATCAAATTGCAAGAAAGACACATTAAGTATTGGTTTTATAAATATTATTTTCAAATTAATTAAAATGGCACCTTCAAAATCACCAAAGGCTGATGCAGCTAAAAAGACAGTCAAAACAGTTAAGACAAAGAAAGGAACAGATGATAAAAAAAAATCAAGAAGAAGATAAGAGACATTTGCTCTTTATATTTACAAGGTTTTAAGATAAGTTCACCCAGAAATTGGTGTTTCAAGAAAAGCTATGAACATTATGAACTCATTTATCAATGATATCTTTGATAGAATTGCTCTTGAAGCCAGCAAATTGGTTAGATTTAATAAGAGAAGAACACTTAGTTCAAGGGAAATCTAAACAGCAGTCAAATTGCTTCTTCCAGGAGAATTGGCCAGACATGCCATCTCAGAAGGAACAAAAGCAGTCACCAAATATACCAGTGGTTGATTTATTCAATTTAATTCAT
This sequence comes from Paramecium primaurelia, assembly GCA_905182975.1. Lineage (NCBI taxonomy): Eukaryota > Ciliophora > Oligohymenophorea > Peniculida > Parameciidae > Paramecium > Paramecium primaurelia. Next base: position 284,637 of record CAJJDM010000078.1, on the reverse strand, counting down.
ATAACATTAAAATAGATGTTAAATTATATTATTTTTGTATTTTTCTACTAATTGAATAAATATAATATTATCTCTTTAGAAAATAAGATATTAGAAGAATCTCTTTTAATAATGTAGTATTATCTAATATGAAGTATAACTCTTTAAAAATATAAATGGAATCCATATACTTGGTATATTTTGAAAATAATTTCATGAATTAAAAATTTAATATATAAATTAATGAAATAGGTTCCTATTGTATATTTTTTTCAGAATGAACCAAAAACATAATATATGTTCTTTTTTTAAGGAGAGGAAGTATAAAAATGATATAATTTATATTTTAGCTTGTTGTTAAAAATATATTATAGCAATTCCCTTTTAAAATTACTAGTCACCATATTAGATTTAAAATATTTGTTTAAGACATTGAACCTAAAACGTAATTGATTAAATTCATTATTAGACATGCTTGGTTTGATATCTCTAATCCAAATGCTAAAGTGCCAGTTGTTAATGATACTGTTTATGTTAAAATATTGACTCTCTAAGATCTTTCATATAGCAGAATAGCTAAAAAAATGGTTGAAAGTGTACATTAAGAATAAAAAGTAGGAGATTTAAGAGTCATCAAAAATACTATACAATCATCACCATAAACTCAAAATAATAAAGTATAATAATAACAATCCAATTAATCACCAAAATTGCAATAGTAATAAAATTAAAAACAAACTCTACAACCTGTTACACAATAAGGTGGTGAGAGATATAGCAATAGATAATTGAGTAATTAATCTAATGGGACTAGTTAAAGTGGTGATCTTTTAGAAGCATTTGAGAAATTAGATTTCAAACCAAATACTCATCATACTTAATCATAACCAATAAGTTAAGCAGATTTAGATATAAACAATTAAAATAATAATAATTTTTAGAATTTTAATCATTTTTAACCAACCATAATATAAAATGATAAAGATTCATTTCAATTTCCTATATTGAATCCTTAATCTGAATATAATGATAACTAATTTACATAATTCTAGCCTAAATAATAATAATAATAATAATAATCAAAAAAGGGAGGTAACCTATTTGAATTTGATGTCCCTATAGAAAAATAACCTAATCCTTAAAATGAACAATCTCAAAGGAGAGATGGAGAAGATTTATTTTAATTTGATGCACCAACTCAATAAAAATAATAATAATAATAATAGAATGATTAATATGAAGGGCTAACAGATAAATAAATTGTTAATCTTAGAGTAGAATAAGCAGCAGAGGGTCTTCAGAAAATTTGGTAAGATGAAGCAGATTATAATGTTTAGAGATAACTAGCTAAAGAGGAAGTAGAACCAAAAATATTAAAATGGGCTTTTAAAAATGATGTAAGAAATAATTTAAGATTGTTACTTTCTACATTAAATGATGTTTTATGGGAAGGAACAGGTTGGCAATGTTCAATAGGGGATTTGATGACTGATGGAAAAGTTAAAGTATTCAATATTTATAAATATTATAGTTAAAATATCGTCAAGCTTTATTAATTGTACATCCAGATAAGCATAACTAGACTCCTCCATTGTAGAGATATATTGCTGAAAGAGTATTTTACGAACTTAATTAAGCTTGGAATGATGATAAAAATAGAAGTTGACATATTTTAATATTTTAAATAGTTTAAATTCAAATTTTAATAAGAAATTAATAAGATATTAGTATAATATTATTATATATCTTTTTTAATATGATATAATTTTATTATTTTTGAATAAGATAATATTTATGTTTAGATATTTTTGATAATCTTTTATTCTTCCTTATTTTAAAATTATTTGTGGAATTATGAATAATTCTGTTAAATTTATTTAAATTCTGTTGTTACATTAATTTTAAGAGTTCATATGATAATATCAAAACTATATTTAATAAAAATGTATTATTAATGTTCAAAATGTAGAGAATTGGTTGTGGATTAATAGCCTTGTAAATGTGATAAAAAATGGATAATTTTGGTTTTTTTTGTCATTGTAAAGATATCATTTATAGCATTTTGCTATAATTTAGTAATTCGTAATAATTTCTATGGAATATTTACATTTTCTATCTTTATTTTAGGGTTAATAGCTTTGATAACAAGTTTCTTCTATTGTAGAAGCAATTAAAATGATAGAATCCCTTTAAATATGACATTACTTTAAGGATAATATGTAATTTATTGAATTCAATTTTAGAATCCTCTATTGGTACAATAAAATCCACATGTATATATTAATTAATTTAATATTCCTTAACCAAACCTATAATAGGTAGGATATTACTAGTATCAAAATTAAAACATTGTTAGTTAAAATAATTAAGTCTAAATTCCTATTAAATAAAATTCATGAAATTGAATTACAGAATTTAACAAATTGATTAAATATATATATATTATTATTAATTATTTATATATTCTTTAAATATAAGCATTAGATAATATATTTAATTGCTTAAGATAAAGTGATATTGAATACTAAGAAATATATTAAATTAGAGATTATAATCTTAGCTAAAGATATAAAACAAGATTAGCTTTGATAATAATATCATCAAATATTTGTTTGTAATCAATGAACTCAAATAACAGTATGATAAAATAATATAGAAAAAGTTACTATCTTCATCAAATATCATTTGATGAATTAGTTTATTAATCACTTATTTCAATATCAGATTTAGTTTCTGTGATTACTAAATCATTATTTTTCTATTATGGTTGTAATTCGATGCCTACTATGGATGGTCTACAGCTCTCATCTCCATCAATAATTTCTACTTCAACAGGCTAATCAGTTTTCTCATATAATGCATCCAAGACTGCTGTTTTTTCCTTTTTCTTAAATTTGCTTTTCTTGAGAAATGAATCTTGTACCCAAAACTATAATAACCTGTTTTGATACGCAAAGAGCATTAAATATCAAAGGTATGATGACTAGTACAATTACAAGCTCAAGTTCTGGATATTAGTTTATAGGTTAAAACATCCATGATACTGCTATCAATAAATATTCTCCCAAGAGTAATTAGAAGAAGTAAAGAATAACTTTGCTCTTGTTTATTAAGTAATAACTTACTACAACAACGATTAAAATCCACAATGTTAATTAAAATACATACACTCCATATGCAACTTCAACTTTTGGTTTGGCTTTTTTAGCTTGAGACTAATCCTCAGAACTTAGAGAATAAGTTGTAATTTGAGGATATGTTATAGTATAGTAATTGCCAGTTTGAAATTGCTAAAAGAATTAATCAAATGCATACCGTCTAGCCCAACTTTTGAAATAGTGCTTCAAATAAAGTGATCAATAGACAATTAATTAACATACCTATAGTACAATCCAACATATAAGTAATAAAATACCTAAATCAAAAGCATATATACCATTAACATTAATCTCCACTATCTGCAGAACTCAATAATAAAGCTAATCCAATATTTAAGAAATGCTAAACCAATGCACTAACAAATTATTTAGCTGTATCCTATTTATATATTCTAAAATTACCATTAAAAATATTTTCCAAACTCTTTTAGGTTTCTCAATGTGTCTCTTGACTATAAAATTAAAATTTATTCATTACAGACAAGTACTAAAAAGCAAAGGAATCCCAGAATAGATTATACTAATATTCCAAACCCTCCTAATAATTCACATCCCTACGCTTCAGGTTCTTCCGTTGACATGTAGAATTGTGTTTAATTAATTAATAATATAAAATCTTGATCCACAATTACTTCAGATAGTTTTGATTCAATTAAATTGTCATGTTATTTTATTATACTCCTATATTTAAAAAAAGGAAACAAATTACATCTAAATTCTTAAAAAAAAAAAATTGTCTAATGTTTTTATGAAAATCATTATAGATAAGAATAAAGTAAAATAATAATCATAATTCAAAACAGAATTCTAAATATCTATATATATAATAAATACATAAAAATATTTATTATATTCATTTTTTATTATATATATTTTTGTTATTTGTTAACAATTTTAATGCAAATATATTAATTCAAGCTATCAAGTTCAATTTAACTCAATATTTAAATCACTTATTAAGTTCTATTCATCTTCGATTAACAACATATCACCATTATTATCCATCATTCCAAATTATTTAATCTTTCTTCTAGGTTGAGGTGGAGAATCAGCTACATCTTCAGATGATGATTCTCTTATTTATCTTCTTGGTGGTATTATATTCTCTGTTTCATCCATTTCTTCTATTTATATCTCTTCAAAAGGTTAAACTTCCTCCACTTATTCTGGTTCAATAGGATTTGTCTTCTCTGAACTAATTTTACCTGATTATTCTTTTAGTAGCAACATCAATCTAGCATTATTCAGATCTTTATTTGAATCCATTCCTCCACTTGAAAATTCTATACAACTCTCAAATAGATCTAATCTTTCAGTACTACATTTGGTCGAACACATTCTACTTGATTTTCTCATTAAATTTGTTTCTTTTATGAATATGGAATTATACTCTCTCTTTTAAGTCTTCTCTACATAAACAATTCATCTTATCGTTTAAGATCTTCTTCTATCACTTTTTATGTTTAATCTGAAGCTTTTTAATATCCATTTATTAGATGCTACAAATCATTTTAGCTGACCTCAATCTTATCTTATATTTCCATAGCAATCTTTGCCTTTGTTTAACGTTCTTTCTTTTTTTATTCTACACATATTGATTACTTATTATAACATAATTTCAATACCTTTCCTTTAGCACTTTCTTAACTGTTTTGAATAATGTTAGTCTCTTATACAATTAGACTTTGTGTATGAGTTGGCATTGATGGAGGCTAATCTTAGTTAGTCTTACGAATGCTCTTCAGGGCTCTTTGACAAGCAAACAATGATTATAGTTTCTCATTAAAATAATATCCAACTGGATCCTACAATCACTCAATCATTTACTTATATACTGTCATAATGTTCAATTAACAAAGCATACAAATCAATTAATTTTTATATAACATCGTATTTCTCAGATCCTTTGTGATATCTTTCTTCAAAGTCAAGCAACTCCTGATAGATTTCATCTAATTATATATTTTGCAAATTTACTCGTTATAGGCATTGTGAATTTGTTAATTAATTTAATTTATTGACATCATCAACCTTTAACAAACTTATTTTTGTTTTATTCTATATGAACACAAATTCTATTTTCTTAAATGAGAGTCAAATCTTTATCAATAATGTAAATTAAAAAGAACTATTTGAAATCAAATATAGATCAATTCTTTATTACAAATTTAATATATCAATTCATCTTAAAATTGTATCTTCCTTATTAGAATTTACTATAAAATAGTTATATCTATTTTGATTTAGAATAAACATAAAATTAATGATCAGTTTCATGTTAAAGCATATTAAGAATTTTTTCATTTTAATTAAATAAGTTAGAAAAATAAAATAAATTATTGGATATATTAATCAAAATAATGTAATATTTGTATACTCATTCTACTATATTTCAAAATATTTGATATGCTAGGTAAATTATATTTCATTTATTTAATTATTAAAATGAAAATGATTCTAATATTTCATTATTTCTATTCTGTTATTATGATCCTTGAATAACTTTGAAATAAAACTTGTGAATTAATATTACAAAGTTTCTTATGTATAAATGCTATCAATTTTTTATGTCTTATTAAATAATCAAATAATTATAGGTTATTGACCATCTTTATCTTAATAAGCATTCAAAATCCAATAATTACCTATACTTTATATATATATATTCTAACGTCATCTATTTATTAACCCTTTAAATTATATAGATATATTTAAAAACTACAACTAATTTTTATGTATATATAAGAAATTGAAGTATTGATTACTTAGTTTATAATTAAATAAATATATAATATAACAAATGTAAAAGTTTTAAAATTTATTCAACTTATTAGAAGAACAAAGAAGGAAGACATCCTCAGGACATTCAAATTCACCTAAGAGCAAAGTTACAGCCAATCATGATGATAAATTTCTAAAAGCAAGTATTAAAGCTCATGATTCCAGAAAATACTTATTAAATAATAATCCAAAAAGTATACATGATAGATTGAGTTCATTGATTAGAAAAAAATCATCACCAATAAATAAACTAAGAATTAAACATAATTCTTTGCATGAAAATAGTTTTATTAGTAATACTTATACAACTTAGGATGAAATGCCTTAAATCTTATTACCTATTAATGAAATTTAAGTTCCATAATATAATATCAATTAATCATTTTAATAAGATTAAAAATTAAAAACAGATAACAATAACTATGAAATTATAAGTCTAGAAACTTAATTACAAAAGTATCCTAAATTACAAAATTATTTTCAAATTAAAAGAATTTAGAAAGAATTAGTAAAAAAAGAACAAATAAAGTCAAATTTATCTTTGGCTAATACAAAACCTCCTTAAGATAATTCTAAGTATTAATTAAAATATGGGATCAAATTTGATAATTTTGTTTCAAGATTGTAAGATAAAGATGCTAAAATTAGAATTTAAAAGATATATGACAGGTATATATTAATAATCTCTCTAGATATACTTATTAACGAATAAGTAATAAAGTATATACAGAGATACCAGATGTAACAAAATATACAAAATTAATAAATACTTAAACAGAAATATTTTAAGATGTAATTGAAAATAGGAGATTATCTAGATCAAATTAAAAAAAATTAGAATCAAATCTTAAAGAAATTTATAGATAAGTACTAAAAAATTGATTACTATGATTACAAAGATTAACTAAAATAAATTTATTTATTTTATAATAAATATATCAATTAAATTGATATTTTTAATATAAAAAGATTTTTATATTATTTATAAATCTTATAAATAAATAATACTTTTTGATTATTATTATTATGATATGTTAATTCAAACATCTTAAATAATAATTAGAATTTATGAATATAAATACATATTTAATTATCATTAAATTTCAAATCTATTACTGATATTTGATTTTTATGTTTTCTATTATTCTATTTTTTAATGCCTTTTTAAAATTTTAGTACCATGTTAATTTTATAAGGTATTATTTAATCTAATGTCCAAATCTTTTTATTAATCTATATTTTTTTCATCTAATTTTGGAAGCTATATAAAATCAGAAGTATTTATTTTTTCTATTCTTTATTACTATGCTTCTTCGATTTATTACTTTTACTATTAACTTTATTCTTTCATAGATTAAAATATTTAAGTTCCTAATCCATCATAAAACACATTTAATAATTTGAAAGGAGATTCACAATAAAATTAGGATTATATTTATTCAACATTTTCATTTCTAAAATGATGTATAACAACATTTTTATTTTTATTTTGGAATTTCTTAATATTAACTGAAATCTAAACAATTTTTAATGGTTCAACTTATAGACTAGGTTGTATTTCTTCAATTTATATTTATGTTGTATTTATTTATTCTTCCTGAATAATATTTACTGTTGGTACTTTCTCATCAAATTCCAATAATACTTTTAAAAATTACCAAAGATTTTCTTTAACAATTTCATGGATATTCTTATCACCTCCTAATTAGCTTTTTAATTCTTAAATTGTTGTAGGTTTTGATTCAACTAATTTAAATAAAAATGGATTAGGTAAAAAGTATCTTGGATTTTGATCATATTATATTCCTAATTCTTCTCTTAATTCTAATAATTTAACCATTAAATCAAAACTTTTAGTATCCATTCTCCTATCTTATTTATTAAGTATTGTTTGCAAAGATTAATCTTAATCTTATAAAGGTTTCTTATAAATCTTAAGGGCTGTATCCTTACTTCTTTTTAATACATTTTCAATATAATAATTTGGAATATTATTTATATTCTCGTTTGGTTTATTTAATTTCTTAAGATCTTATCTCATTCTATCATATATATAAAGTAGATAATGTGTGTCAATCTAAGCATATTTAATCATTTCATCAGATAATGGTCTTTAAGTCCAATCAGCTGTTTAATATGTTTTATCAGTTGATTTCTTACAATATTCTGAAAGCAAAAACTAAAATGAATTTTACATAAGTTATAATTCCTTTGATGCATGAAAAGTATCAAATAGATTTACAATATATAAACCAAAATCTCTTTAAAGCCATTAAACATCATTATCTGCTCCATGAAATACTTTTACAATTCTAGGATTTGTAAATACAACACTTAACATTTCACCAAGTTATTTCCATAAAGGAAAAGGATCTATTATATAATCTTAAGTTCTTGTGCTTAATTGAATCAAACAGGTTATTCCTAAATAAGATATTTAATGATTATGTTCTAAATCTACAGCTATTTCACTATAACCATTTTAATCCACTTCATATTATATTTTAAGAATAAGTTCTCCTAAATGATCAGCATTATTAATCATAATAGGTGGTTCTAAATCTCTATATCTATTAATTTTTGTAGGTACTTCAAGAACAAAATCTTATGGTATTAATCTCATTATTTCTTCATAATAAGGATGTGTAAATTCATCAATGACATATTTTTCAAAAAATTATTATGGATTATTTTAAGCTTCTATTATTTTTTAATCTAATTCTGTTTAAGCATAATGCTTATATTTTAAAATAGGAATAAAAGGTAATTTATTGAGTTAGATTACATTAGCAAATCCATAAATATCTTTTGGTTTAGCTTAGTTTGTTTTTTAAACTTGAGGTTGTTTTGGAACAAAACTTAATTTATTCATTTTGTCATATTGAATGGCAGCATTTTCTAAAAATGAATCTAATGTTTCTTCTATTTACTAGATAATTATTTGAAAATACTTTAAATGGTATAGTTGTTGAATTTGTTTAAACATCTCCAATTAAAGATCGTAATCCATTTATTACTGAGATAAAGGCTTGATTTGTTTCAGAAATAATTTTTTTATTTCCTGGTTGTTTTTCTAAGAATTTAAGTTCATCTTTCTTTGGTAATTGATTGATTAATGCAACTACTTATTTTGCATGAGTTTACATATTATAATTAAATTGTGATTATAATAATTTTACAACATTATGTATAATTTTATAAATAATAAGAAACAAATGTAGATAATTCAATTTTTATTATATTTACTGATTAATTGTAAATTAAATAATTTTATACATTGATAAGATAAAATAATGATGATAATCTTTATTCAAATCTTTAATTATATTTTTTCCCAAAATTCAGCTTAAGCTTAGTGATATTTGATTTAAAAATCTGAAAACACTTTAATTAATCTACTATATTTTTCTTTTGTATTTCTATAGAAATTAGGTATTTCTTATTAAGAAATTAATTTATTTATTAAAAATAGAAGTGATTTCAATTATTCAACACTTAATTATTACTATTAAATTTAATTTTAAATAGCTGCCACTTTTTCTTCTTTCTTACCAAAAAGTAAAGTTTTTGAATGTAATTCTTATAATTGAATATTCAATTTATATAATTTCTCATCTTCATCTTTAACTTTTTAAACAATTGTATTTCTTTAAATCAATGCATCTTTACAAGCTATTAATTCTCTTTCTACTATCTTTGTATATTCATAAACTTTATTATATTCATTTTTAGTGCAACATTTCTTTGATAATTAAAATTATTCTTAAGTATCTTAATTAGAAAATACTTAAAGAATATTATTAAAAATACCTGTATGATTTTATTATTGTAATTTTTCGAATTAAGGTAAAAAGTGTTCTACAAACATTACAAATCCTAAATTTTAAGTTTCTTTCTCTTTCATAAGATTCTTGGCCATTGTTGAAAAATTTTCAATCATAGGTATTATATGGCAAGTTGAGGAATAAAATTAATCAATATCATAAACTTGTTAATTATCGTTAAAAGTAAAAGTCTCTTCATATTTGCTTATAATTTATTGTAGAGTTTTATTTTTTGCCATTTCTTACAATTATTCAATGGTCCCTTTAATAAAAATACTCATTTCTTCTCCTAACCAAAGATAAGGAATTTTTAATATCTTTTTCAGAAAATATGATAAGTATTTAGATCGATATGTAATTACATTGGAGTCTAAATTGCCCTAAAAATATTTTATGTATGAAAAATACCAGAGATTTTTTTTGTGGAATTGGTGGAATAAAACATCCTGGCCAAGTCCTATTAAATACCTCCTTTAAAATAACGAAATCATTATATCTTTTATTGATTAAAAACTCTTCTCCTTTACGCACTCCTTTAATCTAATATTGAGTATAGTTTATAAGAGACTCCTCCATTACTTAAGCATCTATTATTTTAATATAATCCTACATAAATTTAATTTATACTTTACTTCTTTATTAGTAAGAATATTTTGATTTAATTTCTACAAAGAAGACCAAAAGATTTCTTAATTAACATATACTAATAAGAAAGAGAGAAATAAATAAAATAATCTATTATAAATTATTTAAAGGCATTTTTATTAATTGTAATAATATTCAACCAATTACACTTCTTGTTAGATTGACAGGATTGTAATTTCTACCTCTAACTTCTTATTCTCTTAAAAACACACTTCTCTAAGGGTTAGCCTTATTTTGAGAGGTTTCTCCAAATATTCTATTTTTAGTATCTATTTATTATTCAATCACTTTTCTTTTCATCCATTAATCATGGAATTCAAAATTTTGTGAAGGGAAATTACTTTTTACTAATAAGGGATCTGATTATTTAGAATTAAATGGTTAATGAGCTACATTATTAAATTCAATAGAAGGATTACTAGCATTAAATCTTTCAAGTGCTATTTATATAGATTTTATTAATACATTTATATCTCTATAATGAACTTCTTACACTTTATTATTCTTATTCTCTTAATTTTGCATTTTCTTCTTTATATAATTCTGTATTATCATTCAATGGACTATCTAATGCATACAATCCACTTTTAAAGCATTGTTTAGCTTTTTTATATGCTCTATTTACATCTTAAAATTCTGATCTCCATTAATGAAATTTCTATTGATTATCTTTGCTAATTAACATCTCTTAAAATTATTCTTTAGGTTTTTTTAATCCTACTTATGTAACATAATTAAGTTTAGATTCATCAAATGGTTTATCTGGAACAGATAAGAGTTTCTTCTGTAAATATTTGGTTCCACTTTTCATCATAGGATGATCACTAATTATATGGTTGATAGATTGTTAATGTAGATAATCAACATGGTCATCAATCATTCGAGGTTATTAACTTCTAAAGAAGAAGCTTTAGTTTTTCATACTATTTTAAAATGGTTCAGTGTTCTTTAGAGTGTTTCCACCAACAGAAGCAAATTAACTTTTTTAAAGAAAAGTTCCTAAATGTTTTGCATCCCATGTATTCCCAATCATTTTTAATGAACCATCTAAAGCTTATGGTAATGGACTAAAGATTGATCATTTAATTTACCTTAATTAAGATTATGTTAATTCATTAGGAACAGTTTTATGAACAAATGTCGAGAGTTTCATCTAAGTTTACAAACAAGAATCTCCTTCTCTTCTCATGAAATCACGAAAGTTATCTCTTCCAAGATCAGGAACTTTTTCCTTTTATCTAAATAGCATCGAGATATAATATCTAAATGTATATATTATTATTATTTATTAATATTTCAATATTTTTCAATAAACATCATTAGCTTCTTATTATTGTTAAATATCTTATTGTTCATCAAGATGTTAATCATTTTATTATTAGGATTCCTCAACCTATTCATTTTAATTATTTGATTCTTCTTGATTTTCTTACTATGGTATAACTTATTATTCTTATTATTATTCTTATTAATATTATTCTTATTATTAATATTATTCTTATTCTTATTATTATTATTCTTATTATTCTTATTATTATTATTACTCTTATTCATTTTATTATTCTTTAGCTTAATCATCCTCAACTTATTATTGTTATTCTTAATATTCATTTTGTTAGTCTTATGCAGGTTCTTCTTAGTGATTCTCCTGTTATTCATTTTGATTTTGTATTTATTATTCTTAATATTCTTGTGTATTTTCTGATGATGTAATAAATTATGATTCAGCTTTTCTAATTCCCTCTGAGTTCTATTGTTCTCTGATTTGTTATGTAGACTATTCAATAGTTTTTCTCACTCTTTATTTATCGAATACACTCTTTTTATCTGACACTGATGTGAAAACTTATTCTGTTACTATTTCTGCTTATCCAGGTATCTTTTCTTAGACTTCCTCTCTTTTCACACTTGGTCTGAATTGTGGTTCATTTGTACTTGAAACTTTTTTATTCATTTAAGCAATCCTATCTTTTACAGATGACACCATCATGGTTTCTTAAACAACTTCTACAAAACAACATATAAATATATAATACCAGCTATAGCAGTAGTTTTTTTTTATTACTAAGTCTATTAAGCTGGTTGAACTACTTAAGACTTGGATTAATAAGCTATTTAGCCTGATGTATCAAGTTTATGATATTTTTTCTCTATTTTGCAATTACCACATTATTGAAATTATCCAATTAAGGCTAATACAAAGTTATTACAGGCTTTGGCTCTAAAATCATCTTCTTCCACTTATTTTTATGCAGCAATCTATTAAAGTTTTTCTTATTAGAATTTTGCTAATGGAAATATTAATTACTAATACCAGCATTATTGTTACTAGCCTTTTAGACATATTCAATGTTATTATTTTCAAAGTCAAGACGATGAAATTTTTTTTCTCTTCCACAATTTCTACACTCTTAAAAACCACCTGTCAATGACAATGTAAAATTAGAACATACATTCATTTTATTTTATGAAATATATATGTAATAATGATTTATGATAATAATATTTAGATATAATGAATAGTTCTTAATTGAGATTATGATTTTAAATCATATTATATTAATTTTTATCAAAGTTCCTGATTGTTTAATGAGAAGCATAAAAAGACATAGTTTATGGAGTTGATTTAAATTGATTATAGATAAAGAGAATTAGATAATTTATATAATATAAAAACGGATTTATGAAGATAGCAGTTCTGATAGCTATATTATCATTGGCGTTCTGTTATAGAACACCACAATATGAGACAGCACACTAGGTCATAGTGCAATATGCTGCTGGACACATTTTGGAAGCATAAGCAGGAGTTCCAAGATAAGTGTTTGTCGATGTAAAATTCAAGAAACCTTTCGAAGTTGTTCCTTAAGTGTTTATTTCTGCATAATTACTTGATTGGAGTGTTGGTTTACCTCATGGGTATATGGAAAGAGTTAGCGATATCACAACAACAGGTAATAAAGTAAAATTATCTTAACAAAGGATTTAAATTGAGTGGAGTTGCTGTTGGACCCTCTCCTCTTTATTCCTTATTTGTTAATTGGTATGCAATTTATGATCCCAGAATTTAAGTTGTTACTTTTGAATCAACAGATGTTAAAGAATTAAAAACTGGATAAGGTGAAAGAAAAATATCATACACTATTGAACACAGTCTTAAGGATGCAACAAATGCTATTGTAAGTTTAATTGGTTGTAAACACTTATTAACAAATCCAATAGTAGAAGTTAAAGTAAATAATTTTTTGGATTTTAGGTTGAATAAGTAACACCAAAATCTGTCACTGTTTCAGCAAGAACATATTGGCAAGCATAATTAGAATTTGTAAGATTCAATGTTCTTTTGGGTACTGATTAAACTTTATGGGTTTCACCTGCATATGTTTTCTATAATGATCCTGCTTCAAGTCATCCATTTGTCAAAAGAGCACCAAGTGCAGCTGAAGTTCCATAAATTATTGAATTACCAAAAGTATGGTAAAGTGGTCCAAGATTACCTATTGTTACTATCAGAGGTTATGATGTTGAAAGAGCTAGAAATATGAGATTGTCATATAATTTTATGGTGTTTGATACAAAGTTGTAATATAATCTTATAACATGTATTTATTATTACAATATCTTTAGGGTGGGATACTTAAATATATGGAGTTTTTCATTAAGCTGGTGTGTTAGTTACTGACACTACTTACAAAATTTTTGATCCTGATTGTGCTGAGCTATTTTCTGAATGTAATTTCAAAGGAGATTCAATTACTGTTTGTGACAGAATTCCAGATTTACCAGGATATGGATGGTCTAAACCAATTAAATCTTTAACAGTTCCAGTATCCAGAAGATTATATCTTTTTAATAAAGAAAAGTATGATGGTTAAAGAACTTCATTCATTGCAAACTAACAATGTATGGAATCTATAACCTTTTCATTTGCCCAACTCCAATCATTTGAAGAAGAAGATCATCCAGTTCTTGCAAGTTAATGAATTTAATATTAACACAATCAATGAATAAAATATATTTATTTATTCTTAATTAATTAATGTTTATTCAACATAAGCTTTTGGAATTTTGAAAAATACATTGAACCTATTGATAAAGATAATAAATTTCCAGAATTCAAAAACAAAAATTAGAGCTGTATTCATTTAATACTTATAGTAGTTGTACTTGTACTCATTCTATTTGCATTATTAATTTAATCTAATTCATATTGTAAAACTCATAATTTGTTTGGTTAAAAAGATGAAGTAATATATAATAAGGAAATTAAGAAGTTAATAATTAAGTGAGTTGGACTAATAGAGAAAAGAGAGCGATTTGGTCTAAATTAGATTTAGATTTTAGAGTAATCTGATTAACTAAATTTACATTATGATATTAATATTTTTATCATCTTACTTATAAGATATACTCTAATCATCATCCTATAAATAATAATCTTAGATTGTCTCTATGAATCTATCTTAGTTATAGATTTTATTAAAAATGGAAAGATAAATTCCTTAATATGAAGCTAATAAACTACTTAATATAAACATATTGTATCAAAAATTCAATTCAACTTATTCTTAAAAATGTAGAATAAGGGAAAAATTTTCATTAATTTAATAATTTAATAATTAAAAGCAACAAAAATGAAAGAACCATAATAAAGACAGACACGATTTTAATCTAAAGCAGACCAATGTGGGATATGTTATAATGCAATAGAATAATAAGTAAATCGAAATAATTATATTTAGGGATATTTGGATAGTTGCAATCATTCATTTTGTTTAACATGCATAAAAAAATGGTCAAATGTAGTATTATCCATTTAATCTAGATTGAAAATACATGTCCACTTTGTAAATAGAAATTTAAATAGATTGAATAAAAATGGAAAAGAGTATTTTATCAGTTTAATTAGGTTTATTATAAAAGTCATAAGATATCGAAGTAGAAATGTAAAGAGAATAAGTAATTCAACTTAATTATCACTAGAATTTTTGTGAAAGATAAAAGCCAATCTCAAAAAGAGGAACAATTTAATGTTTTGCTTGAACTATTAATAGAATTCATTTTGGCTGATAGTATTTATAACATCTATCTTCTAGTTAATGATTGAGTTGTTTTAGATCATTTAAAATTTTGTATATTATATAAAATATTTATATCTATTTTTTAAGATCAAATGGGATAATCGTCATCTGCTTCAGGATCAATAACTTTAGCATTTTCACCCTTCAAAATATGGTTTATCACACTTTAATTATTGGTTATCTTGTCTTCATATTATTTCTTAAAATCAGGAAAATGATACAAAAGAATTTCTTCATATATCATATCTAAAATAAGATATCTTATTACCTTTGAGTTATTCATTAGTAAACTCATACATTTCAAATTCAAATTCCATATTGGATACTGGAGATCTAGTAGGCTATATAAATAAGAATAAATTGTATACTTCATCACTTGGATTGTGTAATTCTTTTAAATATGGATGCTTTAAAGCTTCAGCTGCTGTTATCCTTTTCTTATAATCAATTTCTAATAGTTTTTCAAGAAGATCATATCCTTCAGGAGGCAAACCTTTAACAACTTTATCCCAAGGAACTCTTTCTAAAGTTCCTAATTCTGAAACTAATTCAATCAATTTAGATGATACAAAAGTATCTTAAACTTACATTATCTTTGACTTTGATGGAGTTCCAAGAGTTTCAAAAATCATTTTAATTTATTACTTAGCTAAAATAATGAATATCAATTACAATTTTATCCTCTCCATAAAGTCTTTCCTCTAACTATTTCTGCAAATATACATCCTACACTCCATATATCCACTGCTTAAGTATAAGTTTTAAGTCCTAATAATAATTCTGGAGCTCTATAATATCTAGTTTCAACATAATCTGTCATGATATTAGGGTTTTGTTATTGTGTTTTAGTTGTCTATAATAAAGCTCTTGACAATCCAAAGTCACAGACTTTTAACATACAATCTTATTTGTTTAATAACAAATTTGTTGGTTTCTATATTAATTTTTATGATAATACCAGATCTCTATGTAAAATATTGGCAGAATGCATGTATTTTAAGGCTCTTAGAATTTAATATAGAAACAATTTAAAGTGATCTTAATTCAATTTTGCATGTTCTTTATCAATTACTCGTTTTAAGTCAGTATCCAATAGTTCTGTTACACAATAACTATTAATGCATTTAAGTGTAGTATATACATATCATAAAAATGTTTTCTTGATTTAGGTAACTGTAGTGTGATTAAATTAACAATCTAAATTCTTTTTATAAGAAATTTACATTTTCATGCCTTAAGTTTCTTAAAATCTTTAACTCTCTTAGTGTTCTTTTAGCATAAAATCGATGTTCAAATGTTCTTTCAATTTTTTTTATAGCCACCATTTTTTATTCTGGTACTGTTGCTTTTGTATCTTCACAACCAATTACTATACCATATGCACCACTTCCCACTGAAATCATGAAGAAAAAATACACTGTTATGTTGGCTTATATCTCTTTTCTATAATAAATTCAGATTCATCCACTTTAAACACATTTGCTGAGTATGCTTTTTAAGCATATTAATCATAATTATAGCTAGCGTCCATTAATAAATTATTTTTATATATATAAACTCAATAGAAAATCTCTTAACAAAAACAAAATATTAGCTCATATACCTTTATAAATATAATTAATTTCCTATCTTCCAGATTGTTACTTAAAAACTATTTTCAAGCCTTTTAAAAAGATAAATTATATTTCCATTATCCAAATTCTAAATAAATAGTGTTGATAATTTCTTATATATCTTAAAAGGTTAAAGAATTTGTTCAATCTCTATTGATTATTAGCTTATTCATCAAGTGATATTCAAAAATGTAATTGAAATAGAAAACAATTATATTTTAAATAAATTTATTTCTAATTTCACAAATTACAGTTATTAAAAAGCCTTAGAAATTGAATTCATTTAAAAAATGCCATTTACTATGATAAAAAAGAAAATAGATTAGAAATATAAACAAAACAACTTTCTATTTCTAAAATAGTCAACGTCTATTTGATAAACGTATTTCATCAAATAAAAATCAAACCCTATTTATTAATTTTTTGATGGGACTGCTGCATTTTATGAGATGAATACTTGATTCTTGATTCTATCTTATTCATAAACTTCTAATTTCATTATTAAAAGATTCACTCATCTTAGTATATTTTTACATAAAATTCAAAATTTATGATTATTATTCCATTTTTAACTATCATTTATAATTTATTATCTTTTGATATATTTTCATTTCTAATTCTTTATTTAAAGTCTTTATTTTACTTGTACTAAGTTAGAATTTTATCTCAATGAGAATAATAATTATTATTGATTTATATGAATTATAAATCGATTAAAACAATATAAAACTTACAGAAAAAAATATAGAAATCACTTTTTCCTTATTAACATTCTTTTCATTTCTACTTATTAAAGTTACTCTGTTTAAATTAAATTATGTATAGCAAATTCTACAGCCCTTTAATTATTAAATCTATCAGATAATTCTTGAATCAATCTGTTAGCTGGAATCTTTGATCCTATACTTATTCTTCTAAGGATAGATTCTTCAATTTTACCTACTAATTATTTTAAGTCATTAGATAAATCAAGACCAAATTCTCTAAAATTGTAAAATAATAATATACTTAGATCCTAATGAAACTGCCATCATAGTAGAAGTTTAGAATAATCTATGGGCCTCTTTTACATGTTCTTCTTTGACATGTTCAAGTAATTACATTTTAGCCAATGATTCACTAATTCTAATAATAGCTTCTAATTATCTAACAGTAATTGGTATATGTGATTTGCCTCCACTTTTTGAATGATGAGGTTATTAACTCTTTTATCTATCATCAACATATAGATTCTGAATCATTTAAGCTGCTTATTCTGTAAGTAAAGGTTTAACAGTAGATTTTGCATATTTGATGTATTATTTTAATTTCATAAGATCTAAAGTATTATTACCATCTTATTCAATTTACATTCCTTCTTAATCAGCAAATTATCCTGTATGAAGAGATATAATATGATTAGCTAACCTTTAATCATTTTCTATAGATCTTACATCTCTAATAATAAAGATATTATCAAAACGAGATAAGATAGTGGTTTATAATTCAATTTATTCTTATATAGATTTGTTTTCTTAATATCTACCAAAAATAGGATTAGCAGCAGCTAAAATTGAACATTTAGCATTTAATCTAGTAGTAATACCAGCTTTAGCAATAGATATAGTCTATTATTCCATTGCTTCATGCATAGCAACTCTATCTTCAGATCTCATTTTATCAAATTCATCTATGCAACATACTCCACCACTTGCTAATACCAAAGCACCTGCTTCTAAAGTAAATTATGATGTATTATGTTGATATGTTATTGTTGCTGTAAGACCAGCTGCACTACTTCCTTTACCACTTGTGTATACACTTATATCTGCTGCTCTTTCAACAAATTTCAATAATTAAGATTTTGCTGTACTGGGATCACCTATCAATAATACATTGATATCTCCTCTCAATTTCATACTATCTGGAAGAGTTTTTGATGTTCCTCCAAATAGTAAACAAGCAATTGCCAATTTAATATCTTCATGACCATAAATGGCTGGTGCAATTGAATTAGTAATTATTTTATAAACATCTTTATTTCTACTTAAAGATTTGAATTCTTATCTTAAAGCTTCAGATAATCCTTATTTGATATTAACTTTATTTGTTTATACACCAAATACATGAATATATGGTAAAAGTAATTCAGCATCCATTGCATTACTTTTTATAGTGGCTGATCCTTTTGGTGGAACTTAATACACTCCTGTTATTATCACTCTTTGTCCTGGAATTAATTTATTTACCAAATATCTATCACAATATACCATGAAATTTCTTGGAACTTCTCCTGTTGGAATTGCTTCAGATAACTCTTGAATTCTTAATGTTTATTAATCAATAAATTGACATTCTTCAGGAATTATCACATATGGATCTGTTGGACATTATGCATCTGTCTAAGCACCCTTTTATTATGCTTTTCCTAAGCAATATCTAGGTAAATTGACTGGTTTTGGTCCATATCCAAGATTAATATGTTATTCATCTTGACATTCTCTACATCTTATTAATATTTTCTTTGCTTTCACTTTTATTGATTTAGATGCTGAAATAATGCATTTAATTGTAACTAATTTTCCAATTTATTATGCTGTTAAATTACGAAGTAAATCTGGATTTTATTATGAAATTAATTGCAATTAAAAATCTGGACAATCACTCTTATTAATCATCTTTTCTTAACTATATAACTTAATTTTAATATTTATTGAATACTTCTTTTATTTTATCTTCAAAAGTCTCTTGTATGTCTTATGGACGATCCAAAATAAAAGAATATAATTCCTTATCAGAATTTTCAATATCATTTATTTCAACTCTCAAAATATATTCATTATTAGCAACATTTTCTTTAAGTTGATCTCTATAAATGAATTTGTCTTGAAAATGAAATTCCTTAAGAAATTTTAATATTCTTTTTCCTGCATCTGTAATTGTTGATTCATGATTGAATTCCCTATTAAATATGTTAATAAAATTAAATACTCATCTGTTGTAAATTTCTAATTGGTATAATATATTTTTTCTCCGTCAAAAGTAGTCATTCAAATATATATATTTAAAATAAATTATTGTAGTTACGCGCATTTATTTGGCGGAATTAAATATTCATTAATATAATTTGATATTTTATTATACAACTAAATACTCAGATTATATAAATTAACAAAATCCAATTAATTCATATTTAACTGAATTTGAATCTCCAATCGTCTTTAATTACTTTTATTACATAATTGATTTTGCATATAAAATTTATTTTTCCATGGATGAATTCAAATCGAATTCAGAGCGTCCACAAACCTCTCACATTCTCAATTAATTGAAATTTTTGAGACGCAATCTTGTCAAATAACCATAAAAACCACATAAATCTACAAGGTCACACTTCGTACCAGCTGACATTAATAACATGAAATATGTATAATCCCCTAAACAAATTTTCGGAAATATCTCTTCATCATTAACATCCTTTAAAGGCAAAACCATATCTTAAAGTCAAATATAATATGACGAATCCTATTTGAATAGATTGCTCCCAAAAGAAACAATCAGGAATCTGAATAATTAAACAAAAAAAACTAATACATTCTTCCCATTGTTCCAACAACCATAAGGAAGAATGAAAACAGATTGGATAAACTCAAAATATAGATTATTTTGAATTCGACTAGGCTATATATGAAAAAATGATCTAATAATTATACAGAATACATATTCATATAGATATTATTTATAACAATGTTATTTAACTATAGATCTAGAGATATTTTACTTCTTAATTGGATTTTATTGTCATAACTTCTTTAAATTAAAAATAACAATTTTTCCTCTTTCAACTTTAAAAGTATTTTGATATTATAATTTGGAAAGACTTACAAAATATAATTTGAAAATCATCATTACTTATAATTAATTTATATAGTTGACATCCTAATGAAAACTGGAATATTTTTTTATCAAAATAATTTTATAATTAATTTATGAGTCATTAAGGAGTACTGTCATCAAAGCAATAAGAAGCAGCCTTCTTTAAAATACTTAAAAAGTAATGCAATTTGATTTGTGCAGATTGTTCATCAAAATCTCCTACTTGGGTATCTCTAGATTTTGGTGTTTTTGTATGCTATAATTGTTCAGGTATTTCAATAAAATATTGTTTTAGGATAACATAGAGCCTTAGGTTAAAATATAACTAGGGTTAGATCAACTAAATTAGATTGTTGGACCCAAGAAAATGTTGATTTGATGGATGCTTTGGGAAACGATTAGAATGAGTAAATTATTTTTTATACATATATATAGGTATTGGGAATGCAGATTACAAAAGAATAACAAGATTCAACCATCTGCTACTCCGGAAGAAATTAAATTCTTTGTTTAAGAAAAGTATGTAAAGAGAACTTGGGTAAAGTAGGGTCAGGCTGATCCAAAAACTAGATATACATAATGTCTTATGAGTGGGGTACCTTTTAGAGTTGTAAAAACTAACACATTTTTTAGTGAAAATGGAACTCAAGGTTAACAGGTAAAAGATGATATGAAACAATTTCATTCTTCTCAATAGTAAGGAATACAAAGAAATACTAGGTAATTTAGTATAGACTCTAAATAAACATAAATAGAAGCTAATCTTATCTCACCAGATAAGGGTAGTCAATTTGATTGGAATTCATTTCATCATTTTTCTACTTTTTCTGGTGTACCCAATAATCATTCATATTAAACAAACTAATTATAAATACCTCCTAAAAAATAATAATTGAATGAGGATTAATCACCAAGTTTCAAAGCAAAAAATAATAACTTAAATGAATTTGATTTATTAACCTATTCAACCTTAGCAGATAATTAATAATTAATGTCTCATAATACAGCTAATTAATCAACTTAATAATAATAAACTCATTAGCAATTCAATAGTCAAAATTCGTAATGTAATACAATAACTTAATAATCATGGTAATAAGCTTAGAAAGAGGCTTAAGTACTATCACAGTAACAAGCAAATTAATAAATATGTTATTCAAACCAACAAAATTAATTAATAAACTCTGGAAATAATGCTAACGGGTCTATTAATTAATAATAGAGTTGTGGATAATAACCATTATAATAAACATAATAATCGTAGTAATAACAATCATAATAATATAATTAAGCAAGTAGTAAACCTCCACTTCCTGGAAAATAAAATGTTTAAACCAATTATTAAACAAATAATTTTACTTATTAATAAATAAATAATCAATAAAATTGTTAAACTAATTAATAATAGCCTAAGTTATAATAATAATTAACAAACTAATAATAATAATATCAAAATATGAATCAAAATTAATAAAATAATACATAAAGTTTTGGATTTAATAATAATACTGATATAAATAATTATTAGAAAATATATTAGGGTTATAATAATCTCTCATTTTCAATAAATTAAGTAAGTCAGAGTAATAATAATAATAATAATAATAATAATAATAATAATAATAATAATAATAATAATAATAATAATAATAATAATAATAATAATATTAATAATAATATTAATACTTTTTATTATAATAACTAATAATATAACAATTTTGATACAATTAATTAATTTTCAACTTAAAAGTACTAAAATAATCCCTTTGCAAAAGATGCGCAAGACATAAGGAACCTTTATAATACTCAATAGCCGAGCAAGTATGATTAATTGAGAAACAATCCTTTTGTTTGATTAATATAATTATGTTCTGCTTTTTAATAGTTTCATGTTATGCTTGATTAATTTTACAAGCCCTTGAAATTTTTAAAATTTACCTGAAGAATCTAAACACATCCTATGCAGCATTGTACAAATAATAATGAATTAAAAATATGATTAATTGTATTTTCAATTAGTGTATAATCTTTATCTATACAAAAGAAAATGTGAATTAAATTCTTCTTACTTAAATAGACAGACAAGAATAACAAGTTATTTATTATTTTATTAGAAAATAGGATCTCAAAAGTTGTAATGGAGTAATTTTAGTAGTCAACTATTTTTATTTGCCATAAATAGAACTCGTAATTGCAGAATAAATAAAACAAGAAATTAAGTTATGTGACTAATTGATGGATTGAAATATAATGAAGTTGGCCTTTGATATTTTTATACAAAAATGAGTAATCATTATGTTATAATATTATCAGTTTAGAGTTTATGTTCATCAGCAATAGGATACAGAAGCATGATTATTGGGTGTTTTTGATTTTTGGATCCATTCTTAACAATAATTTGGTATATTCACTGAGATTGCCAATTTTTCTTTTTATGAGTAAATTGATTTTTTAGTTTATTGTAGAATACCCAAAATAAAGATGTAAGATAATACTTATTTAATATACTATTAAGATGAAAATAATAAATTTCTGTCATTACTTTATTATTCTATTACTAAAATGCTTCTAATTACAATTCATTAGAAACAAATAGAATATTTAGAGGATAAAGTTGGAATAAAATCTAATGATTCAGATTCACCTTATTAAATTCTTTTAGGAATAGATTTTGTTGCAAGCCTATCAAAATGTATTTTATTAATTTAAATATTAGTTATTGAATCATTAGATACAAATATTTTAAGAATTATGGAATAATTGATTTAAAGTAATTTCTTTATGAAGAGTCAATAATTTCTATATGAAATGGTTGTTTATTATTAAGAACTATGATATAGCTGATATCAATTAAGATGAATGAAACGTAGAATGAGTTGATTAAATATAAATAAATGATGATTTACTTATTTGAATGTAGAAATGAGGAGGTTACTTGCAATATTTAATTTTGCTAAGAAAAAGATAGATGATGTATGGATATAATATAAATACTTCTATGAATAAAATAATATTTAGAGAGTATTATTTGATTTATATTATTTAATTAAAATGGGATCATCTTGTTGCGCTTAACAAGTTGCTGAAGAGCAAGATAATGAACTAGAAAATAAGTACAAGTACGATCCTAACAAATAACCAGCCAAGGGAGCTTTTAAGAAATAAAATGAGGACAAAAAAATGGTCAAGTTTCCAACCAGAGTACGATAAGAGGATGATGAAAAACATAAGGGTGAGGAAGAGAGTCAGATTGGTAATCCTCTAATTGAAGAAGGCATTGTTGCGCCCGATGCTAAATCTCATAAGTCACAACACACATAGAAATCTCATTAAAATAATAAAAGAGGATTATTTAGCAAGCAGGTAAGTTAATTTGTAAAATGCGAAGATGATTGATTATTTAATTAATTTATATATCCCAATAATTATAACGCTCCATAAATAATAATTTTTTTGATTACTCTTTATTTCTAAATAATAACAATAACATTTATAGCATAGAAGATTTAAAACTTTAAGGTTCCTATCTAAAAATTTGAATAATATTTTAATTTTCATAGGTTTGTTTATCTTTTAGCTTTAAATTAAATGCAAAATAAAAACCAAAATAAATAAACAATAAAAAAACAATATCAAAAACATTCTTATAAATTAAATTTAATTTACTCAATCTAATAGATGAGCTTATGAAAATAGATTAAGAAAAAATAGAAAAAAATCAGCAATTAAATTTTTCTAAAAATAACTTCATTTCAAATTTTATTAGCATTTAAAATTATTTAGTAAAAGATTAATGATAAATTAAGATTAAATATATTTATATGATAGAATAAATGTAAATTAATTTAAGTATAAATAGTTAAAAGTATTATACAAGGCTAAATTATGAATTTTTGCTAATGATTTGANAGATAATACTTATTTAATATACTATTAAGATGAAAATAATAAATTTCTGTCATTACTTTATTATTCTATTACTAAAATGCTTCTAATTACAATTCATTAGAAACAAATAGAATATTTAGAGGATAAAGTTGGAATAAAATCTAATGATTCAGATTCACCTTAT
Organism: Paramecium primaurelia; assembly: GCA_905182975.1. Taxonomy (NCBI): domain Eukaryota; phylum Ciliophora; class Oligohymenophorea; order Peniculida; family Parameciidae; genus Paramecium; species Paramecium primaurelia. Next base: position 259,629 of record CAJJDM010000078.1, on the reverse strand, counting down.
TAAATTCTTTTAGGAATAGATTTTGTTGCAAGCCTATCAAAATGTATTTTATTAATTTAAATATTAGTTATTGAATCATTAGATACAAATATTTTAAGAATTATGGAATAATTGATTTAAAGTAATTTCTTTATGAAGAGTCAATAATTTCTATATGAAATGGTTGTTTATTATTAAGAACTATGATATAGCTGATATCAATTAAGATGAATGAAACGTAGAATGAGTTGATTAAATATAAATAAATGATGATTTACTTATTTGAATGTAGAAATGAGGAGGTTACTTGCAATATTTAATTTTGCTAAGAAAAAGATAGATGATGTATGGATATAATATAAATACTTCTATGAATAAAATAATATTTAGAGAGTATTATTTGATTTATATTATTTAATTAAAATGGGATCATCTTGTTGCGCTTAACAAGTTGCTGAAGAGCAAGATAATGAACTAGAAAATAAGTACAAGTACGATCCTAACAAATAACCAGCCAAGGGAGCTTTTAAGAAATAAAATGAGGACAAAAAAATGGTCAAGTTTCCAACCAGAGTACGATAAGAGGATGATGAAAAACATAAGGGTGAGGAAGAGAGTCAGATTGGTAATCCTCTAATTGAAGAAGGCATTGTTGCGCCCGATGCTAAATCTCATAAGTCACAACACACATAGAAATCTCATTAAAATAATAAAAGAGGATTATTTAGCAAGCAGGTAAGTTAATTTGTAAAATGCGAAGATGATTGATTATTTAATTAATTTATATATCCCAATAATTATAACGCTCCATAAATAATAATTTTTTTGATTACTCTTTATTTCTAAATAATAACAATAACATTTATAGCATAGAAGATTTAAAACTTTAAGGTTCCTATCTAAAAATTTGAATAATATTTTAATTTTCATAGGTTTGTTTATCTTTTAGCTTTAAATTAAATGCAAAATAAAAACCAAAATAAATAAACAATAAAAAAACAATATCAAAAACATTCTTATAAATTAAATTTAATTTACTCAATCTAATAGATGAGCTTATGAAAATAGATTAAGAAAAAATAGAAAAAAATCAGCAATTAAATTTTTCTAAAAATAACTTCATTTCAAATTTTATTAGCATTTAAAATTATTTAGTAAAAGATTAATGATAAATTAAGATTAAATATATTTATATGATAGAATAAATGTAAATTAATTTAAGTATAAATAGTTAAAAGTATTATACAAGGCTAAATTATGAATTTTTGCTAATGATTTGAATTGTTTTATCAAGTTATAATGATCTAATCATTAAACTGACAATTGATGTANATGTAAGATAATACTTATTTAATATACTATTAAGATGAAAATAATAAATTTCTGTCATTACTTTATTATTCTATTACTAAAATGCTTCTAATTACAATTCATTAGAAACAAATAGAATATTTAGAGGATAAAGTTGGAATAAAATCTAATGATTCAGATTCACCTTATTAAATTCTTTTAGGAATAGATTTTGTTGCAAGCCTATCAAAATGTATTTTATTAATTTAAATATTAGTTATTGAATCATTAGATACAAATATTTTAAGAATTATGGAATAATTGATTTAAAGTAATTTCTTTATGAAGAGTCAATAATTTCTATATGAAATGGTTGTTTATTATTAAGAACTATGATATAGCTGATATCAATTAAGATGAATGAAACGTAGAATGAGTTGATTAAATATAAATAAATGATGATTTACTTATTTGAATGTAGAAATGAGGAGGTTACTTGCAATATTTAATTTTGCTAAGAAAAAGATAGATGATGTATGGATATAATATAAATACTTCTATGAATAAAATAATATTTAGAGAGTATTATTTGATTTATATTATTTAATTAAAATGGGATCATCTTGTTGCGCTTAACAAGTTGCTGAAGAGCAAGATAATGAACTAGAAAATAAGTACAAGTACGATCCTAACAAATAACCAGCCAAGGGAGCTTTTAAGAAATAAAATGAGGACAAAAAAATGGTCAAGTTTCCAACCAGAGTACGATAAGAGGATGATGAAAAACATAAGGGTGAGGAAGAGAGTCAGATTGGTAATCCTCTAATTGAAGAAGGCATTGTTGCGCCCGATGCTAAATCTCATAAGTCACAACACACATAGAAATCTCATTAAAATAATAAAAGAGGATTATTTAGCAAGCAGGTAAGTTAATTTGTAAAATGCGAAGATGATTGATTATTTAATTAATTTATATATCCCAATAATTATAACGCTCCATAAATAATAATTTTTTTGATTACTCTTTATTTCTAAATAATAACAATAACATTTATAGCATAGAAGATTTAAAACTTTAAGGTTCCTATCTAAAAATTTGAATAATATTTTAATTTTCATAGGTTTGTTTATCTTTTAGCTTTAAATTAAATGCAAAATAAAAACCAAAATAAATAAACAATAAAAAAACAATATCAAAAACATTCTTATAAATTAAATTTAATTTACTCAATCTAATAGATGAGCTTATGAAAATAGATTAAGAAAAAATAGAAAAAAATCAGCAATTAAATTTTTCTAAAAATAACTTCATTTCAAATTTTATTAGCATTTAAAATTATTTAGTAAAAGATTAATGATAAATTAAGATTAAATATATTTATATGATAGAATAAATGTAAATTAATTTAAGTATAAATAGTTAAAAGTATTATACAAGGCTAAATTATGAATTTTTGCTAATGATTTGAATTGTTTTATCAAGTTATAATGATCTAATCATTAAACTGACAATTGATGTAATGATAAAATATAAATCGAATATTACTTTAAATAATTTATAAATTTCTGATAAAGATATATATTATCATATAAATTTAATTTACAAAGTTAAGAGAGAACAAGAAATTAATTAATATCAACTGTTGTTAATGTTATTTTTATACAATTAGATTTTATTTACAATATGATATTTAATAAAGATCAGAGTTAATAATTTAAATGTCTAAATTAATTAACTTTTACTATATTAAATATTAAGCCAAATTATCTAAATGAATCTATATAATGAGTTACTTTCTCATTGATTTATTTTAGTGTTATTTTAATGAATTCAAAGTTAATGATCAAAATTGATTTATTATGATGAAGAAAAGAGAATAATAAGATTATCTATTTATTTTCATTAATTATATTTTTTTATTAGTAGATTTTACACTTCCTCATATGCTAATGGATCACCACTCATCAATTTTCTGTGAAGTAGCTTAATATTTTTGTATGACTATAATATTTACAGTGTTTTATCATCAGTCAAATTCAAAATTTATTTGATTTCATCATCTAGACATATAGGCATTTTTACATAAGGGCATATTTGCATGATTCCAAACCTTAAACTATTGTAATTTCATTCTCATCATATTAAAATTGAATTTGCTCTTTATAATCTGAGTCTAATGACATTGACCTATATGAATAAAGCCATCATTTTTTCTAAAAAAGAACTTATAAGGTTGATTAGTTTAATCTGTATTTATGTGCACATTACGAGTGGAAATATGTCTCTTAATATTCTTGCTCTATTTAATGATTTTAAAATGTCTGTCTATCTATTAGTTATTTAATTCTGATTCACTTTCATCTGGAATAGTTGTTGGAGTTGCTTAAGGTAACTCTTTGATTAATTTTAGATTCAGCTTTATTCTTGTACCACTAACTGATACAAACTAGGAACAGCTTTTCTTTTGTTCTTATTCATTTGATTAAGGTGGTTGTGGAACAGTTTATTATGGTTGTAAGTTTTAAACAAATGGGAATTAGTAATACATGAAGGGAAAAAAGATTTATTAGGAATTCATAAACTGAGGAATGTACAAAGGAAATGCAAGTGATTGAGCATTAATATTGATTGGGAGATACTCATTGTTATTCATAAAAAAATTATTTAACTTGAAAATATGAAAACAAGTTCAATCATTATACTCAGTCAATAATTTTTAAGTAATTATTAAAACTTGTTTTTTAATGGAATGATTAGGAACAATCATTTAAGCATAATTCATCAAAGCCTTATTAGATTTATTGAAAATCTTTTGACTCTTTGTTTTTAATTGCCAATTTTTTGGTCATCCTTTTACGAATTGATTTCTTTTTTGGTAATAAATGTTGAAAAAATGGTTCAATACATAATTGACTTAATTTCATTTGAATTTATGATTCATTATGTTCATTGTCAAGCGAATATTATTCAATTTCAAAAATGAGCTCTTATAAAAATTCTCCTCTTTTAGATTACATAATAATCTTTATACAAAACTTTAGAAAGAATATAAGCAATGTTTAAAATTCATTCAAATATTTGACTTATATTATTATAATGTACTTATACATATTATTTATGTCAATAAGAAGCAACTTATTGTCCGAAATAAACCTTTTATTAAGCTTTTGCATTCCATTCAATAGATGTACTTTCAAAAATAATTACAACTGTAGATCCTATTTAAAATAATCAAATGTGAATAGTACCCATTTCAAATCTTCCAATTTCCTATCCCTTTTTTATATGAACACCTTTTTCACTAGATTAATAAGGAGCATTAACACTTAAATTCTAATAATTTCTATAGCCACTTTTATGATACGTGTTTGTATTAGTAATCAAATCAGAATCAAAATTAACCTTCATTGAGCCTACATTAGTTGCACCAATGAATATAATATACATCAGTCCTTGTTCCCATTCTCCTTCTAGAACTACTCTTTCATTTCCTTCATATAATCCCTAATTGATTATTTCAAAAAGTATATATACTTGTTTAAGACTGCTTTCCTTAACAGGTGCTAATTTACCTGGAATATGTAATCTACTTCTTGCAACAAAGTCAACAGGACAATGGTATCGATGATAATCACCAGGAGCAAGATAAAAAATACATGACCAAAGATTTGAACATTCTTATTTTTTTTTGAATTCCATCTCATATCCTTTGATGCCTGTTAAAAATTATCCAATTTAATATGTAACTCTTTTTACAAGTAAACATTCATTCTTAGTGACTTTACTTATGGATAAGATCTTTGAGTCAGCAGGACTGATCATTCCACATTCAATTTTTCTTGGTTTAATTTGTCTAGTAAAGAATTTATTGAATGTTTAGTAATAAGTCAATGGATATATCATGTCTTATTTTCTTACTTTATAGATTTCACTGAATATTGTGTAAATGGGTATTCTAACATAATGTATGTAATAATACCTTAAAATTTTGGGTATATACAAATTCATCACATATCCTGTTGTTTATGATACATATCTAGATATTGGTAACTCTAGGAGTTTCTTAACGATTATCAATAAAACTAGAAGTTTTAGATAATAGATCTAGTATTGGTAACATAAAATACATTTTAAAATTATGTGGTGAGCAAGTCAACAACATAATTAAGACCATAGAGAACCAGGACCAAGAGGGAAAGATTCTTAAAGTGGGTTTATTTCATCAATTATTAAATGTTTAATAATTCATTTCAATATTGAGTGTGTTATGGTTTTAATGATGCACTTATTTCTTAATATTAAAGTATATAAAGAACCCAGTGATAAGCAAGATAGTCAGAAATATACCTAATAAGACCCATTGTTAGATGGATTCCTATTAATTGTTAGTATAATTCATTTCTATAATTGGTAACGGATATGTAAGTTCTTCTATTTCATTTTCTATTTACAATTATACTTTTCCAACTACACTTAAATACTTAGCTTATTAGTCTTTTGTAGCAAAAGTAACAGTTGTTATATTACTTTATGTGCTTTATTCCACAACCTAAGTATATTTACCATAAACATTGGTCTTGTTGTTAACATAATTAGATTCAAACATACATGCAAGACTCTTCTCACCAATTGCTTATTACATTCTAACAATAAATGAAATGTGGATTATTGTAATATCTTTTTTTACTTAAATTAAATTTGGTATATGGATTATTAAATTATTATCAACTTTGTACCAATCTATAGATTTGTTACTTATTTAGAATGATGTTTATGGAATTATTTCTCCATAATCAAATGTTTGTTACTTAATATAATAAGATGAAATTTTATTTTTATTATCATCTTAAGTATGACTTGATATTAATTTCACTAGGAAATAGTATGTACCTGCTTCAAGTTATAAGATTGTTTGAATGTGTTCTTGAGATGAATTCATGACTTGAATTTCAAATATTTATTTGGCAAGATTAGTTTAATTTTTTGTACCCTATACTAAAATAGATCCTGAACAAGTAAAGACTTCCAAGAGTAATTTTGATTTTGATTATAAAAATATTTCATAATAATTTGGTTATCCAATTTTAGTTAATTAATATTGTGATATACTATCAATTAAAGCATTTAATTCACCATTTGTAATGATTATTTTAATATATGTATTATTATGTAAAGCTTTGATTGAAATATCATACAAACCAAATTAATCATATAAATAATATGATATAGCTTTTGGATATTTATTAAAATAATTAATAGGTTTAATAGAATTATGACTAATATCAATATATAGATTATCTAAGGATTAATGAATATTTTAAATTTATAAAGTGATAAATTTTGATTGATTATTAATTAATTAAGTAATAGATTGATATTACAATTAAATAGTATCTTGTGCTTTAATATAATAAGTCATCATCTAACCCAAATGAATAGTATAAGTTTATTTATAGAATCTGACTGCACTAATCTTAAATATAGAAATTGGTGCTAATGATTCAGCCTTAATTGTAATTAATGATACATTAATATTCTTTTTTTTGAATATAATTTAAGTATCATTTAATACTCTTTATGTTTAATCAGCTTCATCATTGTGTTTTAATTCTTATCCTTCTTTCAAATATAATTTGATATCACCACTTATCATTTAAATACTAATTTGAACATTTTCATTTGAATAAAAGTGATATTGTGAAGTCTCTGATTCATTCAAGATTTCTCTCCATTATAGACCATCATATAAAGTAGTTTAATATAGATGACTACTAAATTCTATTAAACCTTTACTATCACCTGAAATAGCAGTAATTTCAATTAAATAAATGCAACTAACATTTTTACATGTCTTTACTAAATATGAATTTTGTTTATCAATAATTTCATTTATAAATAAAGTATCATTATTATTAATGACAGTTTAATCATAATCATTAGAATCCAATCTTTTTGCTCTTATTTATAATTTCCCTTACATTGCAAATACTATAATTCTAAATTCTTTATCATTTGGATTATCTCTAAAAATATAATTATAAGGTATATTTTCAACAAATAGTACATCAAATGGAAAACCTAGAAAAGCATTAAAAAATTTAGCATCATCAAGATTGTAACTAATTTAATATTCACAATCAATTTAACCAAAAACTCCTATTATATAATCATCTTTTTCCAAATAACGATTATTTTATTCTTAAATAATATAAGTTGATCCAATTATTTCTACCCAATATAAATCAAATTCATATAAACTAGGTCTTTTGTCTTTTCCTTTAGAGATTCTTGGAATAGCAAGATCTTAACCACCACCTTTGACATGAACATTAACTTCAATTGATTTAACATCTTATGTTAAACTAAGTTTATAATATTTTGTTTATCCTTTTTAAACTTTATCTATGATAGGATCTGATAAAGTTAATAATTGTACTTCCTCATAAATACCAATAGTATATGTGTCATTTTAATAATGAGGTTCGATAGGTTAAACATGAATATACAATATTTAATATTTCTCAGTTTCTGGAACTATTATGCTTTAAAATTAAGTGAAATAAGAATGTGATTTGAATGTTTCATATTTCAAATCTGAATTATCTTTATTACCATAATAAGCCTCAATATTTGCTTAACTTCCTCCATAAGAATACCATTGTACTGAGATCTCTTTTTAATTAAGGATATAATAAAATAAAGTTTCTTAATCGAAAGTGACAGTTTAGGGATAACCTTCATGTAATTAGATTCTACTATTATTATATTTGGTAGATATTGTATAATAGATAGTTCCTGATGATGATGATACTGATATATAAATATAGCATAGATTCTTATCATTAATTTTAGAAGTATTTTATTGACATTATAAATCCGAATCAGGAATAGTTAAATTCTTACCAATTAGATAGATATTATAATGTTTAATATTTGGATGTGTATTCTTTTAATCAAAAGATATGAACATGTCTAAATCAACCACATCATTGCCTGAGTAAATATCTTTAGTAATAGTGAGATTTCTAGATTGCATAGGTAGTTTGTAATATCTAAACTTTTTCTCAGCTACAGTACCTATAATCTATTATCCTACTTGATAAAATTCAATATCTCCATGCATACTATATTGGATAATGAATTCACCATTTTAATTTAAACTTTATACTCCAATATAATATTGTGTTGCATAATTAGGATCATCAATATTTATTTCAATTTATTTAGTATCCTTCCATTAATAACTATTACTATCTGGTATTTCTTTATTCTTTAGATTAGACTTAACATACATAATGAAATTGCCTTCAATATTTTATAATGTTATTGTAAAATTCTATTTCTAAGGTAATTAAATATAAAAGAAACTGTATTGATCACTTGATAAATATTTTTGTGGTACTCCACTTTAAAGTTATATAAAATGAGTTTAATTGATTGTTTAATATCTTTCTACTTATGTGTAAATACCATATTAACATTGAGTATAACCATATACACTCAAATAAAATGTTGTAGTATTACTAGCTTTCAATTAAGAAGAACTCTTCATTTCATGATTAGTAATATTAGGATATTGTTCTGATGAACTACCAAACATCATACATGTTCCATTATATTGAGTTATTTAGAATTTGATACTTTTGATATTAGTATCATTTAGAATATTATATAGATAATAAATATAGAATCCTTCTTCCACATGAAATTGTTCTTATTCACCTTCTCTTAAAATAATATGTTATTCTTTGCGTTTGGCTAGAATACGAAATTGAGTCTTCATATCACTTTTTAATCCAATTAAATAAAAACAATCTTAACAATTTGTATGAACAAAAGAAAGTGAAGATTAAGTAATATGTGCAGATGTATCAGTATCATTACCTTCATAATCACTTTAAGTAATTTAACAATCCTCACTTGTACATTACTTTAAATACTTTTCTACTTAATTTGCTGTAATCTATAAAGTAATTTATTCAGTTGTTTAGATTGGTTTCAATTTAAATTATAAGATCTCCTTCTCTACTAATTCACCACTATTATGTAATTTAACTTTACCTTAATGGAATATTATAGTCCAATTATTGGATTCCATCCCAAATATATGTTACTAATTAGTAACCTGATACAACTTCACTAGAAACACCAATATAGAATTCATTATCTGTACAATTTAATGCTTGTCTTTCTTAGTATGATATTGTTAGTTATTACATAAACCAAGATCCTGTTTACCATTCATAATAATCTAATAATTTTGGTTCTCTATTATTGAATATTCATAATTACATATCACAATCTACAGCTACTTTAGGATTTCCAATCTATGGTAACAATTATACTATCAAAGTACGATTCTACATTTTCTCTGGATTATGCACTTTTAATCTATATACCTTATAATCATAGGCTTCAATAGCATCATCTACTACCTCATTCAATCCAATATATCTCACTCATATAATTGTATAATTATCTTACCTGTTTAATTTGTCAGTGCTATACATATCATCAATAGGAATGCATTCATATTATTAATTATTTAATATTATAATTGTACAATTACTTATATCTCTTAATCCTATCTCAAATTATTATTGTTTTAATCATAATTACCTATCTATTCTATTATAAACTGACAAATCTTTAATATGTTATACTATTTATAATACTCTTAATTGTTGTTAACATAATCATACATTTTAGATCTCCAATTTAATCTAATAGATTTAATCTCACTAATTAGACACTTATAGAATATATTATAAAGACATTAATATCACTAAAATATTCACATTATTCTGGAAATAATAAAAAATGAAATAAATAAGACTTTAAATCTATAATAATTTTAAGCAATATTAAGTAAATGTTTATCAATTTTTATCTACTAAATTTGATTTATATATAAGAGTAAATTATATAAAAATCAAATTTGGTTTATTTTACAAAAGAAACCCCAAAAGATTTGTTTTAATCATTTTATGATTTATTAAATTTATATATTTTTTAATTCCTTCTTCTCTTCATTTGAAATTATTATTAGTATATTAAATAATTTAATCAAAAAATAAGTATATTTATTATTATAAATATCATTTCTTTATCCATGAATGATAAAAAGCAGATAAAGATGACAAGATAAAAAATACACAATAAAAAATTGTTAGTACCTTAGCTATATATTTGGTAATTATATAATGATTACGAACTACCATAATTAATGTAAATATAAGATTAAGAAATGCAGCTAAAATGACCATTAATTTAAAAGCATTTTATTCTATGTCTATAATACTAAATAAATTGAATTTGATTGGTCCTGAATTTACAAAGTTTTGTTTAAGAAATGCAACACTAAATCCAATCAAATTAGTAAACATTTAACCAACTATCGTATTAGTTAAATCAATTACAATATATTCCATTTAATGCCATTATTGCTATTATTAATATTAATAATATACCATAACCTTCTTCTGCTAAAGAAACCAAAGTGATGCAATCAGGTAATACATTTCCCATAGCTATTAAACTGAATCCCAAAAATGTCTTATTCAATTCTGTTATTATAGCCCAAAATTATAAGAAATCTATTAGTAATCCAGATAAAAAGAATATCCAAACTAATGAACCTAAAATACAATATAATTGGATATAAAAAAAATATTAAGGAGGACTTCTTTAAGAAGGAGTAGTAGTATTAATAAAAATTGATATTCCAAATCCACACATTAATGCTAAAAAGTAAACCCACCAAGCAGGGAAACTAAAAACAACAGAAACAAAGAAAATTGATCCAGGTATTGGGAAAACTATAATAAAATATGCATAAAATTAATTAATTACTTAAAGCTTAATTTTTGTCAAATTGATCTTCTTAAGGCTTTGGTAAAGTAAATTTTAATATCATTTATAATGGATAGATAATTATTGCTCTGGCTTTCTCATGCAATGATAATTTTTCCCATTTTTATTTTTATGTATCCAAATTAGCCATCGTAAGTTTTACTGTTGATCTAAATTTCTTAGCAAGCATTTTAACTCTCGTATCTCCAGAAACATAATTTAATCTAATCAATGGATTTGCCCACTTTACTGGTTTAGCTGCTTATTCAATATCTGATTTTCTGTCCCATAAAAATATTAATTTCANAAATAAATAAGACTTTAAATCTATAATAATTTTAAGCAATATTAAGTAAATGTTTATCAATTTTTATCTACTAAATTTGATTTATATATAAGAGTAAATTATATAAAAATCAAATTTGGTTTATTTTACAAAAGAAACCCCAAAAGATTTGTTTTAATCATTTTATGATTTATTAAATTTATATATTTTTTAATTCCTTCTTCTCTTCATTTGAAATTATTATTAGTATATTAAATAATTTAATCAAAAAATAAGTATATTTATTATTATAAATATCATTTCTTTATCCATGAATGATAAAAAGCAGATAAAGATGACAAGATAAAAAATACACAATAAAAAATTGTTAGTACCTTAGCTATATATTTGGTAATTATATAATGATTACGAACTACCATAATTAATGTAAATATAAGATTAAGAAATGCAGCTAAAATGACCATTAATTTAAAAGCATTTTATTCTATGTCTATAATACTAAATAAATTGAATTTGATTGGTCCTGAATTTACAAAGTTTTGTTTAAGAAATGCAACACTAAATCCAATCAAATTAGTAAACATTTAACCAACTATCGTATTAGTTAAATCAATTACAATATATTCCATTTAATGCCATTATTGCTATTATTAATATTAATAATATACCATAACCTTCTTCTGCTAAAGAAACCAAAGTGATGCAATCAGGTAATACATTTCCCATAGCTATTAAACTGAATCCCAAAAATGTCTTATTCAATTCTGTTATTATAGCCCAAAATTATAAGAAATCTATTAGTAATCCAGATAAAAAGAATATCCAAACTAATGAACCTAAAATACAATATAATTGGATATAAAAAAAATATTAAGGAGGACTTCTTTAAGAAGGAGTAGTAGTATTAATAAAAATTGATATTCCAAATCCACACATTAATGCTAAAAAGTAAACCCACCAAGCAGGGAAACTAAAAACAACAGAAACAAAGAAAATTGATCCAGGTATTGGGAAAACTATAATAAAATATGCATAAAATTAATTAATTACTTAAAGCTTAATTTTTGTCAAATTGATCTTCTTAAGGCTTTGGTAAAGTAAATTTTAATATCATTTATAATGGATAGATAATTATTGCTCTGGCTTTCTCATGCAATGATAATTTTTCCCATTTTTATTTTTATGTATCCAAATTAGCCATCGTAAGTTTTACTGTTGATCTAAATTTCTTAGCAAGCATTTTAACTCTCGTATCTCCAGAAACATAATTTAATCTAATCAATGGATTTGCCCACTTTACTGGTTTAGCTGCTTATTCAATATCTGATTTTCTGTCCCATAAAAATATTAATTTCATATCATCAAACTTCTAAGCTATTTCTAAATCATATTTTGCCTCATTCATTGTTTAAACTCTCTCACCTAAACTATCTTTTCTACTTTTTATTATTTTGTCTCTTTCTTAATAGTAAACCAAAGAAATTAAAATTAAATATAAAACTGTAAGTGAAATACTGGAAAAATAGGAAATTTGACCTATTACTCCAAATACCATAATAACAAATATTGAAATTAATTGAAATCCCACATTCCTCCAAAAATGTACAGGATCCATTTTTATTTATGATTTTGATGTCTTTGTTATCAAATATACACCTATACTACACAAGAACTAAACAATATTATTTTTGTTTATAATTTACAAATCCTGCTCCCATTGTTGCACCTATATTGTAATCTATGCCTCCAGGATATGATGATGCAACTAATGCTGTAAGTACATCCCCTGCTCCATTTCCAAAAGCCAAAAGAGTGACTCCTGCCATAATGTCTGAAATTTCAAAACGCACTTTCACAGCTTCCAATGAAGGAATCAAATATTCTTTTATAACTTCACTTATTCCATTATAAACCTAATAACCCACAAAACCAGATACTATTAATGTTGTCTATTTTATAATAATATTAATTTACCATAATAGATCCATTTAACCAACAATAACTCAAGATGCTATAATTGAAATATAAAAAATCATGTTAACAATACTATTATGCAATAAAACATTATTAACTGTGTTAATTTGCTTACATGAAATCAGATTTTTAACATGTAAAGATCTTTGGTTCATATGGAGGAGATTCAACTTAATGCCAATACATTTTATATATATATATATATATTTTATATGGGAAATAATTGTACCTGTTGGAAAAATGACCCAATAAATTAGATTGAAGTTAGAGGCAATTAAAAACCAAGATGGCAAAGTTTAGAACTTTCAAAGAGTTAGGAACAAAAGATTATAAAAATGTAATCTTGGATCCGTGGCTGGTAAGCTCGTTAAAGAGTATGGAAAATGCAATTACAAAAATATAACGAAAGTGTTAATGAATAGTTAAGAACGTAGCCTCTGTTTTTTAGGTAGGTATTCCACAAGTGTGATTAATGTGGGTTAGAGGCAGTTACCTCCATTTGATTTTGGAATTGATGATATAAATGATTAATTTGTTCATTAGAAGGTTCTGAAAGCACCAAGCAAATTAGAAAATGGGGCTATGTATTTTGGAGAGTGGTTAAATGATTTAAGACATGGCAAAGGCATACTAATATGTGAGGTAAATTATGCAAGAAAATATATTTAAGGATGGATCAAAATATGAAGGTTATTTTTAATAAGGAAATGCTCATGGAAGAGGTAGATTGATTCATTCAAATGGAGAGGTTTATGAAGGTTAATGGGAGAATGATGAAGCACATGGATTAGGCACATACATTCATGAAGATGGAGCAACTTATACTGGTTTATGGGAACATGATTTATAACATGGTAAAGGATGTGAAAAATGGCCAGATGGAAGGTATGGTGATGAGATTAAAAGTAGTTATTTTGAAGGGTTTTATAAGCATGGAAAGAAGGAAGGATTGGGTAAATTTTTATGGATTGATGGAGCTAAATATGAAGGAGAGTTTAAAGGTAATAATATTGATGGATATGGAAAATATAGTTGGCCAGATAACAAATATTATCAAGGATATTGGAAAAATAATAAAAAGTATATAATATAATAAAAATAGAAATGGAAAAGGTAAGTATGTATGGCCAGATGGGAAAATATATGAAGGAGATTTTGTAAATGATTAAAAGCATGGTTAAGGTATTTTGAAGTTTCCAGATGGTAGAACATATGAAGGAGAGTGGTAGAATGATAAATAACATGGGAAGGCATTACTAAGATTACCAAACGGTAAGATATCTAATGGTGAATGGAAAAATGGAATTCGTATCAATTGATATACTTTTAATCATTTATTAAAAATTATTCCCAAGTCTATCTTCTTAGTTATTAGATATTTGGTCTGAATGTACGTGCTAGTTTTTATTAAGTTTATGGTCGATAATCTTCTTCTTTATATAATTATAAGTAGATTTATTTTTTATTCTTAATAACATCTTAAGCCATTTATAATGGACTTCGAATACTAAAAGTATTTCTTCTAGCAGATCGAACACTTTTAACTTGATAAGTAAGATTTCTTTATTTAACGTATTTCATGTCAATAAAATAATTTTCATCTTGAGTCATTTGTCTTGATTTTCTTTCCAATCTTACTTATTCTCTTTATAAACAAGCATTTCTTAATTAATCATATAAATGCATTTAATTAGTAGATTATAGTCTTTAAATTAAATTACTAATTTAAATTTTTAAGACTACTCCATTTTCAGAATTACAAATAACATTTTGTTAACGTTTTTCAATATTAAGAAAGCATTCATGATCTCCAAAAAATTGACCTTTTTGTAATAATGCCACATATGAAACAAATTTTTTAGGACTGAATAAATTATCATTATTTTCTGTAATAAGGAATTCCCCATTTTTAATTAAATATATTTCTTATTTACTTTATTGACCTTGACAATAAACAGTTTATCGAAATTAATAATGGAAACTTTGAAAAGCATTAAAAAGTATATCTAATAGTTTTGTAGAAACATTATATTATCTCATACAGGAATGAAATTCTTTTAATTATTAATTGACTCTATTTTCATATACTTTTTATAATATTTCTTTATAATCCTTTTTATTTAGAACTCCAAATATGCATTTACTATCACAAATAATACTAGCTGATCTTAAATTATCATTTAATAATGCCATTTCACCAAAACTTTCACCTTAAATGAGTTTATTTGTATTAAATGATCTCTCTAATATTTTTAATCTATATACCTTTTTTTTATTATAGTTGCTCTATCCAAACCTTCTATTTTAATATCAAGTTTAGGATCTTTGTACACATAAACAGAAACATTACCACTCAATATGATAAAAAATGAATAAGCCTTATCACCTTATTCTAATACTACTTAATTCTTTATATTTTTATAATTTATACTTCTTCATAAATTTCAATGAACATTCTTTTATAACATTCTCTTAATGTTATTTCGCCTTCTTCTTCTTAAATCTATTTTAAAAATTTATTTTAGCTTGTAAATGCTTAAATAACCTAGTTATAATATTATATTGTACTTGGATATCCTCTGATTTACGATGTTCTGGATTCTTTTCCAAAATTTCAATACATAAAGATATCTTTTAATCCATAGTTAATTCATTTATTAATGATACTAATTCTGATTTTCTTCTTTTATTCTCTGAAATTTATTTGTCTGAAAATTAAAACATAATAAATTACTAATAATTTTATTTATAAATTGTTATAAAAATGATTGATTGTGTAGATAAAAAGTATATTATAAAATATAAAATAATAAACTCAATCTATAGTTCCTCTACCATTTATTGTTTTATAACTTTAAACTAAAGATTTCAACTTATCATATTTATCTGAAGGAGCCAATCTCATAAATCCTCCCATTTATTTTGGCATTTCCCCATATCTACGTAAATGAGTACCATTTAAAATATAATTTAAATCTCTTTATAATTGTAATTTAGAATTGTTCATAGTATTAATTACAGATTTACATCCTTATTCCTCTTATATTCTTCTCTCCAATACTTCACATAATCTTTATCTATCATAATTTGGACTATCAATCAAATCAAATATATCATCAATCAACTATTATTTTATTAATTCATCCAAAATGTAATCCCTAGCTAAAGATGGAGAAGCATTTACTTCTAATAGCCAACATTTTTAATTTGTATCTATTATAATATCATAACCAAATAATTCAAAACTATTAGGATTATTGGGTATTTCAGATTAACAAGCAACCAAAGATTTTAATACTATATCTTAAACTTACTCCCAAATCTTACTCCAATCTATATTTCTATCAATTAATTTTTCTCTCAATTATCTTAAGGATATTTTACAACCTCCTAATTATGACTCTAAATCCTATATTTACACATGAGTCTTTTGTACTGCAAAATTAGTTAAATGAACAAGTTAATTTTTTAGATCATTAATATCAAGAGTAAAAGGTTATGTTGTTAAACGAGCAAATCCTTCTTTGTATAGAAATACTTCTAAAGGATTAAATGATGTTACAAGCACATATATTCTCATATCAAATTTATGTCCCTTTAATAATAATGGATTTTTAAGATATTTCTATAATACTACAGGTTCAGCATACATTACATCTGATATATCATTTAATACTGTTATTCCTCTACCTCTAGATTTTCCTGTAGGTTTCATAATCCAAATATTCTATTATCCTTCTATTTCAGAGTCTTTATAAAACTTTTCCATAAATTATACATATTCTTTTGGCAACAAAAATGTTGATGGAATTATATCAAAAATTTATTAAGCTTTAGTTCCTAGTTTTTAACATCTTTCTATATTTTTCTTTAATAAATCTTTCCTCCCTAAATTCTTATTAAATGGAAAATGATTGACTTTTTAAAAAAGAAGCAATTTATTTAAATCAATCTATGGTTTTGACCAAGTCCATAATACATTCCATGATGTTCTAAGTCCAATTCCATGAGGTAATTCTGTCCATCCTTATTTTCTCATAAATGACCTAGTTATTATATCTATTGTTATTATATTTATTACCATATACCTCTTCTTTTGTTTTCACTACTCTAAAATATCTTTCTTACTTTCCTAAATTTGTTGAATCATTTTAAAGTCGTTTATTAAAGACCATCTATCTTTAAATATATTATTGTATATCAACACCAGTTCTTGTGGAATATTGTATTAATCTATGTGGATCATTAATATAAACAAGTTCATTGGGATTAATTGCCAAAGGATTTGATTTGTACCTACTTAAGAGAGATTCAACATTATCAACTTTATCAATGTGTTATGAGAAAATACTAAATATTTCTCTCATTACATCTAAATGATTATAATGAGGTTAATTATTGAAGAATCCACTAAATAAATGTTAAAATGTTGGAACAATATCAGAATAATCTTCTAATTTTGAATCATCAATGCATTAAAGCATTTTCTAAATATATTTAGATTATGGATTCTTTGGTCTATTGTTAGTACTTGGGGTTATTGCTTTATTTATTTAAATTGGAATAGTTGATTATTATTATTTTCCCTTAAATTCATCTAATCCCATTTCTTTACAAATGTTATTAATTTCATCCATTTTCTCTTTATCAGTAAGAATAACCTTTTATTTAGTTTCAGGTACTATTTTCTATTTACTTTAATCAATCTTTCCAAGTTATTTAACTCCTTATTCTTTATTTGGTTTTAGTTTTCCAGCATTTATTTGATCATGATCACTCTCTAATTCATGAATATCATCAGCTATTTTATAATAATAAATTAATATACATTTTCTAGATTCCATTGTTAATTGTTTTTGTACATTCCCTTTCTGATTTATTGATGGTTTATTTTTCTAATCTAATTTTCTTTAAGATTATTAACTTACACTCTACTTTGAATTAATTTAATTTTTAATTGAATTTCTTTATTCTTAATTTTATTTTAGTTAAATCATACATTCATTATTCTTTTATTTATTTGTTTATTATTGTTTTGATTATTACTAAGTAAACTCTTCATTTTCATTTTCAACTTCATCATTCATGTTATCTTCATATTCTTCTTCTTCAATTTATTTATTTTGTAATAGTTAAATTTATTTTAAATAATCATCTTTCTAATTTGAATTCCCAATCAATTCATCATTATTTATATATTCATTGATAACATTATTATAATGACTATATAATAATTGATTTCTCTTCTAAATTTATTCCATCTCTTCATTTTACATTTAAATCTATTTCTATTCTCTAATTTAATTCCTATCTAATTATTCGTTAGTATTTTATTAGTTTTAAAGTAGAAACTCATTTTACTATTCTAAACCTAAATTATTATTAGTTTAATCTTAATTATGAATTTAAATTTATCCTTATTATGGAATAAATTAATGATCATCAATCCCTTTTTACAGTATATTTATATTTTGATAACCTAAATCTTATTATTTTTATTCAAAATCTTCTTAATTTTTATTTTAACTATTATTTTAATTAATGAAGCTTTTAAATTCTACTTAATTATTATGAATATTTAATTATGATTATGATTATTATGATTAAGATTATTATTATTATTATTATTATTATTATTATTATTATTATTATTATTACATATTAGTATTATTATCTTTTGTTTGACATTCTTCATTTTTATCGATATTGTTTTTAATATTTTATTCAATTTTATTTTTAATATTATCATTATCTTTGATCTTATCTTTTGGGTCATTTTGATCTAATTAATTAGTAATAACAACTAAATTATTTGATTAAATTTAAGAATTCATAATACATTTTTCACTTAACTCTTCTTTGTTTTCTTGATTATTTATATTGCAATCTAATGATTTCTATTTCAATTCAAAATTCTATTTAGAAGTACTACTTTAAGAATGAACATTTGATTATTCCATTTTTGATTATGTTTTAATTGTAAATGATTATTTGCCAATAGCAGGAAGATGTTCAAAAGTTTTACCTTAACTCTCTGTTCTTAATTTTTTCTTCTTTTTCTTTCTCATTAATTTTTCTTATTTAATTTTATCAACTGTATTTAATTGAGGTTTAGGAGGAGGTGGAATAAATCTATGATTTAATGCAGCTCCTATAATAAACTATTAATTCGAAACATCTGTTTTCTTTAAGACATCTTTCATAAAATCTTAAAGCTGATTTGGTTTTTTTGGTTGTGCTTTACTCTAAGGATGACTACTTCTGGTCATAGTACTTGTTGACAATGCATCAGATTAACTTTACTATTATTATGAAATTTTTTAAGAGCTCTACTAAGGTTATTAATTTAATTGTTATTGTTGTTATTGATTTATTTGCTATTCTTATTTTTATTGGATTGGCTATTCATATTTTTATAAAGGAGGTTTTGAAATTTACACATCCAAATAATTAGCTGGCCTATTTTTGATATCATTTAAAATAGCTTAAAGCGCATTATTTTAATAGATAGGTTATTGAATGAAATCTTCAATTTGAATATTAAAAGCAAAATTTTCTATTGCCTATCTTTCTTTAAGTTCTAACTCAATCAAATCTAAGATTTTTTTAGACTTCTTATTCCATTAAGCATCATCAGTAATAAAGGATTTTATCATAGTTTACATATCTTCTAATTGAAATGTATCCAAATCATAAATCTCTTCACATGGAATTAATAATGGAAGTTATGCCATTTTTAATTAATTAAATTATAAAACATAATTATAACATTGTTAATTTTATTACTCTAAAAATATAATCATTATTTAATAAAATTTAGAAACTCCAGTTGTTTAAGTTTACCAATTACAAAAAGTTTAATTTAAATAATATTTATATATAAGAATAGAAGTAAAATTAGAAATCAAAAAAAATTGGTTAAATATTTATTTAAAATAAATTTAAGCCTCCATTAATCTATAGGTTTTGGTAATGTATCCGAAAATATTGATAAATCCTCTTTATTTGAATCATAAGCAGAACTAGCTACAATAACTGGAGGTTTTACATTTATTGAGTTGAAAAATGATATTATCTTATTCTAAATATTATTTATACCTTTTAGGTTGCTTATAAACCATTAAGTAATGGCATCTCTATATCCATAACTATCAATTAGTAGAAAGGATGACATTTTTTTTATTAATACTTATTAATAACTAAATCTATTGCTTCAATTCCATTATAAGCAGAATCTGTAGTTATTTTTTGTTACATTAAAATAGTCTTTAGAGCTTAAATATTAAATGGAACATCATCTACAAGTAAAATAGCTGAGCAGTTGCAAGATTTTATATTAATATTTTGAATCAACTTATAATCAAGACTTTTATGTACTGAAATACAAAGAGCATCATCACTTTAAGCATTAGATATTGATTCGTTATCATCTTTTAATATTATCATATCGGAAATGTAAAATGATATTTAAGTATATTTTTAGAGTACAGATTTTATTGAGAATGCATTTTTTCTATGTTCATTAAATGCCAATCCTTATATTAGACGATTAGACATTTTCAATCCAATTCCTGATGATAATTAATTTTGAGTCATCCAATAAACACTTTCTTCAGATGATACTGAATGTAATTCTCGAAAGATAAAACTTAATTTTTATTCAGAAATTCCAAAACCTTAATCTTTGACTTTAATTTTTATATATTAATTTGAATATTTGAACTTATTTTTAAATTAAACTCTAATATGAGTATTTGAAGGGGAGAACTTTATTGAATTATTTAATAAATTGATGAGTACTTAGATAATTCTTTATTTATCATTAGTCACAATTTAATTAGTTAATTTAATTTTACATGTTAAAAGTATACCTTTATTTTAGCAAACTTAAGTATATAATTATTTTATATAATCTGCAATCTCTTTAATATTGAATTACGAATATTTATGTACGAATTAATTTGATTACATTGCTGCATAGTCTAGTATATCATTTATTTAAAATAATAACAATTTATTAGAATTTAAAGCAGGCTAAATATATTCTTGATTCATTTAATCACTTAATTTTGTGGATAATGCTTCAAGTAATTATAAAGAACTATTTAATGGTGTTCTTAATTCATGAGAAAATGAATTAAGGATACTATTTTGAATTTTTATAAATTATGTTAATTCTTTCTTTCTTTCTTTGCAAGATACATTTTATATCATCACTGCTGTAATTTCTTCAGATTTTAAAAATTATTGTAACAATGATATTTTAATAACTTTTATTTTAGTAATTCCATTTTTGCCTATTTCCTTATATCTGTAAATGAGGTTGAATTATTCTTCCTTTTAATTTAAAATAGCTTATATAGGATCATCTATTTTAATACTAGATAAAAAAGGTCGATTTGATATTTAATTATCATCTAGATTATTTACATCTTCTGGTGCTCCAATATGATCAAGTAACATTCTATTTGTATTTCAAAAATTATTACTTTATCAATTATTGTTTTAACTATTTCATGATATCTTCATTTCTTTCACAATCAAAGTTCTTAAAATATTACTTAGCAAATGTATTTAAATACTTTATATTTTATTATAAATCCAGTATAATCATACCAATTGGCAAATTATCAAGAATTGCTAATTCACTATCTAATTATTTTAATGATACTATTAGATTTGTTTAAGAATTGAATTATAAAGGATTATTAATATCATGAGATTTAACTATAATGCTTTTTTTCTTCATCCTAGATTATAAATATGATTTCATCCATAAAATAAAAGAAAATATAACTGAAATAATGATTTAGGTACTTTCAAAAAAATGATTTTCCCAAAAAAATATGACTCTGAAAACTTGAGAGATTAGAAGTAATATTCTAAAAGCCTTATTTAATTCAATTTCAAACTCTAATTCACAACTTAAAATCTGTGTTAAGACTATAAATAAGAATGTAAAATTGGTCTACTATAAAATTTATTAGGCGTTAATAAAAGAAAGTAGATATATCAGTTTTCTTCTTAGAGTAGGTTTGATTAATAAAACAGCACTTGTAATTATTTAACCTATTGTTATTATTAATTGTAATCTATTTATTTCTGAGTTGAAAACTAATACTTATATTACAATTAGGATTCCACTTATCAGTAAAGCTATTGGTATCAAGAATGAATTATCCATAATTTAATTAAACTGTATATTATTATATAATAAATACATAAATAGGAATCTTTCAGTCAAATTATAGTATATTTTAATTAATATTCATCTTAAGTATTTCTCTATGATGTATTATAAACTCATTTTTGTAATAGGTTTAGGTAATACATCTTTCATTAAACAACTTTAACACATTTTGATACATTCTTAATTATCATATGCTGAACACATTATTATTGTAGTTTAATCACTTTTATCTCCAAGTATTTATTTAATTTTGAGAGAAGCTTCAAATCCATTCAACTTTGGCATCTCTATATCCATAAGAATTAATGAATAAAATGGATGACATTTATTATTCTAAATTCTTAATTAAATAAGATCTATAGCTTATTAACCATCATATACACTATCTGCTTAATAATTTAATTCATTTAAAATCATTTTTAAGGCATGATGATTAAATGGAATATCATCAACAATTAAAATTTTATTACATTTACAAATTATTTATTTAATAAATTTAAACTCTCTTGTTGTAAGTTGACTTAATTATCTACTCAATTAAGCATCTTTTATAGGTGTTTCAGATGATTAACTATTGTTATCTTCTAAGAAATCTTCAATTATAAAAGATATAATTGTTCCTTTATTCAGAGTTGAATCTATATTTAATCCATTTTATAATGATGACATACCTCTAATCAATCTATTAGCAACTTTTAATCCTAATCCAACATGAAATTGATTATATACACTTTCTAAATTATCTTATTCAATATTAATTTATAATTGCCAAAGTTATTCCTACGATAAACCTAATCCAGTATCAATTACTTAAATTTAATACATATTATTTTTAGTCTCTTATACTTTTAATACAATTTCACCTTATTATTATGTGAATTTAATTGAATTATTTAAAAGATTTACAATTACTTATTTCATTCTTTTGTAATCATTATTTACCATTTGTTTATCTTAAGAATTCATTTCTAATTTTAAATTTATATCTTTTTCTTTACAAGCTTAAAAATATATTGAAATGCATTCTTTTAATAAATCTTCTAAATAAAATAATGAGAAATCCCAACGAAAATCATTAATCTCAAATGATGCATAATCAAGAATATCATTAATTTAACATAACAATAAATCAGTTTGCCATTTTATTGGTTTTAATATATTTTCTTATAAATCTGAATTCACTTTTAACATAACAACTTCCAATAATTATTAAATACAATTTAAAGGAGTTTTTAATTCATGTGAAAATGAGTTTAACAATTAATTCTAAAAAATATGCTTACTTTTCTAATCTAATTTTCCAATCTTAGATGTCTCATCTAATAAATTAATTATAATCTAATCATGAAGTCTCATAAAATGAAATCTAAAACATCTTTTTTTACCTTTATAATTGTATTAAATTCTATATTTGTTCTATAAATATATATTATATTACATCCATATATTATTATGAGTATGGAACAAAATCATTAGATTAATTCAATACACTATTGATAGGATCAATTTATTTTATAAAGTTATCATCTAAATTTGGCATACTCACTCTTTGATTTTGATTGAATTAGGTTATTAATTGATGAATTCTAGTTTAACTAGGTCTAAATAGATTTCCAAGACTTGTTATTTTTTCATTAATGCATCTAAAATATATATATATATATGATTTCATACTTCTTTAATAGTTCTTTGATTATAATTACAACATTGTCTTCTGATATTTGTGTATTTGAAGCTCTCTCCAATAAGATTCTTGCTCTTTTATTCATATATTGAAAATTATGATCAAATGTTAAGACAACTAATCCAATTGGTAAATGGTCAAAAATTTAAATTTCATTGCTTCTTGTAGGTTATGTTTTGTTTATTAATATTCTCTAAAATTCATTCATCTTTGGAGTAACTAATTCTAAGTCTAATGATTTAATGTATGATTCCTTTCTCTTTTAATATTAATATGCAATGATACTAAGTGTATAGATAAATGTAGTTGTTATACTCAAATAAAAAGTAGAATTGTATGCTTCAAATGAAATAATTATCTTAATTATGGATGAAAATAGTAACTCCAATAATATGGGTAATTCAAAGTTAGGATTATTTTGAATTAGTTTATAAGCCAAATAAATCCAACTCAATTAAAATTGAAAATGTTAAAATTCTTTCTAGTTATACTTTGAGTTTTCTTAAATAACAATTATAAGTATAAATTGAATGACTTATTAGAGCTTTGGTTATTTTATGATACAAAATAGTATTGTAAATAATAAAATGGAACCATAAATTGATATAGATATGTATTCTTTGAAAATTGCACTGATCACTATTGCTGCTATAGAATTGCATATAATCTAAAATATTATTAATTTTAGTTTAATCATTAATAATTTAATTAATTTAGAGATTAGATATAATGAAAGGCTTTTTATTATAAAAATTAGAAAAATATGGATACAATTTCATTTAATAATTATATTTAGAAAATTTAATAAATTAACACACTATTTAATAATTTATTTCTATATATATTATATAATTTATTATTCTACAGCAATTATCATGAATGAATAGAATTAATTCATTTATGAATTTCTATATCAATTTAAATTCCTTAATAATATTTATGCTAGTTATAAATTAAATAAACTTTTTAATAGACAAATTACTCTAAAATATCAAATATATGATCATCTAATTAATTAAAGGAATATCATCAATAATTTAAGAAAATTACAAAATAGATATTAATTATATTCTAATTTGTTATATGAGATGGATTGCATATAAGAAAATTGTGTAGGAAATATTGATTCTATTGACCAATTTAATCTTAAATGTAAAAATAAACAAGGGTTTTTTTGATTTTAAATGGATGAAATCTTATATCTGTTAAATCCTTTAATCATTATTGTTTGAGTATTTTTAATTTCAATCCTTTGTATATTAAAGGTTTAGCATCGAAATAATTGAAGTGGTAAGTTTGTTCTTAATTTTATCTTTCAAATTTAGATGTGATTTCTAATATTAAAATTATTATAAAAATTATTATTTCTTTTGATTTAATTTTTAATTTAACATTTTTTATATTCAATTAGAATTGATATCTAACAATCTTTTTGATTTTTGATAATTGATTCTAATGGAGTTATTTTTATATTAGAATGAATATCGAGTTTGAAATCAGAATGAATATCGATGATATTTATTAATCATTGAGATGATCAATTTGGAAATTTATTGTTTATGAATTTTTTTTGCTTAATAATCTAAATTGT
Organism: Paramecium primaurelia; assembly: GCA_905182975.1. Classification (NCBI taxonomy): domain Eukaryota; phylum Ciliophora; class Oligohymenophorea; order Peniculida; family Parameciidae; genus Paramecium; species Paramecium primaurelia. The sequence continues at coordinate 233,782 of CAJJDM010000078.1, read as the reverse complement.
GTCTATTTTAATATCTAAAATATGGTTTTCATTTGAATTTTAATCCTATTCAAACTATAAATATAATCTATATATATATATTATTATATGTAGTGATTCATATTTAAAAGTAAAAAAGCTACACAATCCATGAAGATTGAGACCAATAATAAGCACATTAAGGACTAAATAGACTAAATAATCATAATTTGTTTCTTCAAGGTCCTAAAAATAAAAATAGTAAGTACTATGAATGCAGTCAATAATCCTTAAATCAAGTGTTTATATATAATAACTAGTTTTAAACTATAAATAACAGTATCCTATTGATGGATGAATAAAGAAGATGGATCTCATATTAGGTAATAATTAATTTAGTTTAAAATATTATCTAATTTATTTAATATAACAATATTTGTTTAGAATTCATATATGATAAAATTAAAGTAGTTAATTATTAATTATAGAATCTCAAGATTTCTGGTAATCAAATGAGAGTATTCTATTTTAATTTTTATTAAATTATATGTAACTCGATTCCAAGACTGTAGTTATTGTAACAGGGGGAGCGTCAGGATTAGGGTTGGCCACAGTTGAATTGTTAATCCAGAAACAATGCAAAGTTGTGGCTGCAGATTTTAATGAGGTTGAAATATAAATGAATTTGCAAGGAGAAAGGTGAAGAATTAATAAAGAGATTTGAGAATTGCAATCTTAGATACTTTAAATGTGATGTCTAAAACGAAGAAGAAATAAGAAAACTGATTGAATTTACAATCACTGAATTTGGATAAATCAATTTAGTAGTGAATTCGGCAGGTATTCCATCAGCCTAGATGACAGCAACTAGATCAAGTGTTGCTTCTACATCTGAAATGAATATATTAATGTAGATCAATGTTATAGGCACATTTAATGTTTGTAAATATGCTGCTTAACATATGATAAAATCTTAAGTTAAAGGAGTGATTGTTAATGTAGCAAGTTTAGCTGGTATTGAAGGATAAAGAGGTTAAGTGATATATTCAGCTTCAAAGGGAGCTGTAATTGCTATGACATTACCTATGGCAAGAGACTTGGGTAAACATGGAATCAGAGTTGTCACTATTGCACCAGGGGTAATACATTATTGTAAAATTTAATTAGATTATATATACACCTATGTTTGAAATGATCTAACCTAAAATTAAAGAACAATTAGAATCTCAAGTGGCTTTGGGAAGATTAGGAGCTGCAAAAGAATTCGCATAGCTAGTTGAAATGATATATTAATCAGAGTATTTAACGGGGTGTGTATTACGTTTAGATGGAGGATTACGTGTGCCTCATTTATGATTAATATTATTAATAAATCAGACGTCATTTTTAATGAAATTAGATCAGAATACAGTTTGCTTAGTAACAGGAGGAGCTTCAGGTTTAGGATTGGCTACAGTTTTAGCCTTTTTGGCAAAAGGATGCAAAGTAGTCATTGCAGATTTCAATTAAGTAATAACATATATTAATCCTTATTTAGGAAGCTGGAGATAAAATTTTATCAGAGTAGAACACTCCTAATTTAAAATTTTTTAAGACTGATGTTTCAAATGAAGAAAATGTTATCCAATTGATTAAATATACAGTAAGTGAATTTGGTGGAATTCATGTTGTTGTAAATTCAGCTGGTGTCATTTCTGCTGGATACTTAGTCACACCTAAAGGAACTATTCCAGTTGATGAAATGATGAGAGTCTTGAAGATCAATGTTGTTGGAACTTTCAATGTATCAAAACATGCAGCTGTAGAAATGATAAAATAAGAACCTTAAGGAGAATTCAAAGAGAGAGGTGTGATAATTAACGTAGCTAGTCTTGCTGGCATAGAAGGATAAAAAGGTCAAACTGTTTATTCTGCAAGCAAAGGAGCTGTAATTGGAATGACATTACCTATGGCAAGGGATTTAGGAAAATATGGAATTAGAGTTATGACTTTGGCACCTGGAGTAAAATGATATATCATTATTTTAAGGTTTTCTAAACTCCAATGGGACATAATTTAACAGAAAAAGTTTTAGGACCTTTAAGAAAATCAGCTGCTTTAGAACGATTTGGTTAACCTTCTGAATTTGCTGAATCTGTTATTGGAATATGTTAATGCTCATACTTAACTGGTGAAGTCATTAGACTTGATGGTGGAAGTAGATTACCAAACTTTTGAGTATTTTAAGCAATAAACATTAATTTTAACATTGTTTATTATATAATTTATTCAAATACTCCATGTATCTTTTTCTCTTGCATCCAATTCAAATCCAAATTGAATAGAATCAACAACTTTAGGTCCACAAAATATACATTCACTAGCAACAATTTTATCAAACTTTTCTTTAGTTTCTCTCAATAATTTCTCTTCATCTGGAGTTAATGTAGATTATGGTCTCTATTCTTATTTGGCACCTCCAAATATGTTCATTATTTAAAAGAAAGATTAACCATCTAATTAGAAAAATATACTTATTTATTACCTTATTATTTTTTATTAGTATTTTGACTAGGATTAGATTTGACTAAGATAGATTACATTGTCATATCATATGTTTCTATCTATGGAATATTAGCTTGATGTTGAGGCAATGATTTAATCTTTGTAACTATACAATCCTATTTATATCGGATAAGTTTACTTTATGAAATCCATGATTACATGGGAAAATATAAAATGTATCATTAAATAATTATTTAGCACAATGATCACATTTTTATTATGTATCAATAATTAAAAATTTATTTTTTGTCATTTTTAATTCATTTTTTAATTAATCTGAATTAGCTGATAACTTTTTCATTTCATCTTTTAATTTTTCAATTTCTTCATTATATTTCTTAAGAGAATTACAAATTTCATCTTTGAATTGTTCAATTTTGATATTTTCATTAAAATGAGGTAAAAGATCTTCAATTTTAATTTACTAACTATTTTTTGTAAGTTCAATAACCTTATCAATATCTTAATTTTAAGATAATAATCTTTCAGCAATCATCATCCATAATTTCTTCTTTTTCTCATCATCATCTTCTGGTTTTTAAGCATATTCTTTAGCTTTTTCAATCATTCCATAATCTAAAGCTAAAGTAACTGATTCAGTATAAAGAGACATCATTCCATAAATAGTGATTTAAGCATCTATACAACTTGCTTATTTGAATAGTCTTAATGCAAAATCTAAATCAAAATTAACCTTCTCTGTCTTTTTTAATATAGCTTCTTATTCTTATAAATAATAATTAAGTTTTTCTTTCTATAATGGTTAAGTTAAAAAGAATATTAAAATATTATGAATACTTTTATCAGCACAATCTAATTTAGTTATTGAATGTTCTAAGAATCTTATTCCAAATTCTCTTTTTTCTACTGGAATATTCATAAGACCACCAATAATTTTGGTTTAATCAAATTTCTTTATATTCTTTTATAAAATATCTAATGTTTATTCTGGTTCATGTTTCATAAGAATAAATGAATATTTTTATATGATTTCCATAGAACTCTTTTCTTTAACATTATTCAAATTTTTAATAGCTTCTTTATAATTTTCTTCATTAATATAATGTTAAATGATCATTTCATAATTATTATTCAATTTAGCATATTCAACACAATTTTATAATCTACCATGACTTACCATAATTTAATATACTAAATTTTAATCTAATTNTGGTCTCTATTCTTATTTGGCACCTCCAAATATGTTCATTATTTAAAAGAAAGATTAACCATCTAATTAGAAAAATATACTTATTTATTACCTTATTATTTTTTATTAGTATTTTGACTAGGATTAGATTTGACTAAGATAGATTACATTGTCATATCATATGTTTCTATCTATGGAATATTAGCTTGATGTTGAGGCAATGATTTAATCTTTGTAACTATACAATCCTATTTATATCGGATAAGTTTACTTTATGAAATCCATGATTACATGGGAAAATATAAAATGTATCATTAAATAATTATTTAGCACAATGATCACATTTTTATTATGTATCAATAATTAAAAATTTATTTTTTGTCATTTTTAATTCATTTTTTAATTAATCTGAATTAGCTGATAACTTTTTCATTTCATCTTTTAATTTTTCAATTTCTTCATTATATTTCTTAAGAGAATTACAAATTTCATCTTTGAATTGTTCAATTTTGATATTTTCATTAAAATGAGGTAAAAGATCTTCAATTTTAATTTACTAACTATTTTTTGTAAGTTCAATAACCTTATCAATATCTTAATTTTAAGATAATAATCTTTCAGCAATCATCATCCATAATTTCTTCTTTTTCTCATCATCATCTTCTGGTTTTTAAGCATATTCTTTAGCTTTTTCAATCATTCCATAATCTAAAGCTAAAGTAACTGATTCAGTATAAAGAGACATCATTCCATAAATAGTGATTTAAGCATCTATACAACTTGCTTATTTGAATAGTCTTAATGCAAAATCTAAATCAAAATTAACCTTCTCTGTCTTTTTTAATATAGCTTCTTATTCTTATAAATAATAATTAAGTTTTTCTTTCTATAATGGTTAAGTTAAAAAGAATATTAAAATATTATGAATACTTTTATCAGCACAATCTAATTTAGTTATTGAATGTTCTAAGAATCTTATTCCAAATTCTCTTTTTTCTACTGGAATATTCATAAGACCACCAATAATTTTGGTTTAATCAAATTTCTTTATATTCTTTTATAAAATATCTAATGTTTATTCTGGTTCATGTTTCATAAGAATAAATGAATATTTTTATATGATTTCCATAGAACTCTTTTCTTTAACATTATTCAAATTTTTAATAGCTTCTTTATAATTTTCTTCATTAATATAATGTTAAATGATCATTTCATAATTATTATTCAATTTAGCATATTCAACACAATTTTATAATCTACCATGACTTACCATAATTTAATATACTAAATTTTAATCTAATTCTAATTTATAAGTTTTCAGAAAATTATCTAAATCTTCATTTAATTAGTTTAATTATTATTTCTTTTCTTTGATATCTTTATCTCTTTATGCATCATTCTCATAATTTCTATTTTCATGTATTAACTTTTCTTATTCATTTAATCTATAAATTAATAATTCTGCAAGCCATCCCAATACAAGTGTCCTTTCAGTTTCTCCTTTCAAATTATTAATTAAATGTTTTAAATACTATTCTAATCCAATTCTTGCTTTCATATCATCACAATTCAAAAATTTCAAGAAAATCTCTTCAAAATTTTTTGAAGACTTTTAGTAATAAGATGCAGCTTCATTATATCTTTTTTATTAGAATAATTAATCTCCACATAAACCAGCAATATATTTAGTATATTCTGAATTATACTTATTTGATATTTCATAAGCTTCTATATACATTTTTTAATCCATTAATAATTTCCATGCTTCCTTATCTTCATCTTCAGTTTCTATTTTACAAAATGTCCTTTCAGAATAAATCCAAAATACTTTGCCATCTCTTTCATATTACATACCCATTATTCTACCCATACCTCTAAGTTCATATTTTTATACTTCTTATTAAGTTATTTTACTAAAAATAGTCAAAGAATCAGCACTTAAAATAAAATAATGAAATTCTGTTAATCCTATTTAGACTGGCATTTCTGAATAATTATTAACTGTTTTTAATTATTTTGCTTATTACAATATTGATTCATTCAAATCCTTTTCAGGAAGAGTGAATAAATTTAATGATTTCCCATTTGTAAATAGAAATGAATTTTTTCTCTAAGATACAGCTAATAAACTAGTATGATAACGAGATGGTTATGATTCTGCTCTAGCAACACTTTAAGGATCTTTATATTTAGTAAATAAAATGCTAAGACTATTCAATCCATAAAAGAAGAATAAACTAAAGTTAGTTGAAACAACAACACAAGCATATTTATTATTATCATACATTACTGTAAATTATTCTATTTAATTGATTTATCTTTCATTTGGAATTGTGACCATTAATTTTGCTTCTTCTTCTCTTACATCTCCTTATCTACAATCAATTCTATATATATAGATTTTAGAATCTTTTGTTGCTAACAATATTTCATGAGTGTCAGTTTCATCACATTAATCATCCCAACCAATACATTTAATCTATTTTCCTTTTAATTATTCCATTGATCTAATCTTATCTGATCTAACATTTATGTAAAAACTTTCCCCATTGTCTGAAACTATCAAAGCATGTGGTCCATATAAAAATAATCTCTCTAATATAATATCTTTTCTTTCATTTCTCTTTCCTCCTAATAATTTTCCTGTCAAACCACTTTATTGTACTTCTGGTAATTCCATTTACACACAATGATCATCTTTTTCTGGTCTCCATCGATATATGTTATTTTATCTTGTTATTATTACAAACATATGTGATGATATTCCTGCCTACTTTATTTATTCATTCTTTGGAAAATTGGGAATATCAAATGGTTTATTAACAAATAATTCCACTCTTGCTATTTCTTCCTTGTCAAATCCAACATCTTCAGGCTTTTATTTAACATATATTAATACCTAATCCATGTGATCATCATTAATCCATTGATTATCATCCATTCTACCTTGAAGCATTTTATTTATAATTAATATTATATCAATACTTTTTATGTAATAATAAATCAATCTAATCATTCATCAAATGGAATTATAACACTAAAACGATAAGATTTTCTGGGTGTCTCCCACTTTCTTACTAAATCATTTATTTTTGATTGTTTTTATTTCAAATTCTTAAAGGATCTTTTCTTATAAAAATTTAATAATTTTAATCTCTATGTCTTAATCTTTTAAAATTTCATTATGAACTCATAAGGATAATACATATATCTTATTAATTAAGTAATAGGCTTTAAAAGTAAGGTATGATATTTCTATTCTATTTATAAAATAATGTTTTCTATATTATGATTAACCATATAAGAACTGAAATTTTTGACAACCTCAAATTACTCTATACCTTATTGTGCTTTAAATGAATAGTATAATATTTGTAAATCGTATATTGATCTATCAAAAGGTATTACTGTTTCTTCGTTAAAGATTTTATTGTACAATAATTCAATATTCTAATAAATACTATCCTAAATATCAATCTTTAATGATTCATCAGTATCAATTAAAGCAATTTTAGGATTTTATTGTGAACACATCTTTTTATATTTTGATAATTTTGCAGTCATAAATTTATTAGTATTAAGCATGCATTATTATCTGGTAGACAATTTCAAATTCTATATCGAATTATTATCACTTGATGCAATAGAATCATTAATATTAATTTATTTCTAAATTGATATTGCTTCACCACTCTATAAAGAACATCTTGGTAATTAAATAGATTCCTATCTTTTAAAATGAAATGTTTTATTTATTGGAGATTATTCATTCATATCAGATTTACCATCATCAAAATCCTATTCTTAGGTTAATTATTTTGATAACTAATTTTAAACTAATTTTGGTTATTCATTTTAAAAGTATATTGCGAATTATTCTATAATTTCTCTATCACATCTAGTTGAAAAAGATGTCTTTCCTCTTTTTTTGGATCTCTTCATATATTTCCTATATTGATCTTATGAATATTGATATCTTTTGATAATCAATTCTCTATCAATACTGAGAGATAAATTTGGACACTCTTTCAATCCATGACTAGTGATATTGCATGCTGCACAATATTATCCAAATACTAAATGTTTAGGTTTTACTTGAAGTACAAATTAATCTTTTAAATTACAATACTTTTAATAATCTTTGGGATATTAACGTATTATGGACATGAAATCTGACTAGTAATCTAATAAAATTAATTACCTTACTCAAAACAAGTAAACTTACATATCCTATAGCTTTAAATGTTTAGATATTATCATTTTCTTCAATAAATTCTGATACATCCAAAAATTATCCATGATTCTATACAGTTTTCAAAGATACATTTAGAACATTTTGATATTACAATTAACCCTATTCTACAAAACATAAATGAGGTTAATAAACATCACTTAAAGTGTAAATAGAAAATGTATTTTAAGGCTAAATTATTCTTCTTTTAATAAAAGGGGAAAGGGAATTCTATAATTCTAAACTGAAATTTTTAAATAGAAAATCACAATGTTTAAAAAATACATTATTTGCTTACTTTTTTAAATCCTATTTTAATTCTTCAGATAATTCATTCAATAAAGTTTCTTCTTATTACAAATCAATTTCTGCTTCCTCCTTCCATCTAAAGGTCAAATATTCTCTAATTCTATATTACAAAGAAAAAGGGATATTTCTTTGATGCATATATCTATTGATTATTCTAATCTTTCTGCTTCTTTCCATAAAATGTTGATTGATTTCTTTAATGATAGTACCTATGGCATTAATACTGTACGAAAACCATAAACAAGCACTTAATATAAAGAATATTGCAACAAATTTTTCATTCCATGTTTTTGGTACATTATCACCATATCCAATAGTGAGCATAGTAACAATAGCAAAATAGAATGCTTCTAAATATTATAGTTACCATTATTAATGATCTAATTCTTTAAAAATAATCCAGGAATTCCCATAATTTAATGAACTATTGAAAAACCATATACAAGCGAATAAGTGGAGGACATAAATTAAATAGATTAATAATTTAAATAAATTGATAAATGCTTTTTATTTTTTTGTAAAATATTGAGATTCTTCACTTTTTTATAACGTTTAATTAATTTGATAGTGTTGAGTCAGAGATATTAAAAGCATTAAATATTAAAATTAATTTCCTTCATTTTTTATAAAGTAGATTAATAAAAATATTAATGCGAAATCTGAAATTGTTTATAGATTTAAATTGACTTTTATAATTTACCATCTATCATAGACTGCCTATCCACTTAAGTAACAAATAGTATTCAATCTTAATAAATTATCAAGAATTAAGATAATGATAATAGTAACAGTAAGTCCTATTAATTTATCAAATAAAATTTAAGGATTATAGGCAATTTCTAATGGAATTAATATTAATAAAAGCAACCTAAAAAGAATAGTCCAATAATCCCAAACAATCTTCTTTAAGGATTCAGGATGTATTTATGGTATTTTAGATAAAATCTCATAGGTGGACTTTCTAATTTATTAATATTTTTCTCTAATCCAAATAATGAATGGATGTTCATGTGAAGATAGAGAATTATCATGAAATAATTTGGTAACATTGCGTATTTGAAAATGTTGGTGATTGTTTAATTTAAGAATTTAAATCATCACTTAACTAAATAATATTGATGATACCTATCACTTGAATTATCATTAATTAATTTAATGTGATTTTCATTGACATTAGATAACTTAGTTCTATTGTTCCTTATACGTTATATAAATCGTTTTAGATAAAAATATTTCATAAGATTAGTGCCTGTCTTTTTACATGTATTTCTTTTGATTTCCTCATCTTAATTGATTAATGGCTTAATAATGAATAAATTATTACTTCGCAATTTCTGCGAGTGTCTATATTTGTTGTTGATTTAATTGTGAAATTGTTGGTACTTGGATTTCTTGTCCTTATTCTTGAAACTAAATCTGCTTCCAAATATTCCTTTTCATATTCATTTTGTTGTTCTGCCTATAATTCGATTTGAAGATTTTCAGGTTATGAACTTAAGGCTGAAAATATTATATCTGTGCCATTCATTTATAAAATTATATAATCATTTAAAAACTCTTTTATTCTTGTTGTTATTCATATCTTTCTTTTCTTATACTTCAAATTTATTAACCTTTTCGTATTTTATCCTATAATCATATTCTTTTTGCTCTTTTCTTACATTAATAATAATTGGCTTCATAACTTAAATTGTCTACCACTAGTATTTTTCTATTAGATCTCTTCCGAAATTTATAGTGACCAAAAGGACACACAAAACCAACTCCAAATATTATAAATACTATTAAATCATCTTATCAATATAAATTCCATAAATTATATTTTCTTCTTATATAGAATGAATTGAACTAGTTTGACTTAGGATGTTAATTCTATTCTCTTTATATAATCTAGTTTATTTTTTTTACCTTCTCTTTAATATAGGTTATGCCTTTCCTCAAATGTTCCTAAATTTTATAATTTCTATAGTTCACCTTCAGTTTGAAATATTTAACTTTTTGCTGACTACAAACTTATTTAATCTAATCATATTTTATAAAATTTTAAATTTCCTTATATATGTGGAAATATAAACATCCACGTAGATGGATCTATTCTTTTAGCATGCTTATTAATTAATAATATATTATTGTAATATGTTAAAACAAATCAAGGATAAGTCACTTTCATAACTTATAGTAGAGTTGTAATAGAAATATTAAGAAGAGAATGACCAATCGAATTTATTCTAGAAACTTTATCAATAATAAGTGGAATAAGAAAGTTCTACAGAATCATCTAATTTTGTTCCTCCTCTCTTTTCTGGATCTACTGGTTCCTAATCCTCTAATTAATATGAAGGTAAAAAAATTCTTGTATCAAAGGAGTGGAAAAAAAAATAAAGAAAACCAAAATAAGCTAAAATCCTAACAAAGTAACTCAGGATGATAAAAAACCTTTAACAGAGGTAAAAGATAAAAAAACTCAATTAATGATTCGAAATAGAATATCAGCATAAAATTCTAGAGATAGGAAGAAAGCTTACCTATAAAAATTAGAAAGTGATTTTTAAAAATAATCTAATTATCTTCAAGAATTGACAGAATAAGTTAGTCATCTACAATAGTAATTAGAAGAAGCTCAAAAACTTAATTTGAATTTGTAATAATATTAATAGAATCTAATTTGTAATAATTGTGGAAGTAAGTAATTTATCTTTGAAGAAGATGAACCTATTTCTGTTTCTAAAAATAGAAGTTTAAGCAAATTAGGATTTTCATTTATAGTTATATTAACTATTTTTGCTTGTCTTTCTATTAACTTTGATACTAAACCTCAAAATTTGCTTATCTCTCCATAAATATAGTTAGAGAAACCATTTATTAAAGAGATAAATAGTACTGATTAACATTATGGAATTTTGAAGTAAGTTGAAAATAGTAGAATTAAAGGGGTAACCTAATTAATGGAGTATAATTCAGAATATAATAAAAAATTTTATGATACAATTTATCAGGCCAACTTAAATACTAAAGAAAGTTTTGTCAATGAAATGATAAATTATAATAAAGAAAAGGCCAAGTAAAATAATGGTAAGGCATTAGCCCCATTAAATTATCATAACCCATAAGTAGATTCATTTTATTGCCCAACCGTTTATAAGTATGACAACCAAACTTAGGGGTAATTTAATAGAATAAGTTAGTAAAATATAGGTGAAATACTAGGATGAATAATGGATTCATTTAGTTATACCAAAGAATAATTACAATATATTTTATCAAAATTAAGATAAATCAATAATATTAAAAGAAACATATGCAGACTAAGATGGTGAAATGAAATATCAAGAAATTTGGTGTTAAGTCAAAAGTAAAGATGACTTCTATATTTGAAACATTAATTTTATTAGCTAGAAGTTTACTATCAATATTTATAAATAAATTATAGAAAATAATTACATATATTCTTCCTTTTTTCTTCTAAACTAATCAAATTAAATTTAATTAACTTTCTTCCATCTAATAAATTTTCATTCTTAGCCTTTTAATGAATTATATATGAATTATTGAGTAAAATATATCAATTTTATTATAATATTTTAATAATATTTAAATATTTTAATAATATTTGTTATTAATAGAATCATAATTACATTTACTGATAATATAGTTTCTTTATATTGCAAATCATTAATTAGGTCAGCTATTCAATAATTCCTATTCTATCTTTGTTAAATTTATGTTCACTTGAACTTATTATTCTATTACTAAATGGGTTTAATTACATCTCTAAATTAAAATATCCTTCTTCTTTTCAATATCTATTATTTCTCAGAAAATTAAGGTGACTCAATTTAAAATAACTATTTCAAAATATTTCTATAATTAAACTTGCCTTCCATCGTTTCAACCTATATTCTATATATCGATCTCTAAAAACCAGTAATTTTCAAAACTCGAACTAAAGGTTTTCCAATTATTATGCATTATCTAATAAATTTGCAATAGAGTTGCATATGCAATAAATAATTAAATCTCTCCAATATCATGCTATTTATCCATAAATTTTATATAAGTTTTTTTTAAAATATAATCTAATTAAATAGATTAAACTTTATTCTAAAGATGTCTCAAAAAATCCTTCTATTTAATACTAATTGATGGTGAGTTTTGATTATTTGAATTTGCTTCTTAGTTACTCAATTTTATAATAAGAAAGTGTCTTCCTTAATTTTTTTAAGATAAACTTATATTTATTCGAAAAATATTTTATTAAAGAAAAAACACAATTCTAAGAATTAATTTAAATAATGAGTTTATTATTTTGTTTTAGTGGAGAAATAATGTAAATAAAATAAAATGATCATTTTTATACAGGACTATAAAGGCTGGGTTTAATCTTTGATTTTCTAATTATGCTTTATATGTGATCTGATCTTAATGATTTTTTTGGTTTTTTAAGTTTTTATAGAATCTTATCGAGATTGGAATTTGTAAAGTAATATGTGGTTATGAAATACCTGTCTAATTCAAAATCAATTCTTTGATATTAGTTATCACCTTACTTAGGAGAAAGAGCTTCATCCAATTAATTAATGATATTACTTCCTACAATTTCCAATTTTGATTAAGTTTTAGTTGGTAATTCTAAATCCATATTAGAATATGAATTAGAATTATTTTTACGTAATTTTTACAAACTAGGATTTTAAACAGATTAACTTTGAAAATTTTATTCCTAAGAAATTTGTGAAATATTAGTAAATCTATTGTTTGATATTCTGGTTAACCTTTAAAAGGTCTTATGTCTATTATCAGCTTTTCTTTTAAAAGAATTTTATGCTCTTAAAACTTTAGGTTCAGGTTCAGATATTTCTTAAAATTTGACTTTCTTTTATTCCATACTTTATAAATGATTATATCTAGATGATTTAGGTGTTTTAGTTTTATTTAATTAGACATCTGAATCATGAGCACTTTCAGAGGAATCACTACTAAATTATTCAAAACCTGTAAGTCCTCTATGTATAGATTTACTAGATTTTTGACTTTTAATTGTTTTAATTAGTCTTTCATTTTCATCATCATCCATATTGAATCCTAATGTATCTAAATATTAATCAGTTAAATCATCAATTGCAATCATATTATCATTTACAATTAATGCTAAAGCATGTTCTCTTATTATATTTCTTTAAAACTATTTTTTCACAAAATCTCTCTCATATTATTTTCTATTCATATCTTCTGATATCATAAACTTCTTTCTAATTCTATCTAAATTAAAATGAACAAAAACTAATGGACATCTAAATTTAATGTATATAAATATACTTTTTAAATTAATGTGTCCATTTACATATATAACAGACTTCACCATAGTTTTATTTTTCTTCTGTAAACAACATTTAATCTCTAAGCATACAATAATTTTCTTCTTCTAATGAATCTTCTCTTATAATTCTTAAGAAATCTTCATAACTAAAACTTATATATTATTTATTACTTTATAAATGCAATTTAACAAAATTTAACTGATCTAATTGTATATTCATATCTTGCTTATGTAATAAATTCTTTTTCTCCTACAAATTTGCCTTTCTCTATTTTAGTCAAAATTGTTTCCCTTAATTTTTAATCACCTATAAATTAAGAATTTATAATTACAAATTAAACTTAACTCTCCACTTTAGAGGAATATTAATTTATTTGCTTATTCATTTTAATAAGCAATAATCTCTTCAGGTGGTACTTTTATTTCATGTACAAAAGAACATAATTTTTATACACTTTTTAAAGATAAAGTCTATTTGATAAGTCTTGATTTTTTTAACATTTCACAATACATATCTATTGCAACTTATTCTTTTAATTTCTTATCTAAATTATGCATCATTTTTTCTCCAAATTCATTATATTCTTATTCCATTCTTAAAAAATATTCAAAATATTTTCTAACTTATAACATTAATTATTTATTAATTTTCTTTTTTTTTAAAAAACCATTGATATGCATCATTTATTATTTAAATAATTATTCTTTTTCAGTTAGTTACTTTAATATATTTCCAATACTAGATATAGTATAACCAAACAATCCACAAATAACCATTGCCATTATTATAACATAAATTCTTTCAACATCTGTTTATGGTACAATATCACCATAACCAATTGTTAAAGTGGTGATTGTACTAAAATAAAAAGCATGAATATATTTAGTTGACCATTCCGCTTATGTAATGTTTTTGGCAATCAACCAAGAATTTTAACCTGAATCTAATTCCATCTCTCCTATTAAATTCCATAAACAAGCACAAAAATGAGATACAAATAATACTAAGAATATAGATTTGAATAATTCTAAAATTGTTTAAACATTATTAGATGGATTTGTAACCTCTTCAATAGTTTCAATCATAGATTTAACTTTTGTTACTCTAAGTAATAATATATATTCTGTATAAGGTACTGCATAAGAGGATAAAATAAATGGTATAACGATCATTAAATCCCATAATAATGTTGAATTTGCATAATGCTTAAGAATTTATTATTTATCTCTATGGATTTGCCCTTAACTATAATAGGCAGTGAAAAATGTCAAAATTATATCCATTACAAATGTCCAAGAAGGTAAAGTTTCTAAAAATATTCCAGTCAATAAATCTTCTCTTTCAAAGTCAAACCCTAATTTCATAGGAATATAGAAGATATTTATAATGATCTGTGTTAAAACGAATATATCCCAAAATACTTTTATTACAGAGTCAGGATCAAGTACAGGTATTTAATTTATAAACCACTTAAAGGATTACATTACTTATTCAACTTTATTTAATTTATGCAGTAAAATATCTGCATCACTAGCAGCATCAGAGATTAAAAATACTATTTAATTTGTTAATGACTTGAACTTTACTTCTGTTGAATAGGTTTTCATTTACTTACTAAATTTAGTTATGTAGAACATTATTCTTAATCCTCCATGAACCCACAGATTTACTTTTTATTTAGTTTCTACATGTAGCATACTTCTACTATCTTCATCTTAATCAGGTTCTGGACTTAAGCAATCACCTTTAAAAGACTATATTTCTGGCAATTATAATTCGATTTTTCTATTTGAACACACATTTGGTTCAAAAGAGGCGTCTTCACTATTGTTATCACAGTGTGGTATTGTAAAATCTTAACGAAATTTTAAAATTCCTTTGACTGTTTGACTCTTAATATAAAAAATACTTACTTCCTCTATTTTTATTGTCTTAAGACTGAATCCAATAATTATGACATTAAACAAAAAATAATATATTTACAATTATTAAGAATAAACTTAAATAAAATTAAATAGTATAGGAAATAAAGAATCTATTCAATAACTGATAACATTTATGTTAAAAACATATATATATATATATATTTGCATATTTAATTTATTTGAAATTCAGAACAATTTGAAAAATAAATATTTTATAATATAGTTAAATGTCATAATTTATTGAAAATGAATTTTCATTTATGAAGTCAATATATATATTAATTTTGTTGTTTTCTATAGAAATAACAACTTTTG
This sequence comes from Paramecium primaurelia, assembly GCA_905182975.1. Lineage (NCBI taxonomy): Eukaryota > Ciliophora > Oligohymenophorea > Peniculida > Parameciidae > Paramecium > Paramecium primaurelia. Next base: position 218,032 of record CAJJDM010000078.1, on the reverse strand, counting down.
TATTTTAATAGTCCATAACAATGACAAATTTATAGATAAATTTTTGATATTACAAGTTGTACATAATCATTTATGTTTATTTTCAAATATCAGATTTTTCTCGTAGTTTCTTTCAATTCAAGATTTATAAATAAATGTAAAAAATTGATCAAAATCACAAATACAACTTTGAATTAGATTTAGAACTTAAAGCTGTATAAAATGAAGATTTTGAATAAGAATATTTAGAACATTGTCTAAGAGATACTCGTAGATAATTATCAATAAAAAATAATCAATACATTCATAATCAAATAAAAAATGATAAAAGCAACGATGGTTATGATTTCAGAACACCCAAATTAACAACACACACAAATCTCAATAACGTTGTCACTTCTGAAATATAACAAAGTCATACATTAACTCCTAAATAGGTAAATTAAGAGAAACCAATAAGCACAGGTTCTAGTATAATGCAATTCTTTTTTATAAGACGTTTTTTAGAAAAACTAACCTTTCAGAGTAAAAGATTGTAGAATTTAAACATCACTCATTTAAATCTTATAGATGATAAAGCCTCAGATAAGTAATGATATTCTAATAATTCTGTAGAGCTAGTTTATTAGCTTATAAATAAACAAAAATTTAAAAAGGATTAACAATCAATTAACTAAATAAAATTGTGTAAACGAATATAACAATAAAAGAGAGAAAATGGGAAAGTTTTAAGAGAAATTTATAAGAAAGTAAATAAAAAACAATAAGATAAATAACAAATATTGCCAATAAAATACCTCTTGTATAACCAGAGAATGATTTCAAACTTTATTGGGACATTTTTGCTTCATTTTTCAGAGTAATACTTGTAGTTCTAGTGCCTTTAGAAATCTCATTTCATACTTAAATTCTATTTCAGGATTATGTAGGACTAACCTTAACGATCCTATTTATCTTATAATTTGATTTATTTATTAGAATTAATACTCTTTGTTATGAAAATGGAAAGGCAATAACAGATCGATGGGAAATCATTATCCGTTAGATAAATAAATCTTGGTTTACAGATTTTTCATTAATAATAATCATAGTTGTATTTATTTTCAATTCTAATGTCTAAAATGGTTATGATTTGTTTTTACTAATATTGTTAACTCAATATAAACATATTTTTGAGGCTTTATCAAAAACAGATTAGATCTCTTATTTCACTAGACCATAAAGAGGGATTATAGGATTAATCAAATTTATAACTAGTTTATTTTATATAATGCATATATTTAGTTGTATATGGTTTTGGTTCAGTAGTATTGATAAATCTAATTCATGGATTGTAACAAAAGAATTAGATGGATAGACTTGGTAATTATAATATCTAGAATCAATTTATTTTGCAATAGTAACAATGTTGACAATAGGTTATGGAGACAATGTTCCTAAAAATTCAATAGAGAAAATAGTTACAATAATATTTATATTGGGTGCTTGTAAATTATTCAAATTAAATTATAAGGTTTATGGTTTTCTTACAGTATAAATTTTATTGGTTCAATAATGAATGATATTACATAGAATTAAGTGGAGAGGAGTTAAAAGATGAGAGTAATCAATAAATATATGACATAAAGAAAGATTCCATTTAGTCTTTAACATCAGTATATATATATATTAATTATAATAAATTTAGAGTTAAGGAATACTTAACGTATAGATGGAAAGAAGATGATGAAGTAGATTTATAAATGGAATAAATCTTATTGGAATAATTATCTGATGAACTAAAAGAAGAGTTGGAGAAACAAGCTTACAAAGTTTTTATCCAAAAATCAGAATTATTATAAAAACAATTTTCATTGGAATTTAGAAATGCTCTATTTAAATCTATTAAACGTAAGATTATTTAACCATAACATACATTTTAAAGTGAAATAAATGGATAATAACATCTTTGTTTTGTAGAGTAAGGTGTTTTACTATATTAACATAAAGATAGAAAATAGAGATCTAAAATGAATGCTTCTGTTCATTAAGGATAATTCTTTTGTGTAAGAGAATTCCTTATGTAAACTCCAGAATATGAAATATTCAAAGCCCAAAGTTATGTCAGTTTACTTATCTTATCTAAATAAGATTTCTTAGAAACATTAAGAGATTTTCCAGATGATTTTCAAAAATATTGTTAATTAAGAGATTCATATTCATTAGAAAATGAAAATTGTTAAATTCAATTTAGTAGTTTTTGTCCTGCTTGTAATAATTTTGATCATTCTTTGAAAAGTTGTTGTCAAATATAATTGATTCTTAATAAAGAGGTCATTATTAAAAAACATTAAATGAGTTAAGAATAATAAAGATAACTTTACTTACGTAAAACTTTTGATAAACCTATTCAAACTAGAGCAGAATTAACATATGTTTAAGAATGTGCTCTATACTTTTAAACAGAAAATTAAAATTAAATTAATGAATAATTAAAACTCTAATTAGTTTATGATTAAGAAAATGACTCATTTTAAGGCAATTCAGAAATACATAATATTTATGATCCTATGCCTTCTGTTAATATTTTTTAAATTAATGAAATATTATCAAGTCCTCTAAAACCTGTATAAAATAAAACATTTCCTAAAGTAGAATTTGAAGAAGAGAAATAAAAAGAAAAAAGTGAAAATCACAAAACAAATTTGTTAATGGCTTAAAGTTAAAGAATTAATAGAAAAGGATCATTACCTTCAAAATAACTTTAAAGAAGAAATACTAAATCTCCATCTATATTATTCTCAATGAATGAAATTGCAGAAGAAGCAAATGAAACTACATTAATTATATATGAAAGTGATCGTATCAAAAATGTCAATAATTTTAATTTTTATATGAAAGAGAATATCAAATTGATGTATAATAAACTTTTAAAGTTTTCAGATGATAAATCTAATTCAATCTATTAAGCATTAAATTCACTATAATATATTTATTGGAAATTTAATGCTGTTACAATTGAAGATTTTGAATCTATATTTAATTATGATCATTACTTTTCATAATCAAATTCTATAAATACAATAGAAATGGCTAATAAAAATTTGCATGCTTGGTAATCAGAAATCTTAAGTAAATTTTCAAAATATCTTTATTATCCTTATTAATTTATCAATAAATTCTTGAAACTTAAAAGAATTTAATAATAATCTGCTGCCATAAATGCAGTATCCAAATTCAAAAAAGTTCAAAAAAAAATTTGGTTGATTCAGTTAAGAAATAATTTATCCTCAAAAAAATTAATTACATCTTCTAAAAATATTAAATTAAGTAAATCAAAAATGAACTCAATTGTTCCATATTCTGGAGAGAGCTTACAATCTATCTAAATAAGCTAAAGTTGATTAATTTATATCATTTATAAATTCTTTAAATTTATATATATAAATATATTATAAAATAAGCATATTCATATTTAATCTATTTATATTTCTGATTCTTCTTATATTACTATTTCCTCACTTTTTATATATTTTTAAGATGAATATTAATGTTCAAAATAATTTTATTTCCTTTAACTCTTTGGTGTTATTGTTTCTCCATTTGTTGATTATCTTGTCCTAGATGATCTTTAAAGATATTCTTTTTTTTCTTCAACCTTACAAGTATATTCCTAAATTGAAGATTTTTAATTCTGAAAATACTTTTAGATTAATAAAGGAGCCAGAAGACTTTCTTTTTGGTCAAATAGATTACGAAATGAATGATAAAATATCATTTTCTATTCAATTACTTTAATCTACTATATATAATTTTATTACTTCTCTTAATAGTTCATACAATTCAACATTTTAAATCTTAGTGTTCTCATTTAATATTATAATCATTGAATTTATTAAATTCTTTTAATATCCTTGAAGTTCTTAATAAATATTAAACGTTAATCTTTATAATAATATATCATATGGATAATTAATTAATGCTGTCTTCAAATTCGGTACAAGAGAAAGAGCCATATTTACAATATTTATTATTTTAAAACTATCTATCATTATGCTAAAGAGATATTTATATGAATTATATACTTCGAATATTGTTATTTTCTAAAAATACAGATTTTGTAACTTTTAATGTTTTTGAAGCTGATGGCCAATTTTTATAAGTAAGATAAAAATGGAATTTATATATTAAAGAGTAGCCAAGTTTCATAATTTCTATGGTTGTGTTTGAGTAAGCAAAAATTTTTTAATCGTAAAGTAGTAAATAATTTAGAGAATTCTTCATTTGAATGAATAAACTAATGAGTGATAATCAGCATTTTCATTTTAGTATTATAGGTCTACATCTCGAAGTTAGAATAAAACTCAAAAAAATCCCTTAAATTTCTCTCCTTAATCATGTATTAAAATAGGAACTCTATGTCTTCTTAATCATAAACTTAATTGTCTTTAGAGAGACTACTTCTCTTTAAAAATTGAATGAATTCAGAATCTTATTTAAAGATTTCCCTTAATTTTTATATCATTTATTAAATTTTCCATTCAACATTGTTTAGAGCTTTACTATACTTTATATTATTTAAAAACCGAAAATCAAAAATTTATATAAATTTATGTTAATTTCTGAAAATTATTAAAAAACCACTACTTTACTGAATAATTAAGATGGTTTTGTAGGGAATAAACTAATTTAAATAAGTTTATATGTGCAATATATCTTATAAAAATTAAAATAATTTTCTTTAATAAAAATAAATTTTAAGGTGTATTTATATACTGCTGTTAGCTTATTTAATGAAGAAATAAATTCATAGATAACATTATCTATATAAAAATTAATGTTGAAATTAAATAAAAATTATTTTAAAGTAATTCGACAGAAATAATTTAAAAGTAATTATAATATTTTGATGTGATTCAAGAATAAAGGTATTTATTAAATGAATATTTCTTATATTATATATCATTTATATAAACAAAATAGAAGATATATTTAAATTAGAGGTTTATTATAAACCATTATTGAATAAAATTATTTTTGTAAATCCTATCATATTATATATATAATATCAATCAAGAATACAAGTATGTTTGAATAAATTTATTGTAAAAAAATGAATAAATTTTATCTTAATTTTCAATAATTAATTAAATGGATAATTATTTCACAATCATCAGTTTACTAGGATTGAGAAACTAAAATCTTCCTCCCTTCAGGTTTTAAATAATAAATATTATTACAGAGAAGCTCGTTTGAAGAGATATAGATCAATTAAAAAGATGGTTGAGTTGATAGAAACTGCTGGTTGGACTTAGCCAAAAATCCCATTCAATGCTTTTTGCTTGAGTTCTTAAGATCGTACATTTATAGTGTTATTTCTCCTTTAGCTGAATGGGAAGATGATATGACCTATCCAGTGATTGAATATAATAAGTTTGGCTATTAGGCTGTAGCTTTTGGAATTAATTTAGTATAAACATGTAATTAATATTATGATAGTTCCTTTATGCCTATAATTATAATGTTATTACATAAAACATAAGATTTAGAACATTTAGATATTTGTTTCCAGTGGTCTAATGTGTGATATTTGGAAAAATATACTTTGAATATAAATCTGAATTAACAAAAGTGAATTTGTTTGATGAATATGTATAATTAAGAGCTTAAGAATTAGTAAAGGAAAATGAATTCTTATTAGAACATGAAGGTATATGAATATATTAGATTAAATATATAGATATTAAGAGATTTGTCTGGTGGTATGAAGATTATAAAGAAACCTTATGCAGAGTTCATAGATAAGCTAATGATCATGCTGCAACAGATTTTAAAGATTCTGAATTGATTTTGTAAGATTTCATTAGAAGATATACAAATCCAAATTCAGCTAGACCACTTAATATCTAAGAGAAAGGTGTTTTATTCTGAAAATATTATTCATTAATAAAAATAAATAATGTAGAGTATGTTTTATTATATTAATGAAGTTATTATTTATCAAGTTGTTTATCTATAGATATAAAGGAGTATTCGATTGTTATTATCTATTATTATACATTTTATATGTTGTACAGATAAATATTTTCATAATCCTTTGATTTTATCTTCTACAAATTGTTTTTCAGCTTCACTTACTTCAATTGCAAAATCTCTAACAGCAACAGATGAGCATTTTCTTGATTTGATTTTCTTTGTTTTTGTCAAAAACTTAGAAATTCCAATCCATTCACCTAGTAAGGCACCTTTTTCTACTTTCCAAACAGGAATTTAGAATTATTTAGCTAAAGCAACAACTAATTTTTTATAGGATTCTTCAGTGCAATCATCAGCCAAAACAACAAACTTAGCCTATAATGCATAGCATGATAATTCAAACTTATTTGCTTTCAATGGCTTTGCATACTTCATGTACACCCTTTGATAATTAACCTCTATGTAATGATGTTTAAACGACTCTCTTTAAAGTTGTGAGTTCTTCAGATAATTATTCGACTTCTGCCATAATAATAAATAATTTAAATCTTTATTTTAAATTAAAAACAAAAAGAGCATTAACATTATATAAATAAATAACAAATTGTAATAAAGTTAATTAATTAATTATCATTTTAAAATAATCTAACAATTATTATCATCAGCATTATTATCTTTAACTAATCTAAATACTAGATTATCTGAATGTTTAATTTTTACTGTTTTAATTATCTTTGGTTCTTTAGAATAGTTTAATTTTAATCTAATTTTTAAAAGTTATTTTTCTTCCTCTTTTTTTTATTGCATTTTCATAATTAATTCCTTTTTGACTTAATCTTATCTAAATTTATGGATCTCTTTTTTTTATAGATCTATAAATTATTATATCTTTGATTATTGTTTCTAATAATGAGAATAATAATGATCATAATCAGCCCTTATACCATCAAATACTGAAGCTCGATTACGATCAACAAGCATCAATTTAATTTTTTTTTTGTTCTTTTTAGTTCTATCCTATATAAATAAAGTACGATCATTTGTAGTATATATTAGTTATTTATTATATTAAAATACCCCAATTTTAGTATAATTATTTATATTCCAATCTGAAAGCACACTTGGATTTTTAGGCCATATTATTTCTTTTTCTTTTATTGATTAATATTATTCATCCATAAACTCTATAACAGGTAAAGAGATCATTGGAATATTGAATTAATAAGCACATTCATTATTTTAACAAGAATCAAAGATTTTTGATCTATTATCTTTAATTTCAGTAGGTTCTTCTTCTTTCAAAACAATACGCAAATCTTTAAGAGTATTGAATATTTCTGAACAACTATTGAAATTACTAATAAATTGTTCTTCTTCTTATTTAATTAGTTTTAATTTTAATAGTTCACGCTGCTTTATTTATTAAATGAGATGAAGAGAAATGAGATTTTCATTGTAGATGATTTACCTAGAAATATCAAATTCAGGTAGCTATATGTTGAGTCGTTTCAATCTTTTTTATTTGTAGGTCTTACTGGGATGAAAAGCAACATTGAAACGACAACTAATGATCAATAAAAAATTGATATTTTACTCATCTTCTTAAGCTCTCATAAACACTCTTAATAATGGTCTTTGTAATCTTTGAACCTTTTCATTATAATAATCAGCAGAATAATTCAAAGAATTTAGTAATTCATATTGTCGAACATAGTTCCTATTATTTGATAGGTTATTCCTAATATCCAATTATTAAATTGCATTTGAATCAATCCCAGCAATATAATCATCTTCATCACAAAAATATTCATTCTCATCAGGATAAACTATATTTGTATGAATATAGTTTAGAGGAATTTAATGAATTCTTTAAGCAACACTTTCAATAATCATGTATTTTGGAATTTCTATCTATTTCTAAAGAACAGTCATCTAATATAATACACTATTTATACTTTTTGTAATTCTATATCCCAAATTTCTTATTTCTAAAGTGGTATAGTTGAATCAACCTACCTCATTAAATTTAAAGATTTAATATTAGCAAATATTTTAAACCAAAACTAAATAAATCAAAGTATGATTCATCACCTCATTTCAATTGTTCACACAACATCAATATAATTTATAAAATTCATAACTCAATTGATTTAATTATTTTTTTTATTTTATTAATATTCCAATCATCATTTTTTTATTACTTTACTTTTCCACATAAATTTCTAATCTTTTTTCTAATCTCTATTTCAATAATATTCCTTATTTCCTTTTCAAACCTCCTTATTTGATTATATCTTATTTCTTATTCATTATATGTATCTAACAATATTTTTATGTTTCTTCTACAATGACGATTAAAATGAAATGCATCTTTAAGAAATAGTCCCATCAACACTAAGTAACATCATACAACTTAGTTGACAATATTTTATAAATCAAATAAGAGAGTTCATAAATAAATTTTTTTAATATATACTCATTTTTTATATATATAAATTCATATTTTACAATATAAACTGAAACCATCTATTTTCATATTATAACCTTACTATAAAGTTATTAAATTGTATTACAATGATATCAAAACTTGATAAGAATTTTTAATAATTAGTATGCCATTTAAATAGTTCAATTTAGATTAAAAAAATCAATATGTTGCTAAGTATTCATAATTACAAAATTCTTTGAAAATAAGCAAATAGATTTGTAATATCATTTTTAAATAATAAAATTATTGTATATTTATATTTACTTTAACATTGTTCAAGTTAAAAGAAAAAAGTGATTATTTTTTATAATTAAATTTATTAGTATACTCAATTTAATGTATTTAGTTCATAAAACAAATACAATGTAGATAAAAGCAAAAATAAACAATATTAAAAAAACCTTTAGGATTAACCCTCTATTAGAGCTTATTCTTTTATGTGATTCTTATAATTCTTTACGTCCTTTGCTAACATTTATTTATGCCTCATCTGTATATTTATCTATTCTTTCAATCATAGTTTCTTGTAGTCTAACCATTGTTCCAACTCTTTGAAATACTCCAGCAATATCATTTAACATAGACTCTATTTTCTACATGGATACCAATTTTTCCTCATTCTACTTTTATTCAAACATTTATATTGTTTAATGATTAGTTTCTTCTTCAGTCTCATTCAATTTTTAGTATTTTTAATTAAATCCTACTCTCTTAATTACTCTATCTCTTTCTCCATTCAATCTATTCCTTTTTTCTTCCTATTATTTGATTCTTTATGTATGACTCTATAACAACTATAATTTTAATGTTTAAATCAAATACCTTTTTAAATTAATCAGATGTTTTTAATGCTTTTTGTTAAACAAAATCAAAAATTGATTAATGTAAATCATTATTCAATTATGTTTTCAATTGATTTAGATGTATATGTATTTAACTAATATCATCTTTAACTTAAGATAGTAGTGTATTCAATTTATAGTCTTAATCATTAAAGAGCCCTGTAGATTGAGATGCTTAAATAATAACATCAATATATACTAGTATGAAATTCTTAGAGTCTTTCATTTGCTGTATCTACTTTCTCCTTGGCAAGTTTGGCTGTAAGTAGAAATTCTAATTAAAATAAAGATCCTTAATACAATTTGGTTATTCTCTTTTGATTGCAACAAGTTTAATGTGTACTTTAGATAGAAATTTTTGAGTAATATCTCTGTATTAAGAACTTGCAATTTCCATAACGTGGCAATTTATAATTTCTTGCTTATATTTAATTATAATTCTAAAAGAACTTAAGCAGTATCAAAATTTTGTTATTTATAAATTAGAATAAAAGAAAACCTATTAAANTTAAATTGTATTACAATGATATCAAAACTTGATAAGAATTTTTAATAATTAGTATGCCATTTAAATAGTTCAATTTAGATTAAAAAAATCAATATGTTGCTAAGTATTCATAATTACAAAATTCTTTGAAAATAAGCAAATAGATTTGTAATATCATTTTTAAATAATAAAATTATTGTATATTTATATTTACTTTAACATTGTTCAAGTTAAAAGAAAAAAGTGATTATTTTTTATAATTAAATTTATTAGTATACTCAATTTAATGTATTTAGTTCATAAAACAAATACAATGTAGATAAAAGCAAAAATAAACAATATTAAAAAAACCTTTAGGATTAACCCTCTATTAGAGCTTATTCTTTTATGTGATTCTTATAATTCTTTACGTCCTTTGCTAACATTTATTTATGCCTCATCTGTATATTTATCTATTCTTTCAATCATAGTTTCTTGTAGTCTAACCATTGTTCCAACTCTTTGAAATACTCCAGCAATATCATTTAACATAGACTCTATTTTCTACATGGATACCAATTTTTCCTCATTCTACTTTTATTCAAACATTTATATTGTTTAATGATTAGTTTCTTCTTCAGTCTCATTCAATTTTTAGTATTTTTAATTAAATCCTACTCTCTTAATTACTCTATCTCTTTCTCCATTCAATCTATTCCTTTTTTCTTCCTATTATTTGATTCTTTATGTATGACTCTATAACAACTATAATTTTAATGTTTAAATCAAATACCTTTTTAAATTAATCAGATGTTTTTAATGCTTTTTGTTAAACAAAATCAAAAATTGATTAATGTAAATCATTATTCAATTATGTTTTCAATTGATTTAGATGTATATGTATTTAACTAATATCATCTTTAACTTAAGATAGTAGTGTATTCAATTTATAGTCTTAATCATTAAAGAGCCCTGTAGATTGAGATGCTTAAATAATAACATCAATATATACTAGTATGAAATTCTTAGAGTCTTTCATTTGCTGTATCTACTTTCTCCTTGGCAAGTTTGGCTGTAAGTAGAAATTCTAATTAAAATAAAGATCCTTAATACAATTTGGTTATTCTCTTTTGATTGCAACAAGTTTAATGTGTACTTTAGATAGAAATTTTTGAGTAATATCTCTGTATTAAGAACTTGCAATTTCCATAACGTGGCAATTTATAATTTCTTGCTTATATTTAATTATAATTCTAAAAGAACTTAAGCAGTATCAAAATTTTGTTATTTATAAATTAGAATAAAAGAAAACCTATTAAATACAATAAGATGCTTAATTATTGTAATTGTACAATAAACTAAGATAAACAAAAATGATTAATGACTTATTTATATTTTCATAAATCAGCCATTCTACTTTGTTATCCTACTTTCTTAATATAGTGTTCCTTATATTTATGTTTTCCTATAGAATATTCAAAAATGAATTACTATTAAAACTACCCATATGCATAGTACGTGGATCATCTGGATGACTATAACCAGCCATGCATCTACGTCTATTATAATGGAAATCATGAGGAGCCCAACCAAATTCTGCAAATTGATTTCCAAACAATTCTTCTTAAACAGTTGAAGCTATGGCATCCTTCATTCTTAATCTTACAAATTCCTCATTTTTTGCTGGGAATAGATTCCTATTTTATTATCAGAACAAGATACGTCCAATAATAAGGAACCATATATGAATACACAAAATGACCAATATAAACTCCACACATTAAGTAAATCCACATAGCAAAGGCACCCTATGTATTAATTTAATGTTACATCTGAGTTCAATGTATGTTCTTACCAATCTCTATATGCTTCGTATGTTGACCAATGTAGAAATCCATGAGAAGTATCAATCTATATATAATAGATATTATTATACTTTAGGATATATACCAATCATATTGGCAAAGGCTGGCCAATCATAAAAGATATCAAATAAGACTTATTATCTTGCATAATAAAATTTATTTCCATAGATTCTTCTAACCATTCTCATAGAATCCCATCTCTCTTCCCCCACTACTCTAGCAGCCATTTTTGTAAACCACCATATACCATTTTTGTAGTAACTTGTCTTAACACTAAAAATACTTAGACTCATTTAAAAAAGATTTAATTTCAGCTATAATTGTACATAATCTAAGTACATTATAAAATGGGCCCTTAAAAGATCCTTTTATTATAATTTTTCTTTTAGAACAAAAGAACAATAAATGATACTGACCTAATTTTTTTTGAATTCTAAAATAATAGACTTATCCAGATAAAGTCCAATACTCAAATTATAAAGTATTTCAATAAAATTCTCTAGAAAAATTAATATCTAAATAAAATTTAATTCGTTCAAAATTGTATTAAATAAGTTGACAATTTTACAAGATTTTTAAGTACACAAACCCTAATTTAATTATTTACAATATTATGGTTAATTACTTGTACAAGTCCTTTTTGGTAATAAATAGTGAAATTATAGGATGGAAAAGTCATATCATTAATTACAATAGTATGATGCCTAATTATTCCATAATTTGGATTAAATTAGAGTGATTAAGCTACCCTTATTAGTATAAAGTTAAATAAAGTGATTGATATTATTCTCTATCAAACACCAAGTTTTTTATTATAATAAAAATATATAAAAGATTTTAAAATTGTTATATGAATTCACAAAATTGGTATTAATTAATTAAAGCACTCTGCCTTAGTTAGGAAATATTAAAACCCTATTAATAGTACTTAAATACAAAGGTATAATAATGAAGTAAGGATAATGGAAATATTTTTAGTATTATTTCAAGATGACTCTCATTTTTTTAAGAATTTATTTTTTTTTTCATTTCTTTTATTAATATCAAAGATAATAAATATTAATAATTATATTATATTAAAATTTATCAATTCAATCTCTCATCATAAATGCTGGAAGTTCCAAAAATAAGATTACTAATTGATTAAAATGCAATATCTAGATCTTCACTATATACAGATTCAATTAAGAACCCTTTTTAACTAAGTCTACATAAGTCATATAATTCATCTAGACAATCAGGCTTCAAACTTAAACCTATGCCGATAACAATTAATGAAATCTAAGGTCTTTTACTTGTAAATTTTTTCATTCTCTCATATGTGATATTACTCAAATTATCTTCTCCATCACATAATACAACTATCCATTATTGATTATCCTTTTTTACTGCTTTTTCATGAATAGAATAAGCATGAACTACAGCTGATAACATAGCAGTCATTCCTTCAGCCTTAATGTTTTTAGATCTTTCAATAGCACTTCTCAAATATGCTGTATTTTCTGATTTATACGTTAAATCAAAAATAACCTCTATATTTTGATTGAAACGCATATAACTGATTCTGTCTTAATCCTAAAGATAATTATCAAATATTTTGAGTATGCCACTAGTAATAGAATATAATTTAAATACTTAATTGCTAATTCTTTCTTAATATTTTCCATTGAACCAGAATGATCAATTACAAATACAATATCATTATTTTTCTTGATCTCATTTAATTCTAACAATTACTCTATTTTTGGTACTTTATAAAGTAGATTTTATGATTAGAATATTTCCTTTAATTATTTTAAACAATTAATTCTAATTTCTGGATCATAAAACTTACTAGTTTCTAAACATTCAGTAAATATAAATGCTGCCTTTTTGATACTATCATATCTCTTAATAAATAATCCTTTTTCATATAAGATCCTCTATTTCAAAATACCTGGAGGGATTGGAAAAGAATCATTAACTTAAGCATCAGATCTGTCATATGAATTTTCATATTTATCTGATAATTATTCAGCATTTGATATCTCAGCTAATGCAGAATTTGAATCCTCTAAATTTAGTAATACTTTGCATTATAATATATGACTTATAATTTATCTGTATAGTAAACCTTTATTATCTTTTTGATCAAGAGATAATGTAATATTTAAACATTCTAAACTCTCCTTATACAATTATTTCTTCTCTTCAATACTTAAATTTTAATTGTTATCTGCATATTCACTATTTTTATATTATTTTAATTACATGAGTACATTAGCTAATGAAAAATTCCTACTTGAATAGATATCTTCTAATTGAGATGTCTATATTTCTCTCTCTATCATTGAAACTCTTTTACTACCAGATTATGAGAATCTAGATTCACCAGAAATATCTATACTAATACCCTTTTGTAATCGTTTTACTTCAAGTAATTTTATATCCCCTAAGAGCATCTATATATTTTATATTTATACTTTTAAATCATCTTCACATAATGCAATAGATTCTCTATAACATTATATTGCTTCTAAGTATCTTTGTTATCTTCTGTGAATATTACCAATATTATTTAAGATCATACCCATACCCTTGTTGCTTTTCATCTTTTAGAACAAAGCTTTCCCTTGTGCATATTTAATCAATAATGATGTATCATCTCCTTCAAAGTATCGATCATTTGAGAAATTCAATACAGTTACTAATTAATCTAAGGCATCATATAGAAGATTGACTTCTAAGGAACTTTATCTAAAATTTGAGTAAATTTATATTGCTAATGTATCTTAAGCAATCTTTTAATTTAAATCATCATACATACCAATTCAAGTTTATGAGTTAAATCATTTATAGGTTTTGAAACACTCTATATAATCCGATAAGATATGTACCAGGCTATGACACACATGATTACTGCTAAAGGTATTGCAATAGTCATAATATTCACAAATGTTTCATTTTATATTCCACTTGAAAACTATAAATAATTAATAATAATATATTACAAAATCTAGAAATTTTTAATAATAATTAATATCATATTGTATTAATATGCTACTTAATTAAAATAAAGGATTTACTGAATCATTAATAAATGTTTCTTATTCATTTTACAATATTTATTTCATTGTAGAAACATTAGTTTTGACTGAACTTACTAATTAAATATATTGAGCATCTTAATTTGGATAAATGATATCATAAAATAATTGTAGAAATTAAGTTGAATTTGATTATGAATTATTAAATACTACATCCATCAAATTTGGAAATTCATAATTTTATACAATAGATCCATTCACATATTAAATAACAGTATTAGTTGTAAAAATATTTAAATTCTAATTACAAAAAAATGAATAAATTTCACCTTAATAATCAATATTTTAATAAAGATTATTAAGAAATACTTATTAACCTAATGCATTAATTCTTAAACAAATAATTCCCATAAAATTATTATCATTCCCTAAAAGTGCAACACAACTTTCTAATTCAGTTTCAGAAGTAGGTTGAATTAAGAATGCAGTATGCATATTTGTTTGATTGAATTTGTTTTTCATATACTGTAAGGGTGATTTAGAATAGAGATTATCTTTTTCAACAAATGGATATTAAACAAACATTTAATTTGTAAAATGATAGTAAATATAATTTAATTAGAAATTACTATTATAAAGAATTTGTAAAATTTGAAAGGTTTAAACAATTTATTACAATTATGAATATTATTCTATACTTAAATCTGACAATTATTGATTGAAGGTCATTAAATTATTGATATCAACTATTCCCCATCCTATACAATATAAACATTAGTTTGTATTTTTATCATAATTAGTTATAAATTAAGATGATATTGAGAGTGGAATTACTTAGGGTACTTATAGTGATTACAAATCTAAAAATTAAGACTCATATTATTGAGTCCAAAAAGAATGTATAATCTATGTTCTTATTGTGGAAATAGTTTAAAATATAGATTATTAAGAATTTCCCAATAATGTGGTTAATGCTAGCTGCATAAATTAGTTGTACATGTTTAATAAATGTATTGTTGTTAGGCTAAACTATTTGCTCCTTGATTTGCCCAATATTCAGAAAGTAACAAAATAATCAAAATTGAAAAGAGTGTTGTTAATAGAATTCCAAACATCAAAGGTACTAATACAGTAATTAATATCTTATGAAGTTTATTTTACTTTTAAGATTTTCTTTTGAATTTGAATTTGTCTTCTTTCTTTTAATGAACTTTCCTTTTCATTACAATTTATAATTAATTATATTATTATTTACACAAACATAGAAACTAAGATAATCAATCTTGTTAATCAATATTTGAAATAAAACTAATATCTTAATCAAGCATTTATTTCTTGCTTTTATTACCATCAATTTAAGAAACATCAACACTGAATAAATCAAAATGTTCAGATTATTACTACTTTTTGCATGTTAATTAAACTAATAATTATTAAATTTCATTTTTGGTCTTAAAATATTGATAATATTAATAATTACAATAGCTAAAACTGATTATTTAGGAGGTTTTGTAAAATTAACTTAATTCTCATTTGAAAAGTAAGAAAATGGATTACTGTAAGATCTTTTATTTCTTTTTATTTATGATAAAGGATCCTCCATCTATTTTATTAATTATTTCTTCTTTATATTACTTATCTAAAATTTAAGTGATATAATAATACATCAAAATGTTAAAAGAATTCTTTAGACATTGACATTATGAAATTAACACATTCTTCTCTAGTCATATCATAGTATTATATTTTTTATTACTATAATTAATTTTTTACTAATGGTTTAGAATCAGCTCTGGCTGTTTAACAATATGGAGCCTATTCAAAATTATCATCTGTATTAATTTCTAATTCTTTTAATTATAATTTTTTCATTTTAATTTAAGGATGAACTTGTTGACTTTATTTCTAATTTGAATTGTTTAATTAGACTGAGATATTTTCTTTTGGTTCTGTATCATCTAATTTAACATCAGCATTTGATAATTATTAAGAATGTCTTACAAAATAAGATGGTTATGTATTTACTCTTTCATTATTAAATCTAGGACTAAATATACCAATAGCTATATCTTATTCTTAATTTAATTATATAGAATTGAATTATTTTCTAGTTTTTAGTTGTTCCATATAATTTTAATTTTATTTCTTGTAAAATTACAATTCTGCCATCAATTAATCATTCTTTTAATCTTTTAATTAATTTGATTTTATTAATAATTCATTAGTGTCTTGTATTTATTAATATTTCTTTATTAATTCATTATACAATTTGCTAACACTTAAATTACTATTTTTTTCTTTTTCAAATAATTCTTTAAATCCTTTAACCATCATTTCCATTTTATGCAATTTCTCTTAATAAATCATCCTTTCATTTTTACTCAAATATTTCAATTATTATGGTTCTGGAGAAAATCCATAACCTAAACTGCTAGTTCCATATAATTCTTAATGCATTTATTCTAATCTACCTCTATGATTTTATAATTCTTTATTCAATTCAAGATTATTATCTGTTTTTTCAAGATATTCATTAAATACAAAATCTAAAATATTAATATTTAATACCTTTCATATTTTAATAGTTCACTTAACTTCTCAATACTATTCTCATTTTAAATATTTCCCTTTTCAAATGATAATTAACTTCTCTTAAAGCATTATTGCTTTCTGAAACACTTTGAGCTTCAGCTGTAATTTTTTATAATACTCCTCTCACACTTTCTAATTCTTCATGCATTTTAAGATTCTATTCAGAAGGTGTCACTACTTCTATTAATTTTATTAATTAGCCTTCCTTCTCTTAAATTGGCTTCATTCTTTCTAACTCTTATATAGCATATTCTTTATCGTGAATATTTCGTTTCAACTCAATTAACTTATATTCTAAATCACTAATTAAATCTTTATAATAATTTGATTGCTCTTCAGCTATTTATTCCTATAAGAGTATTTTGGTTTGCAACTAACTACTTAATTTTTATTGTTTAGTTAAGGCTTCCATTAATTTCTTATTCTCCTCATTTAAAAGTTTGATCAATTCAGAAGTTGAACTTTATTCACTTGACAAAGTGCTTCCGTCTTTTGTTTCCTTTGTTGACATTAATTTAAAAGAATTACCTAAGGCCTATTACTGTTTAATGCTAAAGACATAGCTTATTTATTTAATTTTAATGCATTCTCTAAATCAGCAATATATTCTTATAGAAGCTTATTCTCTTAAGATAGATAGTGTATTTTAGATTACTGGCGATTAGTCACAAACTCATTTACTTCTGTACCCAATATCATTAAATAAATAATATTGAGAAAATATTGTTATAAATTTTAAATTGAATCAAAATACTTAAGTAAAATGATCACTCATAATTTATATATAAATTAATTCAATTTTGAGGATTATGAATAATGACAAATTTTATAAATATTTTTAACGAATAGAATATTAAAATTATGCCTCAAGAGTCTATCGAAATATAAATGTTAAAACAACAAGTTTAGTTATTACAATAAGAACTACAATAAATTCATTAATATGGTAATATACGAATACTTTGGAATAATATATTCTCAAAGTTAGAAACCATTACATTTACATCTCAATAACCTCTTAAAATCTATTAACAATTAATGTTTAGACAAAGCTTATCTCAAGATCAAATCAAACTTGAATATTTCTCATAAGATGCAGAATGTCAAACAGATGATGATTAAATTAAATTAAATGTACAAGACACAATCAAATCCTGTATTTAATCAATTAAAATTGAATTGAAAATACAATAAGAAAAGTATTTCTAGGATAATTTAAATTAAATTGAATAATGCTTAGAAAATATTCTAAACTATTCAAAACATAAGTAAAATAAATCAAATCAAAAAATAAGATCATCAATTAATTCCTCTCTTTCAATACCAACTACTATTATAAACTTATCTACAAAAGAAAATTACATTACAAAACCTATTAGCAATTTAGAATAAGAACTTAAGGTATGAATGCAATATCATTCTTAGGATAGTTAAATTAATGAATTAAAAAAACAGAATTAAGCTCTAAAATAAGATATACAAAAACTATAACTCATTTAGAATTAATTAAGTACTTAATTAGAAGAAAAGGAAGCAAAAGTAAAACTTTTAAATTTTATGGTATTGAATCATTAGCAATAAAAAATTGAATTTGGATTTCCATAAAATGATAATTTTAAATTATGAATAAAATTTAAACTAAATATATTTATATATACATCATTCTTCAAATATCTATTAAATATTATTTCTATCTATCATTTTATTTAAATAATTAAAATAAACATTATTTCTCCTTTAATTTTCATTTTTTTATTAATATATTTATTTCAAAACTAGATATCATTATTTAATTGGTAAAGATTATATAATTTCTGTTTAATATTTTTATTATATATATTTAACTTCTGTTTATCTAAGTTTATCTAAGAATTATTTCTTGATATTTATTTTAAATTATAAAATGATTATATTATCTTCAAAATTAAATAAATATATTACATAAACCTTATTTTTTTTGTATGATTATCATCTTTAACAATCTATTACTTTACTTAATATTATGAAATAATTTTTATACATATTATAAATATTCTTTATATTTATTAATTAGCTTAGGTCGTATGGTGTAGTGGTTAGCACCTTGGACTTTGAATCCAGTGACCCAGGTTCGAGTCCTGGTATGACCTAAACTTTTTTATATTATATTAATATTAGTTTTGAGAATGCAGAAATAAAAAGAATAAAAAAAATTTCTGTGCTTTATTATTTATTATAAAATCATTGCTACTTTTGCTAGAATTGAGGAACGATTTCATCTTCTGATGATGATAGAATTTGATTTTTACTCATTGTTTCTGGACCTGTTGAACTATTACTACTAGTTGATGAACATGATTAAGTTTATTTGTATTGCAAATATAATTTAAATGTAACATTTTGGAACATCTTATCAAAGTTATCAAATAAAATTTTTAAAAATTTAACAGATTAACCAACCTATTCTAATGATGAAATATCATTAGTTTATGCTCTCATAAAACAAGGAGCAAATACAATTGCCAAATTATTCATATTCATATGATTAAATTCAGAATAATTTCCAACACATAATAGAAAACTTACCATAACTGTTAATAACACTCTATTTAGACTAGGTAATTTTCCAAATACTTCTTCTAATAATGCAATCTCTGTTTGAGGAGTTATTTCTAATAATTTTTTAATAGCAACTTACATACTATCTAATTACAAATAAATTTTAAAGTGTTTTATGGAATTAACGGATCAGGTAATGATGTAAAAAATCTCTTGATCATACTACAAACAATTCGTACATCTTCTACAACATTTAAACATTCATAATTCTCATTCATCAATAAAGTATATAATTATTCTTCTTCATTTATTGAACCTTATTTTCTAAATATATCTGGTTTTAAAAATCTATCTGCATTCGTTACAAAGTATGATAACAAACAATCAA
Source organism: Paramecium primaurelia (assembly GCA_905182975.1). Lineage (NCBI taxonomy): Eukaryota > Ciliophora > Oligohymenophorea > Peniculida > Parameciidae > Paramecium > Paramecium primaurelia. The sequence goes on along the minus strand of CAJJDM010000078.1, from coordinate 197,893 downwards.
GTATAACAGGTATTCCAAATTGATTTAATTTTTAATTTGTTAAATTTGAACCAAAAGAACCTCCTGTTTATTTAACTAATTATGTAGGCTCTATTTAATCTAATCCTGAAGTTTATTTAGGAACTAAATTCATCCAACTGGCTTAAAAATTTTGTATTTTTAACAGATCTTCTACACTTAAAATAAGTTTAAGCATACTCATTAACATATTTTGTTTTCTTCTACCATAAACTCCATCTCTTTGAAGTTTATAACCATAATCTAGTTTTGACTAACAAATTTGCTTGATACAAGAATAAACATTTCAGTTGAGTATAGTATTTACTAGGAAGTTATTTCAAAATCTTTCTAAATCTTGATAACTCATTGATTCCATTATGTTCTGCCACTATATATACAATGGTATAAGTACTAATTATATTGCCATCAAATACTTTTGATCTATTTTATTATCTAAACTATTTATAGTGTGATATGTAATCCTATTGTTGTCAAATTGATCTTATATATTCCCATTAAATAGAAAGCATACATGTTATTATTCAATACCTACACTCCAAATCTAAAATACCTGAAATTTATAAAAAATTGCTTTTTTCAATATCAGACAAATTTGTGTATTTAGCTATTTGTAATTTGTTTTGGTAATCCTAATCTAATTATGGCTAATATTTTTATAGTGCTTATTTAACATCTTTAGCATTCATTATTATATATATATTTTCTTTGATTTACTTAATATATTTATAAATGATTAAATATTCATTTCCTAAGCTTAACTCAATAACAATCCCCTATTCTACATTATGTCATTATTTTTTAATTAATTTCATATAATACTATGTATATAAAAACACATCTCATATTAATATACAATTTTATCATTTAAATTTACTTCAATCTAAATTCATTTTAACTATCCTTATATTCTAATTGTCAAATATATACACAATAATCATAAAATCCTAATTTTTAACTAAAGAAATCCAAATTATAATTTTTATTATTACGTCATTTGACTTATTCTAAATTTCTATTAATTATAAATTTTGTATATACTTCTTTAGAGAATTATGTTATAGGTACAATAACTATAAATTAATCAAAAATATAGTTTATATCTTAGAAATACCAAAAATAATTAACAATATAATAAATGATAAATAAAATTATCATATTTATTTTTTTCTATTTATTTAATTTTCTGGTAACACTTTATTTCTTTTGATTTGATTTTTTGTAGTTCTTAAAAGCATCATTTTATGTCTAGCTCTTTAAATTGTTTCAAATTTATTAATTATTGAAACATATGCTTTATTTCTTTTGTATTTTAAAAATTTAAGTATAAATTAAAAAGGATAAAACATATACATCTAAAATCTATTCAAAATTAATTATTGCCAATTTGATTTATTTTTATTAATTTATTCTATTATTGAGGTAATATTATGTGTAGGAAAATAATAATCATAATTATAAATCTAATCTAAATTTGTTTCAGATTAATTAAATAATTGTATATAAAGATATGTTATATCTTTTACTTATTTAATAAGTTCAGGATCATCAATAAATTTTAACATTTAATTATAAACTATTTTAATGCTTTCAGCATGCATTTATTCAAAATTCTTTATTTTATTTCTAAAAGCATCAACCTCATTATTGAAGATTGCTTCATAAGTAGATTATTCAATAGATGGTTCATTTAAACTAGATAAAAGGGAAGGACTTTTAGTATTTTACCTTAAGAATTTATGATCATATATAGATCCTACTTTATAAATTCTTTTTGGATTATATTTTTAATAATGTTTACTTTATTTATCTATTCTAGCATCTGATTGCATTTCTAAATCTATACATTTAACTGCTCTTTAATGACCAGAAGTAACTAAGTATTCCTCTGAAACATGAAATACTTTAACAGATGGTAATTATTCTTCATTACCAAGAAAGATTACATTAGGTTCAGGTTCTTATTCTATTACATGTTGACATTTTTATTAATTTTATATGAGTTAAGGATTATCTAATGCAAATATTCTAGCACATTCTTAAACAAATAACATTTCTGCTCTTGTCATTATTGGTTTTTCAATAACTCTTCTTTAACGATATCTTCTTTCTTAATTTTAATTATATATATGTCTCTTGACTACTAATTCTTTATTTGGAATCAATTATACTTAAGAACATTGATTTAATTGATGATCAGTTTTATTACAAACAGGACAAAACTAACCTTCTTTAATTAAATCTTAATCTAAATTAAGTATTAATTAATCTCTTAATTAACAATATTTTTAAAAATCTTCTGGAAAATCTTTTAATGTTTCCAAAAAGTCTGATTTTGATAACATTAATAAACTTACATATCCAGCAGCTTTAAATAATTCTTTTTCCTAACTCTATAATAAAAACTCTTTTACACATATAAATCTACCATGACTAATATGAGAATTTATTTTAGATCTTTATTTTCCATCTTAATGTTAATATAATAGTATTCCTTATTCAATATAACATAAATGATATTCTCCATTTAATTCAATAGAAAATGTATTTTAAGGTTGTATAATTTTTCTTTTTATTGATTTAAAAAGAGCATTACGAAATTCAACACTAAAATATTTCTATAAAAATTCACATTTCAAAATAAATATCTTATATGCTTATTTATCTAATTCTTCTTTTAATTCATCTGACAATTATCCTAATAATTCTTATTCCATTTCCAAATCTACTTCATCATCTTCTTTCCATCTATATGTTAAATATTCTTTGATTCTATTATTTAATTAATTATTTCATATACTAATATTATAAAGCAAAAGGAATCTCACGTTCTCTCATATACTTATTTATTACTCTCATCTTTTTATTTCTCTCTACTTAATTTTAAGTAATATCATCAATTATTGCACCAATAAAATTTACACTATAAGAAAACCACAAACAAGCACATAAAATAAAAATTATAGTAACTATTTTTTCAATCTAATTGTATGGTACATTATCCCCATATCCAATTGTTAACATTGTAACTATTGCAAAATAAAATGCCTCCAAATATTATGATGACCATTTAAGATCTCCTAATCTCTTAGTAATAATCCAAGAATCCTCTACATCAATACTACTAAACCAAAACCATATACAACTAAATAAATGAGCTATATAAATTAAAGATACTAAAAATTTTATTAAACTAATTCTTCCTCTCTAAGGTCGAGTAAGATATGAAATCTAATCTACTTTCAAAAAGGCTTCATAAATATACTTAAGTTAACTTAATAGTAATATCATAATTAAATCATAATCTCCTTAAGGTAAATAGATGTTAATTAACAAAATAAAGGTTATACATTGATCAATTAATACAGATTTACTTGTTTATACTTTAATAATTTCCCAACGATCTGATATTGCTTTACCTGTTTTATATGTGATTGTATTTATTTTTACAAAATAATCTAACTATAATACTATAAATATCAGTATTGAAAATATCCTGTCTTCTGATAATAAAATTTTTGAATTAAATGAAATTTCTAAAGGTACCAAAAATACCAGTATCCCTCTAATGAAAGTAACAAAGAAGTCCCAATACATTTTTAACATGCATTCTGGTTGAATTAATGGTATACAAGAGATAACCAATAATAAAAATTTGAAAATCTATCTTTGTATATGTTCAAAAGATTCCTTAAATTCTTCTAATGCTCGTCTTTTAATAAATTATTAAGTCAATATTCTTTATACAGTTATAAAAGATAGTTCTTTACGCTAAAACTATTTGGCATAGGCTATCACATTTGAACTACAATTATTGTAATACTATACTTTTCAGATGCTTTATCACTTATTAAATTTAAAATATTGTAATTTAAAGTCTCTAGTTTTCGTCTTTTTTATCCAACTTTTTCTAAAAACCTTTTAATAAAAAAAAAGGTCATAAGACTTGATCCAGTATCCTTAGAAGTTTTATTGATCTAAGTTTGCATCTCTGATAATGAAATTACATCGTTCTAGAGAAAATCTTACTCTGGTTTAGGTGTATATGTCATATCTGGAGTTTTATCTATTCTACTCAAAGAGAACATACCATTTTGAAATACACTGCTTGGTCGAGATTCTTTTAGACAAAATTCCAAATACTATTGTTCAAAGTCATCATTTTGTTCTGCTCTTAATTCTCTATCTAAACTGTTACTAAAGTTATCTTCAGGTTTCAGATTTTTCATTAAAATTAAATTAAACAATCACTTACTACTTAAGAAGCAATTTAATTTTTCAAGATAAATGATACCAAAAACAAAATAATAATCTGCCCTTTGAAGAAATTCAAAATAAAATTTATAAGAAATATATATATATAATTATAATATATTATATCTCTGAAACTACTTACCCTATCATCTAATATTGTTTAACTGATATCTTTTTCATTTTTATCTATACTTTTTAGTCAAATCATTAACATAGTTTATGTATTAATGTTTAAGGGACATCTTGTCTTTTTTAAGTATTTTGTAAAAAGAATTATTAATACAGTAGATTTTGTTTTAACAATTCAATAAGAAATTAGAATTATCAAAGTAATATCTGTTATTAAATATTTTATCATATTTAAAATCATTTATAATTCATTTTGAATTTAAATTGTTGCTTAAAATATGATTTTATTTAAATATTTAAAGAAAGCACTCTATTGATAAACTAATTAAATCTATTATTATTATTAAATATTTAAAGATTTTGGGAATACTTTTTAAATTATGGGTTAAAACGTAAGAAAATTTCAACATAGATATTTATTTTCTATATATATAAGATATAATTCTATTCTTTTATTTTCAAAACGATTAATAAATATAATTCTAACCAAGAAATCTTTTTTTAAGGTATTAACTTGATAATCATTAGATTTAATGGGATTTTGTATTTTATAATTATGAATTCTTTAATTGAAAAAGCAATTCCTAGTATTCAAATTTTATAAAAAATGAATAATTTCATAATTTTAGTAATACCATTACTTTAACCATAAAATTTGTAACTACATTATTGTTACTAATAATTAACTAAAAAAAATAATAAATAAAATAAAATCACTTTTTTATAAAGATTTCATTACAATTATATTAAGCAAAGATAGTTTATTTATTAAAAACTATCATTAATTTATAATAATAAAAATTTATTAGAACAAATAAAGTTGAAAAGTAATTACATATTCAATAATTAAAGACAATTACAAAATTTAATTATTAACATGCATTAAGTAAGTTATAAATTGTAAAAAATAGAAACAAAAGAATCCCAAATATTATATCCCTTTATAAATTGATTGTGGTTTAAGTATTGATGTTAAATATCAATAGATAAATAAATTAATATTTATATATTACTTAATTCCATTAAATAAATAATTAATATTTCAACAAAATCAGAAAATGGATTAGAGTTAAGGGTTTGAGAGATCTAGATTTATAAATTACAATTCAGATTCTTTCGATTGTGGAATATGCTAACGTGTATCTCGTGATCCTAAAGAATGTGCTGATTGTGGATTAATATACTGTACATCCTGTCTTGATTAATAATAACCTTTGTAATAAAATTTCTTATGTTTTGATAGTAAATGTAGTTGTGGTAAAACAAACTTAATTTAAGAAATACAAAGGGCTTTAAAAAAAATATATGATGAATTAGAATTGAGATGTAAATAGCAAATTCATTTTTTTAGGTAAATTTTGTGATAATGGGATAAAATTAAATTAAATCGAATCACATGAAGGGGGGTGTGATAAAAAATGTGTGAATTTTGAATGTTGTAGGAAACTTGTACCAAAAGAAAATAATGAAAAAGTAAAATATTATAATCATCAAGATTTGTGATACTTTTTGTAAATTTTTGCTTCTCATTAATAAAGCAAATAACAGATAAGAGATCTATTAATATTTAAGAGATTTTCCTATATAAAATATTTTACTATAGGAGAAAAATATAAAAAGTATTGATTCCCCCTTGAATTAAATTGGTTCTATAATATGGGATAAGTAAAGAATGGGTTCTGGAATTAATCTTTCAGATAGAGATCAGAAAGCATTTCTGGATGATTAAGCTCACACATTTAAAACTGTCATTGCTAAATATGGTTTTGAATAAGGAATTGTATATTGGGAAATAAAAGTAGATGAGAGAACTGAAAATGAATTAAAAATTGGTGTTACAAATAAAAGAGATTTTAATTATGATTAAGCATTTTGTGATTTTGAATATGGTTGGGCTTATTATGGATTAGCATAAGTAAATATTTAATATTTAACAATAGTTACGTCATAATAGCAATGCAAATGGTCCTACATATGGTAAAAGATTTAAGAATGATGGATAGATAGGAGTTTGTCTAAATATGAATTAAGGAACATTGATGTTCAGTTTAAATGGAGAATTTTTGGGTTGTGCTTTTAAAGATGAAAAATTAAAAGTTGGACCTATATATCCAGCAGTTGCATTACTTAATTGTGCTGGTTGTAAAATAACAAGTGGTAAACCTGTTCCATAGATATTCTAATTATGATAAATATAATATTATTATTTTTAAACTTAATAGACTTTGTTAATTAAAAATAAAGATTTATTATTTTTGATCTATTTTTTAATAGATTCATTTTTTTATTTTTGTTTGTATATATATATATAGATTATAAAATAATTATATTTAAAATGAATGTACTTTAATTTTTCAATCAAAATATATTTATTTTTATTTACTTGATTTAAATTTATTAATTTTGGAATAATTATTTAAAATTATCAATATTTAAAAAATTCAATCTAAAAGTATAAGTATTACTCATAAGGTATTTTATGAGTAATACTAATGTCTGATAAATCTTTCATATCAGTATCATAAATTAAAAATCATTATTTTTTCATAAGAATAAATATTATTTAATCATATAGATTATTATATTTAAATCATAATAAACACAAAATTAATCATTTAAACTTCATGTTTTCAGGTAGAATTTGAGTATTTCTACAGATTTGATCTATGTTTGAATGAGCTTTCAATCTTTTAATGCCGTTAAAATCTAATAATTTAGATAATTTGAAAATAGCCTCTATTTCATCTCCAAGTTTTTTTATCAATTTTTGATTAACATCACGTTGAGGATTTTCTTCTGTTATCTATTATAATATCAAATCATATGCCTAATCTATTTATTCAAATACTTTATATATTCTTTTATAAATTCGATTATCTCTATCAAGACTTTGAGTACGAAAAAAGGTTTTTTAATTTTATTTCATTATTTAACTTCTACGGATACTTTATGTTTTATTCTATTCAACACTTTATTATTAATTTATATTATTTACGTAGTTCTTGCTCTCTCTTCAAGAAATGTTCTAGAACAAGGTATTTCTTTTTCTTCAATCATTGAAATAATAGGTTTTGCTGCGAAATCAAATAATAACTATTAAGAATTTGAAAGAAGAATTTCTTTTAATTTATCAATCTCATTCAATTTAGTCAAAATATTAAACACATCTAATTATTCATTAATTTTATCACTAATATTATATAAATATTTATACACTGCTTAATTATAAAATAATACAGAAAGTGAATTCTAAAAAGCTTTTCTTAAACACAATTAATTTAAAAAGATCTTTATATTAAAACACAATGGTTACGATCTATTTAAAATTAAATTTATTTATTTTTTAAAATAATCTAATCCATTTACACAATTAATCTATTAAGCTAAAATATTTTAATCCTTTATAGCCTACTATGTAATTTAATTACTCTTATCTTCATTATCATTTGAAACTTAATTTAAAAATTCATTATTTTCAGTAGGTGGTCTATCTATCAAAATAACATGTTTATCAGATTAATTTTTTCCAAAAAGTCTTAGAAGTTTGTTTTTATGCCTTATATTACTAGTAGGTATTTATTGTTATTAACCTTCTCTATTTACTTAGTATTCTTGTCTAAATTATTTATCTTCTTAAACAAAATCTATCAATTTTAAATTTTATTAATGCTATTTATTTTATTCTTCAATATCAGTACTGAACTCATAAACCTTATTTGATAATTCTACAAGCACTATTTAATTTATAAATAATTTTAACTTGCTATTTTATTATATGCTGATATTATGAATCCCATAACAATCAATGAAATCTAAAGTAAACCTCCCAATTAAGATAATAAATCAATTATGCTTTAATTCTTTCTCTCAATCAAATTAGTGATTGGACTTTTACGAAAATATAATGCTGCATAAACAGTATCTGAATCTCTTCCTAATTCAGTAATTTCTTTTGTCTATGTATCATCTATAGATATAAAATTAGAATTTTGATCTTCACTTAAATTAATAATGATATATTTTACTTAAATGGATACAGATCAAGATTATTTTAGAATTAATATTATCTAAAGTATATATTTGACTATTTATTAATTTGTTTAGGTACAAATGATAAATAACTCCGATCATCCAAAAATAAAGATACATAGTCTGATCCAATTTTATTAGCATTTATAACCTATTTTCATATTTTAAATATTACTTTATTTATTAAATACACTTAAACTTTGAAAGTTCCTTTCTCTTCCAATTATTTTTTTAATTCATCCTCTGATGCACATCTTCTATCAGTATATTCACTTTAATTGCATGATGTAACTTCAATTTTAAGAAAGTTAAAATTATTAGCTTATTATATATGAATTATATACATGTAAATGTACCTCCAATATTCATACTTATTTAATTTCTAAAAAGTATATGAAAATGTTTTACAAAGGGCAAAGCAAGTTTTTGAGTTAGAGCCTCTCAAAGTCGTCTGTAAAGTTTTAACCGTAGCGACTGAAAATTGACTGGAAGCGCTCTAAGGTACATGGGACTAAAGGAAGTGAAGTAATATTTTTTAAAATTGTTCCATTTGAAAGTCTTTCATACTGTCTTACTTAATTCATAAATGTATTACCTTTATTATAAATTTAGAGTAAAGTATGGCTGACTTAAAAAGTTATTTTATTCAATTCCCATTGCCATTATAAAATCTTGATCATCTAATTGCAGATTTGATAGATTGTCATCATAAACCTAAGTTTGTTTAGTTATGATATTTTTTCCAGTCAAATAATCGACAAAATTGGATGAAAAAAATAAAAACACAAGAAAGATTGTTGCTATGGAAGTAAAACCACCAAAAGATGATTAATAAGCAGATTTTTGATTCATTCCAAGACTTGGGGACTAAGCAAATATATCACATACTCTTAAGTCTCATTCTACTAGTTATCTATTTTTACATTAATTTATTTTGTCCATGATGAAATATTGTTTTTTTAATTTTATTTGAATACAAAATTTCCAAAAACAAAAACTAATTAAATATTTTAAGTAAGCCACTTTTCTTTTTTGATATTAATTATAAGATAAATTATAGTTTTTTAACTTATGATTAATTTACAGATTCATTAAATAAAAAAGTAATAATAATAATATCTAATTTGATCATATTAATAATAATAAATTTATATACCATATTATTAAAAATATTAGCTGAAAAAAATAATTATTAACTTTCAAGAAAGAATATTTAATTTAAAATTTTATCAATGGAAAACTAAAGAATTTGGACAAATAGTTCGAATTTTATTAAATAGTTAAAGAATGATTGTTAAGTTAACATTAAAGAATAAACATAATTTGAAGAATAATTACGTGTACCAATAATATTTGACAATCCTTGTGCTTAATGCTTTAAAAAGTTTAGAAAAAGAAAGCTTGTATCTAATGTTACTTAAATTGATCCTTATATATCTGAATTTTATTACAAGAACTAGCATGAATGTTTCTCTAAGAATTAGTATTTTTATATTTTTATACTAGATTCTCAATTGAGAAAAATGATGATTAATTATAAATATTCTAACATTAAAAATGTAAAATTCATTAATACAAAAATATTTTAAATTGTGCTATTTGTGACAATATTATTAGTAAAAGAAACTATTATAAATGTTTAAAATGTAAAGCATAATTTTTCTTTTAAAATGAATTTAATCCAATTTTAGAATGTCCTGAATGTAATTTCAAATTTTGTAAATTATGTAAGAGATAAAAACATTTATTTAACTATTATGAATGTACTTGTTATTATGATTATGGTTATACAAATTCTTTTTATTTACTACTATTGATAGTATTTTAAATCTTAATATTTCCAATCCTTGTTTATGGAAAAAGCTTTTAAGTTGGAATGGAAATAGCATCATTATTAATCCCCAAAGTTATTGAACTTTATTTTTACACAGGGAAATATATATTTTTATTATTAATTCTACCCTTAATTGTAATTTACTTAATAGTATTTTTGGTTTTGTATTGGATATACATATTACCAAGAAGCATATATTTAAGTGCATTAGATATTTATGATCTTTTAGCTTAGATTTATAGAAATTTTTATATAGAATGATTTATATTTTGTATAAATTAATATGAATTCTCTATATTAATCATTATATTCTATATTTTAGATTCTACTTTAATAAAAAATAAAAGTAATTAAATATCAGAATTATTAAGAGGTATTTTTATAATTAAATATGGATTTGAAATGAATTTTTAAGTTTATATATATAGATAGAAATATGAATAAATGATTATGTTAATTATTATTGTATAAAAATAGATTATAATTAATTAAATAATGAATTGAATGTTTATATAGTTAGATAAGAAGGTTTGATAGAGTGATAAAATAAAGTTTATATTTTAATTAAAACAATAATGAAGAAATAAGATTGGAAATTCATGTAAGTATTTGGTGATAAGGCATCTTCTGACAATGTAAGTGACGAGGATATCATATCTGCAGTGTAATTTGAAAGGACTGGAAGATTATTAGGATTAGGAGACAGAGCTGGTCGATTGATAATATTTGAAGTGCCATAGAGTAAGAAGAGAGATAAAGCTGAATATTAGTATGAGTTTTAATGATTGTTTAGATATTTAACAGAATTACAATCACATACAAGGGAATTTGATTTTCTTAAAAGTACTGATATAGAAGAGAAGATTAATCAACTTTAATGGTTAAGAGCATAAGGAAAAAATATGTATATATTATCAACAAATGATAAAACGGTGAAGTTATGGAAGGTCAGTGAAAAAAATGTAACTAAAGTTATCAAACCAAGTGGTAAGGATTTGGCAATGCCTAAATTATAAGTTGTTGAGACTGGATTGATTCCTAGGTAAATAATTAATAAGATTAGAAAGTGTGAGAAAAGTATTTCCTAATTTGCATAATTATCATATAAATTCATTGACTGCTTCAAATAATGAAGAATTTGTTTTAACATCAGATGATTTAAAAGTATATTTATGGAGTATTGAATAACCATCAAAAGCATTTGTGGCTGTTGATTTGAAACCTGAAAATTTAGATGAATTAAGTGAAGTGATAACATCATCAACATTTCATCCTATATTGGATAATTAATTTTTATATACAACTAGTAAAGGAATAATTAAATTATGTGATATGAGAAAATCAGGAATTTGTGATAATACAGCTATTACAATGGCAGAACCAGAAGATCCAGCTAAAAAGAATTTCTTTACTGAAATAGTTACATCTATATCAGATGCTTGTTTTAGTAGAAATGGAAAATATATATTTTCAAGAGATTTCTTAACTGTTAAAGTATGGGATATTGCTATGACCAATAAACCAGTTGCTACAGTTTAAGTATTTGAACCTTTAAAATCAAAACTATGTGATCTATATGAAAACGAATGTATATTTGATAAATTTTCAATACAATCAACACTTGATTCAAATAGTTTTGTAACTGGTAATTTTAATAGTACCTTCCATATTGTAGATAGATTAGGTAATATAGTTTATTATTATTTTAATAGGTGAATGTAATTCATAATATGAATTGAATTTCAATAAGAAAACTGTAGTGAGACAGATCCCACCAAAATATTTCGAGAATTTGGGATCATCATATGATTTTAATCGTAAAGTTTAGAAAATCAGCATGTGCTAAACTCAAAACCTTGTTGCAATTGCTTGCCTCAATTGTCTCTATTTCTATACAGCATGACAATTAATATATATATATCATATAGTATTTATAGATATTGATTCTATTATTTAATAGTTATCAACCTCTTCTTGGAACTGAAACAACAATATTTTTATCATTGTGGAATATTCTTACTCTGTTAATTCTAAAATCTCTAGTTGTTGGAGATCCTTCAAGTAATACTTAAACATTGATTTCAACATCATCAGCTAAAATTAATTACTTAGCTTCATCTACTGTTTTACCAACAGCTTCTGGCCATTCTTTTTTTTCAGCTTACATCTCTTTCTTATATACTGATAATAATAAATAATAATAATTATTATTATGTTTATAAATAATAAATAAGAAATTGCATCTAATTCATATTAATTAGAATGCAACAAAATAAATAATAATAAAAAAAGTATAACAGCATTCTTAAGTAGCGTTGAGAATATTGAAATATGGCCATGTGTTATTTATTATACTGTCACAATATACTATCATTTTTTTGTTTTGTATTTTGCTCCAAGAACAAGTTACAATTTTCCTCCTGTTGATCTACCTAATTGACTTGAGCATTTGCTAACATATTATTGACTTTCTTTACATGCAAGTAACAATGCCTCTAGCATGTGAAAATACAGTGTTATTAGTTGAACACTATGGACATTTAACATCCATGAAATATGAATTAGGTGCTTAAATCAATCTCTTTAATTTGTGCTTTCTCTTTTCACTCTCATATTAAGGTCTCAATAAATCTTGGTCCATTATTTAAATTTATTTTTAAATTAATTTATTTATTTCAAACATACTCTAATGAAAAAGATGACATCTCAAAGCAAAAAGATCAATTTGAAACACATTAAGACTCTATCTAAATTTGAAATTTTTACGTCCACCAGAATGCTTTAGATCTAATAAATATTATACTTTCAAAGGATGCTCTCTAAATTACAAGAACAATAATAACTTCACCCAATTAATATTGATTATAAACAAATTTGTCAATAAACTTGAGGAAAAGAACCAAGTGGAATTATTAGAAAAATAAATTAAGAGAATTATGCAAGTCTATCAATGCATATGACCAAGCAAAAGATATTATTTATTGAACAATATAAAAATACTCATTCAAAAGGAATACCTAATAAAATTCAGGCTATTATCTTTAATTTTGTTGATCTTTAAGAGATATCCTAAATATATGTAGAGTGGCTCAAATTTATGGGTCTATCATTAATGATTCAATTCTAGCTAAAATAAATTTATAACTTTTGAATGAATTTAATTATTAATAACTGATTGCTCATTGAATACCTAAGGATATCAAGTTAGATAATATATTATGGAAAACATAAGGTTATATAAAACTAATTGAGTTTGGTATTTCAAGAAATCTTGAATTATCGAACATAAACCTATATGTATATAGAGAATGGGAGCCACAAAAAATATGTAAAATTTAGAGTTTAATATATGAATTAGCTATGGGGAAGTATTACTTATTTTTAAAATAGTAGATGCAGTAGTTAATGAAGAATAACCTAAACTTTGAGGAAAATTAATTCTCTTCTGAAATAAAAAGTTTTCAAACTCAGTGTTTAAATAAAGAATAATATATTTTAGATTGGTTTTAGCATATAGAACATTATATATTGCTTATTGCATTATAAAATAGAGGTAATTAAAGTTAAAATTAAAAACTAAAAAAGAAATTAGAGAAAGATTGATTAATAATTAAGATTATATATATTATTATATACTTAGTTAAAATTATTAATATTTTCAGTTAAAAAGTACTAATCATATTATAATATTAAGTTTTGTATTAATAATAGAGGTTAAATAATACAAATTAAACTCATTTTTGTTTTGAGAATGGATTTTGAATAGTTTAATATAATAATCTGGAGAGGTTGGATATATTGTTTAACAATGTTCCAACAATATTGTACATCAATTCTACTGTAGTAATGATTGATTGATAGAGATTGATAACAATAGCAAAAGTAGTTGCAATCACATACATATAGATTTGAATCAGTAATATGAATTTATAGAACCAATTATTATGTGATAAAGCATAACTCACATATAAGTTATTGTAAGTATATATTCTCATAAATAGATCAGATATTAAAATAAAAGGAAAGAGTAATAGACTAGTAAGTAAAGCCAATAAAATTCCAAACATAAATTTAAGAATTGTAAATCCAAAGTCTCTAAATCTAAAGTTAGATTTTTTAATTTTATATTTCTCTATATGTTCATTATATGTAGGTTTAATACCTTCTTAATTTTTGTGTTTAATTGCTCTTTTTAAACTCAAAATAAATAGAACAATATTGATACTAATTTTCCATTTTTACATAACTTCAGAATTCCAATTATATTCTTTTCTCTATTTTTCTTTTTATTCATAATGTGGATTTCTAAATTAAATTCTCTTTTTCTAGTATTATATAGTTTATGAGCATAACATGCCCTTTTAAATTTTAGAAATTTCTTCTTTATCTCCATGATCTGTAGTATTGATTTCAATTAGTTTATCTGATTCACTTATATTTTAAATAACTAATTATATATGTTTAGGATCTTGTGAAGAGTCATCTTTTAATTCTTTTTTATAATGAATGCTGTTGGATGGAGAAAATATATTTTATGCTTCATATTTATTGTATTCATTCATAGAATCTTTTAGACTATCATTAATTCGATTTAAACTGCTATCATCTGTATTTTAAATCATTTTAGTATTATTAGGATCTTCATTATCACCTTAATGATTTTGATACTCCCTATAAATTGGTTTATTCATTAATTATTATATTTAACATAAAATAGAATTCAGTAATGATCATTTCTTTGTAATTTATACTTTAAAATTAACTTCATTATTGAATTTAATATTGTTCATATTAATTATACAGTTTATATATTCAAAATAATATTGATATACATAATTCATCTATTATTATTAACTATTATTTTATACATAATAAATAAAGAATAAGAATAATTAGAATTTAATAGTATATAAGACTGTCAAAAATAAATTAATAATTTAATAAAAATGGGTTGTGTAGCCTAGAAAAAAAAAGTGGAAAAATAGATATATCGAATGGAAACTTAAATAAAGAAGTTGGTTTAATAGAATGAAGAGATGACAAATTAAATAAATACAATGAGAGAGTAAGAATAATTGTTATCATAACTATGTGAATAAAGATCTGAAAGATAAGTATTTACTTAATAATCTATAGAGAATAGATTTGACTGCTTTGACAGATGAATTAAATAATAGATTTGAAAAGTTAAGAAATGATTTAAAATAAATTGATATTATTTGTGAGGAATAGAAATAGGCAAAATTAAAAGAAATGTTAGAATGGAAGAATGTAAATAATATATTAATTATAATAGTTATTTGATAAATTAGATAATGTTTCAAAGAATAATTTATCTCAAATATCAGAAGAAGATGAATATTGATTATTTTTTGTATATATATATATATAATATATATATATAATAAAAAAAGTGAATAATAATATCATAAATACTACTACAATATTCTTTAGAGATCATTTAATTAAATTGGTTTTGTTAAGTAATCTTTCATACCTGCTTGTAAACATTCATTTTTTTATTCAATACTTTCATATGCAGAACATCCTATTATTGTGATATTTATTCCGAAATTTTAGGATAATTCTAATAATTTTTTGGTTGTCTAAATTCCATTTATATTAGGCATTTCTAAATCCATAAATATCAATTTATAAAAATCATGATTAATTTACCATTTTTTTTAACATTTCTCTATTGCAGAATAACCATTACATGCTGAATCTACTGAATCAAATCCTCTTATAATATTATATTAAATTTACAATCTATCAAGTTTTATCTTCATCATTTCAATATTCATACAAATGTCATCTACTATCAATATTTAAAAAGTCATTATAGCTTTAGTTGATCTTTTAAATATTGAAATGTGTTTCTGAACATATACTTTATGAATACTTTCATCTTATTATTATTACATTATAATAGATTCTTCACTATCTTAATTACGTTCTTCTAAACTATTTAATGATTAAATTTCATTTAAATCTTAATATCCAATTTAAAAGTAGAATATTGAACCTAAATTTATATAATCTAAATACCTTTCTTATATTAAGAATTAAATTTGAGACCACTTTATAAATCTTAATTCAAATTTTATAATATTTAATTACTAATTAATAATCCTAAACCAACACCAGATTTATTCATCTTTTTGTGTTCTTCACTATTACCTTTACCAAAAGCTTAAAATATTTTGGCTTAATCTTCATCTGTTATACCTATACCTGTGTCAATAACTGATACATCTAATTTTTGATTTATTAAAGAAACTTTAATAGTGACTGATCCATCATCTGTAAATTTGAATGCATTACCTAATAGATTAATCATAATTTATTTTAATCTACTGGAATCAGAATAAATAAATCTTGGAACTTTACTTTCATAATTTATAAATAATTTAATTTATTTCTTTTCAGCTGTAACCTAAAATAAATCTGCACAACTTTCAAGTAATAAATTAAAATTAAATTTGGCTTTATTTATTTTAAATTTTCCAACTTTTATTTATGCTAAATCCAAAAGATCATCACTTAAATTTAATAAATATTTAGTATTATCTAAAGCAATTTTTATTTATTTATTTATTTTTATAGGATAATTAACTTTCATGACTCTCATACATTCTTTTTCCATTATTACTGTTTATGATTAATGTTTTTATTCTTCATCTATTCCTAATTCTAACATCTCTATTATACAATTTAAAGGTGTTCTATATTCATGACTCACAAATGACAATGTTTTTGATTTCTATTTGCTATATTCTTATAATGCTTAAATATAATCTCTATGAGTTATATCCCTTATCAATATTAAAATATAAGGTGTATCTTTAATTAAAGCATTATACAATTTCACTTCTATTGCTCTTTTTTTATTACCATCCTAAACTTTTTAGTATCCATAAATTACAATATGTTCCTAAATTAATTCATTTTAATATTTCATCTGATTTAAAAATTCATTTTTACGTAATTGTTAAGTTAACAATCTGATCTCTTATTCTAAAATCTAAGAATTTTCATAAAATATTACTGATTCATCATATAAAGTATCACATTTTTTTAATAATACTCCTCTAGTTTCTAACGAACTCAATACTGAATTTTATCGTAATAATTCTATTTTTTATGATGCTTACAATTAATTTGTTTGGGATCTCTTTTGATTACGAAAACCATTATGAATGATATTACATGGAATTGGAGTTTATTAATAAGTACAAAATGAACTCATTGAATTTCTATATTCTTATTACTATTTTTATTAAATATCAGTTATTTATTGTTGTTCTAAGTTAAATAATTTTTATAAAATTTCATCTGAAGATTATGCAGTAGATAACTTTAACATATTTTCATTATGATATTCTAACTCTAATTATTTCTCACATACTTTAAATAATCCTATTCCTTATGGAAATATGCTTAAAATCTCTAATTTATTATCTCTAGGACTGTCATTAATATTACTTGGTTTTTCTTGAAATTTAATTCTTGAATGATTATTTGTGTGACCTGCACTATCAATTACTATTTTATCAGGTATTTCTCCCTAAGTATAACTATCCATACTCTTCTTAAGCTTTTTATGTTTAGAATTATAAAATAAAATTAGCCAATGAATTAAAATTGCTATTATTGATAGATGAACTTCTTTTAAACTATTAATTGAACATAATGTAAATAGAATAACATCAGAAACTACATGATGAATAATCAATAGCTTCTTAAGTTATATTATTTATAAATTTATTTTTGTATTAAAGAACTCTTTAGCATTACATAATGCTAAAATTGTCATAAAATTTTAGTTAGATCCAAAATAAATGGCTATAAGCAAACTCCATTGTTATATCAAATCAAAATATTGAATATATTCTTTGATTTAAGTAATCAAACATATTATAATTCTTAAAACCTAAATAAATATGACCAATATAGCTATTATTATTGTGCCATTTCCAAAGATATTTTGAAACATTACCAATAGAGACACAATGATCATCATTAAGTTATCTTTAAATACTCTATTAAATCTATTCATATAACAAAAATTAATTTATTTATATATTCAATTAAGTTCTCTCAAAAAAAATACTTAGATAAATTCAATTATTCTTAATTTACCATTCTTTTCTATCTATAATTCTTTCAATTATTAAACACAAAAATCATGAATAATCTTTTTAAAAATAAATTCATAAAAGTCAGTTTATTCATTTTATTTCTAATAGTAGAGAATTGATTAATAATAATTATTGTTAATATCTAATAACTTTATATAATTTCATTTTATAACTATTACAAAAAGATAAATTTGAATTTCTCAAAAGCATAAAGTTAATAAATCCTAAAAAACACTGAATAGAATTTAAGGATTTAATTTAATATAAATTATAAGGATTAAATTTATTTTATCATAAATTCCAAAGTTCATAAAAATTTTTATATTAAAATATTTATAAATTTTTGATAACGCATTTGACACAAATTAAATGAACAAAATTTATCATAAAAATTAAATAAAAGAAATTAGAATATTTTGATTGAATTAAATAGAAAATTTGATATTATTTCATTTGAAACATACAATAAACTAGATTATATTTTAAGGAGCAATTTACAATGCTATTTCTAATTATAAATATTAATTTATTACTATCTTAAAATCAAAAAAAGTTGGACATAATAGAAAATTAAAAATTATTAAAAGTTAAATAATTTTAAATTATCTATTGAGTTATATTTAAAATAATATTATATATAATCTTTAGAACCATTAATATTAATATTAAAGTATTTATATCTTTATTAATAAATATATGTTAATTAATTAAAATTATATGTTATAGAAAAATATTATTATATAATATTCTTTATTCTAATAAAAAATGTATTATAAATAAAAATACTTCTTTTCTTTTTTGAAATTCAATCCAAATAAGAATTATTATCAAACCCTTAATCTCACAAATAGAGCAACTCAAGATGAAATTAAGAGTGCTTTTTATACTCTAGCTAAATTATATCATCCTGATAAGAATCCAAATTCAATTGATTAATTTAAAGCAATCAATGAAGCTTATGAAGTACTCAAAAATCCGGCTACAAAAAAGGATTATGATTAAATTTAAATAAACCCTGTAAAGTATTAGAAGTAGCAATATGAGAAAAAATATTATTAATAGAGTTGTAATAAAATATTGGATTTTTAGCTTATTAGGAATATAACCAAAATCAAGAATAATTTAGAAAATCATATGAGGAATATCAAAAACAATAAGCATTTAAATAATATCACTTTTATTCA
Source organism: Paramecium primaurelia (assembly GCA_905182975.1). NCBI lineage: Eukaryota > Ciliophora > Oligohymenophorea > Peniculida > Parameciidae > Paramecium > Paramecium primaurelia. The sequence continues at coordinate 178,304 of CAJJDM010000078.1, read as the reverse complement.
CGTACAGGATATGATTATTAAGATCCTTTCAAAGATTATAGTAAATATATGAGAGATGAATAATATGTAAATTTTATTCAATAATAACTTTTTAGAATAATTATTCTAATAGAAATCCAGCTCCAAGATATTTAATAATATTTATGATGGCAACATCAGCTTTTTTATTTTTTGAATTACTTGATCTATTTGCTAATAATAAGAAAGTCATTTTAACTGATTAAATAACAGGATAATAATATATAACAACAAGACAAGAATTAAGAAATAAATCATATATTAACAGAGAATAGTAGGAATTTGAAAGAAGAAAAACAGAGTATAAAATCATGTAATAGGAAGAAATAAGAAGAATTAGATAAAGAAAATTCGAATAAATAATTGAAAAATGAATAATTATTAATAGTAATTTATTAAAATCAATAGAAATTTCATGAATTTTAAATTACTTATTCATTTATATTATAAAAATATGTTGTTTAATTTTTAAAAGTATCATAGGTTGTTGGGACAAATCAATAAAAAATTAGAAAAAATTATGATAATAGATTGATATCAATTACTGTAAAAATGTTCCCATAACAAAAAGTATAGTTTATTATTAAATTTAATTAAACTTAAGTTTTTAGTTTGCTTCAATCTAGTAAAGGATTAATAATATATAGTAATTAATATTCTGTTCATATAAGAATTAGGGATATTTAAATAAAATTAATAAACTAACATAGACATTATTCATAATCTTCAAAGAAAGGATTTTTTGCAAGCTAAAGATATGGTTTAACTATTTTAGAATTATAGATATTTATCGAAATCCATTATATTTCATATTTGAAAAACACAAATGATAACATAATTTAATATTTTTTTCTAAATGTTATGATGATTTCTATTTAAAATAGAATTCAAATTTAGTTATTATATGCTATTATAAAATTAATTTTTTTTAAATAGAAACTATTTGCATTTTTGAATCTATAGAAATATAACTAGTATTATTTTTATTTAATCAATTAAATATTAAAAAAAATTTATATAAAGCTTTAATGATAGAATTTTGGAATTCAATTATTAATTTCTATTATAGAAGAGAGTGTTTGTATGTTTGAGGATAATCTATTCTAAGAAGGCTTAAATGATGATTTAAATTCATATAATCAATTTGAATAAAACAATTACCATCCAGAAATTATTGAATACAAAGATTAGTAAGATGAACAGATGATGAAAAAAAATTGTATTGAGTGTCATTAATAAGAACCAAACTTATTCTAAATTGAATTAGAGAATGATGAAGAGAGAGTGGATTATAAAAATTTACCTAAATTAATAGGAAACAATTTTGAAAAATATCTCTTATAAAATGAAAATACTATTCCAAAAACAAAAGGGTTGGAAAATTTTTTAAATGAGAGAAAGAATAGAAAGAATAAAAAAGATAAACAAATATCTACAAAAATATCTGATTTAAGAGAATTATGTTAATCTGACTTGTAATCAAGGAGAATTTTTATGATATATATAAAAAAACAATTCCTTATTGATTTGATAAACAGTACTAAAATTGAAAATCCATTAAAATATATAGATGGGATTAGTACATATTTTGCTACAGCTATATTACCAGACAACATGATTAGTAGTCATATAATAAGTTCAAAAAAGAAAATAACAAAAAAAAAACTGTGATATATATATAAATACATATATAAATTTTAATAGAATTTGTGAATTATCATTAAAGTTAAAAATCAAATGATCGTTGTATTTTTATTATATCAAGAAATATATTTTATTACTAAATTTTTAGATGATGATAAATCAATATTAAGTATAATTAATATAAAATTTAGATTAAAATAGAAATAGACGATTCTGTTTGTGATTTTAGGTTTTCCGAAATAGAAACACAAGATTATTAAGAAGTTTATTTATCTGATAATGAATCAAGATTATATTTTTGAACTTTTTGTAGGATATACCATCTTATACTTCTCTTAAATAGAAATAAAATAGAAAACTTTATTTGTTTTATTTAGAATTCAATTTTATATTTTTTATTGTATTTGTGTATTATATTAGTAATTATAAGGCAGCAGTCAATGAACCAGATTAATTGATAAGTTATTTTTACATATATTTAATCATAATTACCTAACATTTTTCATTGATATTTTTATTTATCATTATAAAAATAAAAATTTAATAATCAAAGCATAGATTTAACAAATTTGAATAGTAAATATTATATTAATGAATCATATGTATTATGTTAAATTAGGAAATTCAATATTATTTTAAGTGCTTTAAATTTAGAATTAGTAATTATTAGCAATGAGTTCTCGAGTTCAATTCTTAAAGTATTTTATGTTTTCATACGAATGAGAAAGAATAATTAATATTGAACCTAATCACTAATAATATATATATTGAATATATTTTTATGTTTTTATGTTTATGTTATAATGAATTCAGGCAAAGGTCTTTTTGGTCATAATGTTGTAGAAATCTTCAAATGTTACTTAAGCATCTCCATCTGAATCAGCTCTATCAATCATTTCTTATAATTCTGAATCATCCATAGTTTCTCCTAATTCTTTAGCTACCTTTCTTAAATCTTTTAAGGTAATAACTCCTGCTCTTTCTGAATCAAACAAATTAAAGACTTTCTATTATAATTTAAGGTATAAAATACTTGGATATCAGCTCTTGAATCTCTTTCACTAATTCTGGCAGTCATCAATTTCAAAAATTCTGCAAAATCAATTTAACCACTTCCATCTGTATCTAAATCACTAATCATTTAGTAAATGGTTTGATTTTTTGCTTCAAATCCTAAAGAAGTCATTGCAGCTTTTAATTCCTTTGGATCAATAGATTAAGTGCTGAATAATGATATATATAAATACCCATCTGTATCGAATAAATCAAATGCTTCTTTGATTTCCAAAACTTCTTCTTCAGTCAAACCAGGTTTAACAAATTCAGCTGGATTGAATTTTCCTGTTTGATTCTTTTAAGCAGGGGGAGCTTATTATGGTGGTGGTTACTATCCTCTTCGTGCCATTTATTAAGAAATATAATTATTTATTAAAAGATATTCACTAATTTATTTCTGTATTTCTAATATTTATTTTGTTTTAATAAATTATTAACTATAATTTGTTTTCAAATATCATTAAAGTATATTAATAAAATTCAGGATTATTTATTGAATAGATTTAATTCTTATTACAATTTAAATATCTATTTTGTATTTATATATCAATTATAATTATTATCTTCAAGAGTTATAACTTATATATGATATCATTTACTATGATTTATTATAAATATATACATGAATTCATAAATTCAATCTATTATTTTTTATAAATAGTATTTTCTCATATCTTTCTAATAATAGAATTATATGAATAAGATGAAAACTTATTTTTAAGTTCTTTTTGTATTCCAAATTAGAATGTAAAATTATTTATTTTTTCCTTTATGATTTAATTGTTATCTATTTCAAGAAGTACTTTTAATTTTAATAATTAAAATTATATTATACATTTATAATATATAATAATACTATGTAATTGAGATTATCAATATTTAATAAAACATAATTGAAATTCAATTTGATTAAATATGTAAACTAAAGGATTTCTTTAGACAGATTTTTTTATTTCGATGATCATTATTATTATCTACATAATAATCATCTTTTATCTATCCTTCTATAAGCAATTTCTATATTTATAAAACATTTATTGTATTATTTCTAGGATATTTAAATTGTTAAAGTATTTTACATTAAGGATTGATTGTCATTGTTTATGTTAAGACTCTATCAAATAATGAATCAAATTTAATTTTGAACTAATATAATGCATTACCTAAATATACTCATATAATTTACTACTATTGTAGGATTCTACTTTTTTTTTTAAGATTTAATTTTAGATTTAATTTTTAAAATCATATGATCTGCAATTATTTAATTATTATCCTTTTTATAAATATAATGATGATCGATCAATTACTTGATAAATGGGTAAAAATATTAGGTAAATCAATATAATTGAGATGAATATTAAACCAATAAAAATTGATATTACAATTTATGCAATCCACTAAATTTCTTTATAAAATATTTAATTTAAATCTTTCATTTATTCAGAAATATCTTTTTCTATTTATAAATCATAAAAAAGAATTAAATAATAATTTATGTTTCTAAGCTTTTATATAGTTATTACAACATCTTTTTCATATACAGTATTATATCTACATAATATATTATGAGTTTTTAGATAACATGTAGATTAAAAAATATTTTTATTATGATAATTGATTAGAGAATTCCAATCTTCAGAATTAAAACCTGTTATTTCAGAATCTGCAAAATTTTTAAGTTCGGATGAATTTGATATTTCTTTATTTTTATAATTTGTTAATAATAATTGTCCATTTTAATCAGCTATCATAATATTAATTGTGTTCATTTTTATCATACTCTTTTAAAAAACTATGTCAGAACAAAATATCCCTTAAACATCCCAAATTAAATTAAGCATTGATTACGTCATTGTCATAGAATAAGTAGGTTCTGTACCAAAATATTTATAAACATCACTTAACTGAGTATTATTGTATTTATCTTTTTTTAAATTTTCAAAATGTTATTAATACCATATTCTTTCTTTAGGATGAAAATTTGGTACTTTTATAGATTAAGGATAAATATAAGTATATTCATAAATGTCTATTGAAGATACAAAATAAAATTAATTAGGCATAAATGGATCATCAAGACCCATCATACTTAAGATAATTGAACTTATTAAATAAGTATGATTTCTTAATATTTATTCTGTTGAATCTTCTAAAGGTTCAATATCATTTTAATTAATTGCAAAATAAGAATAGCATGGTATAGAATAGAAATGATCAGGAGGCATAAATGATGAGTTATAGTCACAAAGACGACTAATTGGTTTATTGATCCAAATGTTATTTCTTAATTAAAGCCAATATAATTAATTCAGATTAGTCAAGGTAATTTATGCTTATATGATATATAAAATTATACTTCTAGTAAATACAGAATTCAGTTATCCATTTATAGAATCTGCTGAATTTGTTAGATGATTAAACATCTCTTTAAGCATACTATCCTTCTCAGAATCACTTAGTATTTATTAAACATAATATAAGTTAATTGTTTAGGCCAATATTATTGAAGGAATGATTATAGCTAAAATTACACAATTGATAATTAAAATCTAAGTTCTCATTTTTAATTTTCCTAATTTAGAGCCAAAACATTGATTTACTATAGAGGTCTAGGACTAATAATTCATTATTTGACAGATTAATAAAATAATATAATAGATATCAAACACAATATAATATTAAGTATGATATATATATATTTGTAAAAGCTATTTATATAAACATTTATTTAGTTTTTAAATTAGAAATGAAATTTGCATTTGTAATATTAATTTTAAGGTTTATTTTTAAATTACCTTCCTTTAATAAAAAATAAAGTTAAATATACATTTATCAGAGTTTAAGATAATTATGTTAATTATGGTAAATTAATGATAATTATTTATAAATTATTCAAATATTAGAACAATAAAGAATATATCACTTCAGTGAAAAGGAATGCTCATAAGATTCATCAAAGAATGTTACTTAAAAGTTCCATACTTAGATTAATCAATTAAGTTTAAATTTTATATATAAACATCTTAATTAAATTTATATATTTATAATACATTCTTATTTACATCAATAAATCAATAATTATTCAAAGTAAGAATTAATGCTTATAAAATATATATATTAACTATTCTGAATAATTGATTTCATAAAACTATTTAAATAACAATTAAAAAAGTCATGTCATTGTATCAAGCTTCAAGAAGATTTATTAATTATATTATTTATCTAAAGTTATGATTAATTGATATAGATTAGCATCATTATGATTGATTGCATATATTAATTAAATATGTTGTGTTGTAATTTAAAAATACTTAATATTTAGAGATTATATGATATTATATATTTTTATTAATAATAATAATGAATCAATAGTTTTTTGGCAACACAAGATTGGCAATCCAAAGAGCTTAATAACTTCATTTATTCTTCACAGAATCAGTTATTTATGACTAATTCAAATACACAGCTAAAATGCCTTAATATCCAAAGATTGTATTTTTACAATCAAATCCATTTGTTAGAAATTTAGTTGAGAAGTATTGAATAAAATATATTTTTAGATAATTTGTTTAATATTCAATTGTAGATGCATAGAAGACAACTGGAGAAGTAAGTGATTTATAAATGGTTAGGACAATGTTGCTAGATTGGCTGAATAAGTTTAATTATAATCTACTTAAACAAATGGTGCATTATTATTTGGATTCCCTAATAATGCTGTTGAAGCTGAGAAGTAAATATTTAATTGAATAATTATTAGACTTGATCGTTTATTGGATGGTGTTAATTTGGCTGTCAGATTCAAATTATCTGAATCATTAGCATAGAAAATAGCAGGATCATATTTATCATGTTAATCATGCGGTAAAGTATTCAACACAAGTCTTCCATTTGTTACTCCAACACATCCAGGTTATTAAAATAATGTAAGATAAATAATATTAAATTTAGTGTTAAACTCCAAGTAAATGTGCTTTGGAATAGAGTTCTGCACCAGTTGATTAAGTAAATGCAGAAGTTACCAATTATTATTAATAGAAAGTATGAATTTATTATTGAATAGTTTAGGGTGCATATCTTGAATATGAAATTAATGAAGAGCATTTATTGTATGATTCATAAGAATTCTTTGAAAAATTAGATAATGCAGTAGCTTCACATATCAAAGTTTGATATTTTTAAGAAAATAAAAGAAATATAAAATTATAATTACAATAATAAATTCTTATTTTCAGCTTTAAAATATATGAAATAATCAAAAGCTGAAAAAGTAAAATTAAGTTTTTTAAAAATTGATTCATAACTTTTCATTATTATTATTTACTTTTTCTTTTTTACTATTATTTAATTAGAAATCTATTCTGAATATTGTGTTTATAGATTTGAATCCCTAAAGCCAAATTATCCATATGTGTTAATCTCTATTACTAAGATTGAAGAACATTTGATTGTTCTTTACTTAGATCAGTCTAAAATTTGTTATCTTTTAATAATTACATTAATTCTTTCATTTGGTTAAGTTTAAATAGGTTTTTAAGTATCATTATATGCATAAGTACTAATCACTCTAGTTTTGCGATCATTTTTAATATGTTAGCTACTTCTGTTTTCAACACTTCTTTTTAAATAAGTGATTTCAGATCTCTAACTATTGCTACTATGGCGATCTGATCTTTCAGTACTACCTTACTTAAATTTTAAGTTGCTTTTATGTCTAACATAAGTAGTAGAATCTCTATAGAAATATATATATATATTAATACGTATTGCCTAAATATTTTGATTGTTTAACAGCTAATAATTAGGCTAATTGATCCTTTGATTAAATGGAAGGTTTTTGGGATATAGATTTTTAATTTTTTGAAGGCAAGCTAGTTTTTTTTGGAGCTGAAATATCTCTATGAGGAACAGGATCTTAAGATTTAGTTTTACCTTTTCTAATTTAATATTATTAATAAATTAATACGTTTATGATTTATTTTGATTTCTATCTGAAAAAGCTTTATTTAAAAACATTTCCATAGATGATGATCCTCCAGTTTCAGCTACTTTAGATACTTATGGTTATTTAACTTCTTTTGGTTATGTTTATTATTATATAAATTATTATTATTATATTAATTATTATTATTATTGATTTTATAAGAGATGCAATAATATTTATTGTTATACATCTTAATTATAAGGTTATGTAGGTTATTGTTAAGAATATAATTTTTATTTGACTAAGGGTGAAGATTTTTGTTGTTCAATTAATTGAGTTTTATTAAATAAATTCTATTTTTCAATAGAAATTGGTTTTGTAGTGATATTATCAGGTTTAATTTATTTTTCTCTTTGTTGCTTAAGTTTAATGAGATAGTAACAAGTAGAAATACAATTATGTTTATTATTTTTGATCATTTAGACAGCTTCTTCTTCTGAAATGTTATATTATAATAACTATTGAAGAATAGTGTAATCAACATCAATTTTAAAATTATCCAATCTAGATACTCTAATGATAATACTTAGTGTTTACTCCTTCAGGAATGGTCATTTTACCAGCAAAAAGAATAAAGTCATGTTATCTTATTTCTGGGATTGTTATTCTTTTTGAGGGATCTTTTTGAAGAATCTTTCTAAGGAGATCAGCAGCTTATGGAGATACACTTTTAGGTAATTTGTAATCAGAATGTTTAATCTTTTCATATAATTATTTAGTATTTTGATCTTCGAATGGTACACAACTATAATTAAAATAAGTATAATATACCCACAAATCATTGCATATAAAATTATACCACATGACCATATATCAGTTTTTAATCCTTCATATGATAAACCACTAACCATTTCAGGTGCAGCATAACAAGGACTTCCACATGGAGTATGTAATTTTTAGTTTGGTTAATAGAGATTAGATAATCCAAAATCAACTACTTTTACTTATTTATTAATATCTAAAAGAATGTTTTCTGGTTTGAGATCTCTATGAACTATACCTAATTGATGTATGTATTCTATAGCATTGAGAAGTTAAAAGAATATACGACCAGCCTCACGCTCTTCAAGTCGAGATTTTGAAACAATATATTCAAATAACTCACCTCCTGGTGCATATTCAGTTATGAGATATAATTTTATTTCACTTTCAATAATCTCTTATAACATATTCACATACCTCATATAATTAAATGATATTTGGATGACGTATTTTACGTAGAATATGAATTTCACGTTGAATCCTCACATAATCAGCCTCATTTTCTATTTTCTCTTTCTCTAAAATCTTGATTGCTACCTTTGTAAATTGAAGTGAGTTAATACTTTCTCATTTGTGCATTTGTGAATACCCAACTTCACTTTTCCAAAGGTTCCTTATCCTAAAGTTTTATCTACAACATAATTCTAAAGAGGATTGAAATTAGGGTCCTTAAATGTATAGAGTTTTGGCATAACAGAATTTATATTAAAATAATCAATCATCTAATTTTATGGTTATTCAATCTCTCTAAAGCTAATAACAATGCTTATGTTCCATTACGTCCACCACCTTAGGCAACTAAAGCATGATACAATTGTTTCACTAAAGCTAATCCTGGCAAACTCAAATTCATTCTATTAGCTTCATTAATTCCTATGCTTAAATCTTTAATAAAATGTTCAACATAAAATCCAGGTTCAAAATCTCCCTTTACCATTCTTAACCCTAAAACACTCCAAGCTGTTGAATTTGCTGCTCCACTCTTTATTGTATTTATCAATTATTCCAAATTCAATCCACATTTATGTCCATATAACAAACCTTCCACTGTTCCTATCATATTTCCTGCTAACACTATCTAATTTACCATCTTTGTATGTTAACCTAAACCAGCACTTCCCATCAATTATACATTTCCACTATAAACCTTTAATACATCATTTATTCTATCCAAACCCTTCTATTCTCCTCCACACATCACCACTAATCTACCTTCTCTAGCACCAATATCTCCTCCACTTACTGGAGCATCAATTGAATCTATTCCTTTCTCTTTTGCCTCCTTGAAAATTCTCTCTGCCAATTCAGGTGATGAAGTAGTGTGATCAACTAAAACTGTACCCTTTTTCATATGATTTAAAATTCCTTGATCTCCTAAAACTACTTATTCAACATCTTTTGGATATCCTAACATTAAAAAAACTGCATCTGAATTTTATGCCAATTCACGTGGTTGAACAAATTCTGCTCCTGCTTCTACAAGAGGTTATGCCTTAGCAAAGGTTCTGTTATAAATGCGTAATTTATGACCAGCTTTAAGAATATGCTTGCACATAGACACACCCATAACACCTGTCCCAATCCATCCAATATTCATTTTTATTAAAGAATCTATATAAATATGATATTCAACTCATATAACTATTTATGCATCTTTATATTTCTTATAATCAAAATCTGAAAAGAATCATTATTAATTTTTATGATTGATTGAGAGGTTCATTCAATTATTTGAAAAAAAATTATTAGTTGTATTAGTCTTTTGTAAAATAGAATTGTAATAAAGATTCATTATATTAATCTATTAATTATACTTATCGCTTAGACTTATTAATCATACAAATTAAATTAATATTTTGGTTGGTTATTATAATATAAAATATATTATCTACTAGAGAGATTGTTAAGTTTATGATATATTTATTTTAAAATGCTAATTTATACAAGTTACTTATATGTGCAATTTTCAATAAAAAACACTTTTTTTCTTGTGGAATTAATAATGAATGAGAAAAGCTCACTGAAATACACAATTATTAGTTCAATTTCTTTAGCAGTATCAGTTTTATTATTGATTATGGAGACAAGAAAAAAACAAAATATTTATGCAAATAATATAGGAGCAACATTGTTATGTGTACTGAATATAGAATTCATTTACAATGATATCCCTTAAATAAATACACTTTAATTAGGAATTTTCATAGTAATTTTGATAACACAATTTGATGATGGATAAAAATGGCATAAATTTATGAAACACTCTATTCTTGTGTATTTTTTTATTAGAACTTTCATATAATATAAGGAATAATTATATATAACTTAATTGTTAACATGCTTTTTATGGTAACCTTTGAATCATTGGATGTTACATTTGAAAAAAGAGAATGATTAGATTACATTAAAGAAGTAATCATTAGATATGACAAAATATAACATTGAATAAATTCCATAACTTGTTAAAGATTCTATGGAATAAGATGAATAGTGCAGTAGTATTTTGAGAAGTTTAAACATCTAAAATAATTTAAAGGAATTAAAGTAAATCGAACTTAACAATCCTTTTTTGTAATATAAAGATAATATAATGTTGAATACTATTTAATTGAAAGGATTAGAATCATAAATAAATACATCTAATTTAGATATACATTCAATTTGGAATTTATTGCCATTTGGAATTGGATTAATGAATAATCTATTTGAAATGGTGATAAATAATTAAAAATTATTATAGTTTTTAAAAGTGTCGGATAATGATGGAAGAAACATCATTTTAAGTTTAGATTCATTATTAGAAAGGTAAATTCCATATTTAAAATAAGTTGTGAATCATGGGAAAGTAAATCCATAAAGTAAATAGGTTCAAATCAGAGTAACCGATAGAGCAAAAGGTTTCTTAAGGGCCCATAATTATCTCTAATATCAAAGAGTTTAAATGAATAAAGCTCAGTAAATCCAGAGGGAGGCACTAACACTAATATAAATAATAATATTGCTTATTCTACAAATCCAAATAATTAAATTAAGGATGACTTAATGACAACAAAGAGTAGATTCAAAAATTTAAATTTAATATTCAAAAAATTTGCATAAAAGTCTCCTTCTCTTACTAATAATGTGGATAATTCTTTATAATCAATAGGATAAAGTATACAAATAATAAAGATAACTTAAGATGTTGGAACAATGAAATACTATTTAAGAATAAAAGTATATGAGATTGAAATAAATAATAAAATAAACTATCTATTTTTAATTGAGAATATAACAAATAAGGAAGAATTAAGATAGTTAAATATTAGATATAAGTATTAATAAGCACTTTTAAATTCATTATGTCATGAATTAAGGACACCAATGAATAGTACATTATCATAATTAAATGCATTATCTACATTGATTGCACCTGATATTAGAGATAAAAATTTATAGCCAGCAATTATTTCAGCTAAAAAATTAATGTTTTAATTAAATGACATATTAGATTATGCTTAAATTGATTGTAAAAATTTTAATTTGAGTATTTCTTAATTTGATATAAATGAAATCTTTGAAGTTTTAACAGAATTGTTTGAATAAGAATGTAAAGAAAAATAATTAGATTTTTAATTAAATTCTAAATCTAATTACATAATATATAGTGATAAAGAAAGAATACTTCGAATTTTAGTTAATTTGATAGATAATTCAATTAAATTTACAAATTAATTTGGTTCTATTATTGTAAATGTTTATGAATAACAATAACGTATTGTATTTTCAGTAGAAGATAATGGTGTAGGAATGTCAGAGAAAACTATAAATTAAATAAAAAATAGAGATGATATGCAATTTTATGATTCATCATTATTCTAATAAACTAAATTAGGTCTAGGATTGAAAATAACTTAATAAATAGCTAAATTTCTATGTGTTAATAATGAATTAATAATAGAGAGTATTGAAAATGAGTATACAAAAATATCATTCAAGATAGAAAATCTTCATAAATTTATTAACTAATAAAAATTTCCATCATTTTAAGGATGTAATATTACAATAAGTTGTAATTGCATTCAAATATTAATTGTAGATGATGTAAGATTTAATCATAGTGCAATTGAAGCTCTTTTATCATAACATAAAATAAAAATGGATAGTGTTTATAATGGTTAATAGGCTATTGATAAAATATAATAAAAATTGAAGTCTCCATGTTGTAAAACTTATAAATTGATTTTTATGGATATAGAAATGCCTGTTAAGAATGGTTATTAAGCTTCAAAAGATGTAAATATATATTTCTTTATTAAAATAGATTACTGAGATTATGACATAATAAAATTTAAATGATTAATGTGCAATAGTGATGTGTTCTGCTTACAATGGAAATGAAAATAAAGATACTGTAAAGAATTGTGGCATCAAAGAGATATTACCAAAACCAATAGAGTAAAAATAACTTAAACAATTACTTGATAAATATTTATTATGATTAAATTTATTAATAAATGGAAGTACTTATAAAATTATTGATACTCTAATTAATAATTAAGGACTTCATTGATATAGCTTTTATTTGGTAAGATAAAAATATGATAACCATATCCCTAAATATAATATCACTAAGTATAGGCATAATACTTTTCATACTTGATTATTGCAAATTATCAATCAATTATTTAAAAGTGGGCCTTTTGGGATTATGTTTAATAAATTCTGAAATACCATTTTAACAAAAAATTAACTTTGCTAACGTTGCCTATTTTGCATACACTGCACTGATATTATTCAGCATTTACTCTAAATTCTTATCAACCAGACTTATTGTTCATTTTTAACTACTTTATATATCTATTAGAGTTTCTTTTACTTAACATAATTCTGATTTGCATCCACTTCTGATCATGATCTTTTTATAACCAATTAATCATTATATTATAAATTACATGACTAGAGTCAAAAGATCATAATTTACTTAAACCCTGGATTAAGTAGAGTTAAAATTTAAATAGACATAATTTGAATAAGATCAATTATTATCAAGTGAAAGTAAAAGAGACTTTATTAAATATGACTTAAATGAAAGTATTATTCTAAAAGCTTTTAATGGAGAAATAGAAACTCCTCAACAAGAACATAAATATATAGGAGTTATTTAAGATCAAATGGATTAAAGAATTATAGTAAAAAAACACCCAAATAACTAACCAACAACGCTTTTATCTGATTCAAATTATAATTTAGAACCATTAAAACTAGAGAGAAATACTAGTACTAAGTATTCAGAAATAGTGTCAATAATGAATAATTTACCTTTTGGTATACTTTTTGTAGATTCATCCTTAAAAGTTTTAGACTTTAACTAAAAAGTGACCTAACTGCTAGGTTTAACTAATCCTTGTGACATGATTGCATTCTTAGATTAAGCTATTTAAAGGTAATGTTAATAAATTATTAAAGCGGAGATTTTTGTGAATTTAGATCATCAAAGAAAGTAAGAAAACCTTAAAAATCACCCAGTAAAATGACATTTATAAAATAACCCTCAATTAGTCCATAAAAAATATTCTTAGATGAGCATATATCTGATGTATTTTCATAATATAACAATAATGCATCCTAATTTAAAGGAGAAAGTGATGCCAATATTGGAAAAAATCTTAAATCTATATTTTAGAATTTTAAAAAAATTCATCAAAGCTAAATAACATCTCTATCTCGAGATAACTTTTAATACATAATTAGAATGGATAATATGGATAAATCTGGTGGGAAAATTAAATATAAGAGTTTAAAACTTAAAATATTTTAATTGGAGGGTTTTGTTTAATGGGAGTCTGTTGTTTATTTATTCTTTTTAGAAAATATCACTAAGAGAGAAGAATATAAATTACTTAATCATAAATATAAATTTTAATAAGCATTACTTAATTCATTATGTCATGAATTAAGAACTCCTATTAATGGAACTATGTCTTAATTATATGCATTGAAAGATCAATTATCTTAAGGTTTGATAGAATCTCATTTAGATCCTGCAATTGTATCAGCCAAAAGATTACAATTTTAACTTAATGATATATTAGATTATGCTTAAATTTAATGTTCATCATTAATCATGAATAAATCATGTTTTAAATTGTAGGAGGTCTATTAATAATTATATGAATTATTTAATTTTGAATGTATCTAAAAAAATATTAAACTAATATTTGATAATGTAAGTAATATCACAATTTATACAGACAAAGAAAGATTAATTAGAATTTTCATTAATTTATTAGATAACTCAGTCAAATTTACAAATAAAGGAGGTACTATTAAATTAATTACTAATACAACCCCTCTTTACTATAAATTATTAGTAGAAGATGATGGGTAGGGTATTTCAGAAGAAGTCATCTAAAAAATTGAATAGTAGGCAGAACTATTATTTTAAGACTCTCTTTAATATGATTCTAATAAACTTGGATTAGGATTAAGAATTTCTTAATAATTAGCCAAATATCTATATAAGGATCAATTTTTTGAAATAGATTCTGTTTATGAGAAATATACAAAAGTAAGTTTTAGAGTATCAAATCAAATACAACATTATTCCAATGAATTTGAAATTGATAAGCATAAATTCCCTTAGATTTCAGATTGTGATTGTAGTAAGATTTTGATAGTTGATGATATAAATTGTAATCATTTTGCATTGTAAGTCTTACTTAAAAAGTTCAAGTTAAAAATTGATAGTGCTTACAATGGTAATTCTGCAATAGATTTAGTTAAAGAAAGATTATAATAATAATGTTGTTAAACTTATAGACTAATTTTTATGGATATTGAAATGCCTGAAAAAAATGGATTTTAAGCTTCTAAAGAAGTAAAAATATTTATATCTAGATAACTTAATTATTGAAGGAAAGAAATTTGAATGAAAGTTGTATTATAACAATGTATTCAGCATACTCAGGAGATGAGGATGTTCTGATTGCTAGTCAATGTGGTATGAAAGAGCGTATCTCTAAACCAACTGATATATAAAAATTAGAATATCTTGTTAATAAATACCTACTATGAATTTTATATATATTTACATATATGTAATCTCTTAATAATTTATTTTATAGTAATGCAAAATGAGACTAATAAAAGAGTTGCCTATTTTTATCATCCATAAATAGGGAGATATCATTATGGTAAAGAACATCCAATGAAACCAAAAAGAATTGCTATGGCACATAATTTAATTGTTAATTATGGGTAATGTATTATAAACAAATCTTAGTCTATACCGAAACTTGGATGTATATATGAATAGATAGGCTTCATTGAAAGAGATGGAGAAATTTCATGAACCAGAATATTTGCAATATTTGAGTCAATTCACAAGTGTTAGAAGTCAAATTGTTAATGAGTATTAACACTATAATCAACAACCTAATATCACTCATTTTACTAGTCACATCTATAATGAATTTGATTTGTTAGATTATAATATACCACACACTCATGAACCCATTGAAACTAATAATAATTATCCACAACCAAATAGTTTTAGAGTAGGAGACTCTACAGATAACCCTAGCTTTCCAGGTCTATATGATTTTTGTCAATTATCTGCAGGAGGGTCAATTGATGCTGCTCATGTGTTGATTTCATAAGATGCAGAAATAGCCATTAATTATTCTGGAGGTTTACATCATGCAAAGAAAAGAGAAGCTAGTGGATTTTGTTATGTCAATGACATTGTTATAGCTATATTGGAATTGTTGAGAGTGCATTAGAGAGTGTTGTATGTTGATATTGATGTACATCATGGAGATGGAGTTGAAGAGGCATTTCTTTTAACAAATAGAGTGATGACTTGTTCATTCCATCAATATGGAGATGATTTCTTTCCAGGTTCAGGAGATATTGATAGTTATGGAGAAGGATTAGGTAGATATCATGCTCTCAATATCCCTTTGAAAATTGGGATGAATGATGAAACATTTACAGAAATCTTTTAGAAAATCATAACCTAAGTTATGGATATCTATAGACCAGAAGCTGTAGTCTTATAATGTGGAGCTGATTCATTATGTCATGATAGATTGGGTGGATATAATTTATCAACTAAAGGTCATGGTGCTTGTGTTGAATTTATGATTAAATACAATGTTCCCATATTGGTTTTAGGAGGTGGAGGATATACAATATAAAATGTAGCTAGATGTTGGGCTTATGAAACTGGATTGTGTTTGAATAAAAAAATTGATGCTCCTATTCCAACTTCTGAAATTTATTATGAATATTATGGTCCAGACTATAAATTGCATTTCCCAATCAAATAAAATGTAGAAAATAAGAACAAGAAAGAAGAACTCTAAAGAATAGTGGAGAAAATATATGGGTATCTAAAATCTATTGAACCTGCTCCAGGGATCTGCTTTCATGATTTACCTTAATCATTTTATCCAGAAATGAATGTAGAAGAAGGTATTTAATATTTTAATTCCTAGAAATAAATCCAGATTAACGTTATGAATAAACATTAAATTAATTTGAGGGTGCCCATTATGAAGAAGGAAATGAAATTTTAGTTGATCCATCTAATGGATTCTCTATTCATAGAAGAGAATGATAAACTATATATATTTAATCAATTTTTGATGACTCATTCTTTTATAAATAGAATAAACAATGACTCATATGATATTATTCTTACTATTAAATACTGTAATGATCAAAATTATTAAAAATATTGATTTTTTAATAAATATTTTAATAAAATTTCTAACTATTCTCTAATAATTAAAGTTATTAATAACATCTTTATGTGAAACAAAAAGATGTCTATACTTGGAAACTTAAAATTTATATTCTTTATAAAAGTAATAGTATAAGTAATGAAATAAATGAAGAGTTTTTACACTCAGTTATTTTGTTTGCCTATCAATTTTCATATATAAAGTAAAAAATTTCTAAATTCCCAACATCTTATATAAAAAAACTAAATTAATTCACTTTATATAAAATATAATATATATTAAGGAACATTGAAGATTTTATGGATATATTTAACAAATTAATGGATTAGTTTATGAAATTAAGGAATAAGATTTGATAAATAGTAAAATATTAGAATTCTGATATATAAATATTAGTGAAACTAATAATAAGTACTAATGATAATGATATATATCAATATATTTGAAATTAGATATGATATATATGGGTGAAAATTAATAAATGATCAATAATTATTAAATGATCAATAATTAATAAAATGATCAATAAAACCACATAATTCAAATCCTTATTTCACAGTCATTCAACTTCCTTTTGGGATGATTGTAAATTAGAACACTTTAGTAATGTGAGTTTTGAAGGTATCTTTTAAGCCAAAATGGGAGAACTTATGAGCAATGTATTTGTCAAGGTGAAATTCTCATACTTGATAATAATATAGGGAGATGTACAAATTTTATTATGAGACAGAAATAACTTATTGCCAACATAGAGAATGCTATAATTTACTTAATTAAAGATGGTAATAATGATGTGGGAGTAAAAATACTAAAGGGTATAGGATGGTTAGAACTTTATGGTGATGTAATTGAACTGTTTAATGTATTGAAGAAATAATGCATCCAGATAGACTTTGTATTAAAATATAAAGTGAAGAAGTTGATGGCAAAAGGTACTTTTGCAAATGTAAGTACTGATTTAATAATTGCTAGGTATTTTTGGCAGAAAATGCTAAGACAAATGAATAATTTGCAATCAAATGTTTTGATAAGAATTAAATTTTGAAGAGCCCTAAAAATTTATAATCACTTTAAAAGGAATTAAAGATTCTTAGATTAATGAAACATAAATAAGTAATGACATTAATAGAGACATTTGAAACAGTTAGTTATGTTTTTGTTGTATAAGAATATTTAAGAGGTGGAGACTTGCATGATTATATTACTAAAGTAGGTCAATTATCAGAAAGAAAAGTGCATTCTGTAATATCTCAATTGGTAAGTGGATTAGCATTTATTCATTCTTAAGGTGTTATACATAGAGACATAAAACCAGAGAATATTATTCTAAGAAATCAAGATAATGTAGAAGATTTAGTAATATCTGATTTTGGATTAGCAGATTTTTATAATTTTGATGGCAATTACCTATATAAATAATGTGGTACACCTGGATATGCAGCTCCAGAAATTTTGATTGGTCAGCCTTATGATTATAAGGTAGATGTCTATAGTTTAGGAGTAGTATTTTATACTCTTATAACAGGAAGAAGACCATTTTAAGGTAAGAATACTGATCAAATATTTTAATTAAATGAAAAAGGGGAGATTAACTTTCAAAATCTTCACATTAAAGCTGAAGGATTGAATCTATTAAAAAAAATGCTTGAAATACGACCAGAACATCGTTATTCTTTATGTATGATTAAATCACATATTTGGTTAAAAAAAATAAATCTTAAAGCTCATTTAAGTTTGTAATACATTAATGTACCAGAAAGTATTAAAACTGGAGGAAGTATTACTCCGAGAATTCTTATGACTAAAAATTATAATGTAAAATAGGTTCTTAAGACTGAATAAAATCAAAGCACAGAAAGAAGACATTACAAATAATCTGGAGGTCGATATAATATTTCTATTGGAAATTTCACAAAAATATAAGGAATAGTATATTGATTTTATGAATTCTGTATTAATTCATCATATATTTAAACATATCAAATCAAACATTAACATAATTATTATTATTTTTAATAATGTCAACAGGTTATGAACGTATTGACTTAGAAACTCTAAGGAGAGATGATCAACTTAATGGATTATTATAGAGAATTAGAGAAGATGTGATGAATGGATATGTAGTAGAAGTTAAAACAAGAGCCAATACATATAATCAAGTAAAGAAATTGATCAAATTAGTTAGAAAGCAATTCTAAGTAAAGTTCTAGATTGTCATCTATGTGCAATTCAATAGTTAAATAACCTATTATTTAATAAAACGAATAACACAAAGATTTAGAAGAAATTGTTATAACATCATAAAGAGATCAATAATAAATACCAAATCATTCTAAAACACTAGGTAATTCCCCTCCTAAAGTCAAAAGTGAAATAATAAAACCAGTTGTCTTAAACTAAGAATTATCACCTGAATAAACTTATCAATAAATTTCATTTAAAGAAGAACCAAAACCTACTAAAACTATTTCCTAATAATTAGATGAAATAGAAACGAATGCAGATACTGGTGATTGTTAGAACTATATTAAAATCTTGAAGACAATTAACTCTTAGCTCTAACAGTAAATGAATGAAAGTCTTCAAGATTGCAACCATTTATTCAGTTAGGCAATTTAGATTGTTAGAACTAAGTGTCTATTAACAAGATTTTATAAATAAGTAGGTGATTTCAAAAATGCTATTAGATAGTTGAAAGCTATTTAGAAATAATTCAAAATTTTAGAACCAAATTTAGTAGGAAAAATTCTGATTGAATTAGGAAAGTTGCATTTTCTTAATCAAGCTTATTAGAATGCTCAATCTTCTTATTATATGGCTTTGTAACATTATGAAAAATTGGAATGGAAATCTGAAATAGCTCATATATTACTTCTGATGGCAAAATTACATGCTTGGACTAGTAATATATTATTTATATCTAGAAAATTTTGAATTATCAAAAAAATTAACATATGGTGCAATAGCCATTCTTAAAGAATTCCTTTAAGATGATCATGAATCTATAGCTGAAGCATATATTGTATTAGGAGAATGCAATTATATTTCTAAAAATTCAGATGAAGCTATCGAATTTTTAATGAAGGCAGTTAAAATTAAATATTAAATATATAAGGACTATAAGCATTTAAAATTTGTTGAAGTATTTAATCTTTTAGGACTGACTTATGGATTAATACCTGATATACAATAATCACTTAATTATTTTATATAAGCATTACAATGCTTTTAGTAAATATTCTAACTAAATTAGATAAAATTGTGTCTAAAGAGCATAAATTCTTAATAATATATCTGTGATCTATCAAGCATAAGGAGATGTAGATAAAGCTAGTAAATGTCATTTTAAAGCCAAAGAAATCTACTCAACTTTCTTACCAAATTAACATAATTAGATGTAAAGATTAATTTTAAATTAAACATGTACATCTCCTCCTATGTGAATTAAATATTTAATTTATATATTTATATATAATCATCATTCTTCTTCTATTTCTTTCTCTATCTCTTTTGCTAATTATCTAATTTATTAAGAAACATCTATCATTCCTGATTTTTGGATTTTTTCAAACCAAACTAATGCTGCCTTCTTATTTCTTTTGATCTTATCTCCACCTTCCCAATACATCATTCCAGCATTAAACTTAATATATTAAATATTTCCATACCTAAGATAAAGGAAATCCTAAATTTCCAGCATGTGTAAACCATGCCAAAGCTTTAAAATCATCCTTCTTAGTTATTCTACCTTCTCTATATATTACACCTAAATTGTGTTAAGCATCTAATAATCCCATTTCAGCAGCTTTCTTAGTGTAATGAAATTCTAAATTAGGATCTTTCTCACAAACTATTCCTTCACGATGACTATTATAGAAAAACAAAAGAATGTACAATTTAGCTAATTTAAAGAATGCTTAAGGATTTTCATAAGCAGCAGCAATAAAATAACATTCTATAGCAAATTTTAAATCTATTCCTCCAGGAGTATCACCTCTTTCTGCCATTTCTCCAATATAATAATAAGAATGTGGAAATTCATTTTCTGCACAATCAAAAAATAATTTATATGCTTCTTTTAATAATTTCTCTCTATCTTTTCTTTGTTTTGATTACATCATATTCATTGCTACTTTATACATTTCTTTAGCCACTAAATGTTAAGCTGGTTTATTCCCTTTATTTGCTAATTCTAATAATTAGTGTTATGCATCATCAAATTTAGCTTAATCTCCTTTTTAAGATGCATCTAATTTTTTTAAATAAGCCAAATAATATTCAGTATTTAATTTTTCAGGCTCATCAACTGCATTCTTTTTTGCATGAGATAAAAATAATTATGTAATTTATTCATTTTTTGGAGTGTCTAACTAAAATTAAACTTATATCTATACACATTGATCCAACAAATTATTCTACTGCTGCAACACATAAATAATGAGATTTAACTGAAGATAATA
This sequence comes from Paramecium primaurelia, assembly GCA_905182975.1. Lineage (NCBI taxonomy): Eukaryota > Ciliophora > Oligohymenophorea > Peniculida > Parameciidae > Paramecium > Paramecium primaurelia. The sequence continues at coordinate 156,648 of CAJJDM010000078.1, read as the reverse complement.
CTTATTCAACCAATGGAAATTAATAAGCCCTTTCAGTCACAGATTTCATATCAAAAATAATTTTCTATATGGCTAATTTCAACTCTTCATTTTCAACTTAAGCATTCATAATTTAATCTGTCAATTTATAATAGTCAACTTGTTTTTCTGTTGAAAATGTGAATCGTCTAAATAATCTTCTAAACATTTTATAATAATTAAAATAAATAATTAAAAAAAAAGACTGATAATAAGTATCTATAGATAAATAATCATTAAACACTATCTGATCTTTATGAGAATAACTTATCTACTAATTTATCTTAAGCTTTTTATTTTAAGAATTATTTCGAATTTGTTTTGCTCATTATTTTATTATTAATTAATCCATATGGATCATTTACTTTTATGCTACGCTTTCTTTCTCCTTAAGCTGATACTACACTACATCTTGAATTAGTTCTACTATCTCTAGTCATATTTATTGATTTCTCTTTTAAAGGGATAATCAATTTATATTGCATTGAATTTGCACTCTATGCATGTTTTAATTTATTAGTATTGTTAAATTAACTAATTATATTGATTATTTTTGAATAGTCCTAAGCATTAGCTTATGTCAATTATTTTAAGCTTTTATTTGGTTACTTAATAGACTGAGTCATTTAACTACTATCTTGAGTTGTTGTTGTATGTGTATTTCGTCTTTATGTGATATTTGAAGTTATTTTAATTGGTTGCTTGAGAAATCCCTTAAAGTCATCAAAATAATAAGAAGGCATCGAGATTTCTCTTTTTTTTATTTTCTATGGCATTCTCAAAGTTCCATTGTTCCCAATATCTGGATTAAAGAACTAAGCTGTTTGTTAAAATTGTGCAAAGCTCTAATCAATACAAGACATTCAAAAAATGTGATTGTTAAAAATATAAATTACACATCTCAATTATACTATTAAGGCATTTTATATTCGAAATCACCCAATTTCTCTCTTCTTATATAACCTACATAAGGCATAACTTCTATCCAAACTTCAAAATTCACTGTAGCATTACGCAATTATTTATGTATATCTTTAAGTGGATATTCAGCTCTTTAATTTTTAAGAACAAGCTAACATTACAATTTAAATTACTTTTGATGAAGTACTCCAACTGCTAGGATCATCTGGTCTAGAAATGATTTTATCATATATCACACAATCTGATTCAAACTAATAAATTGATAAAATCACTATACTCCTTTCTCTTAATGCTTATGATGAACATTCACATATAAAAATAATTGCTTTAAATTCCAATTATACACAGGTTCGAAATCTAAATATATTACGTGTATCAAAAACCTGCCTCCAATGAAAATTTAAACGTCACCTAATCCCAATCAGTTACACCACCATTATAATAAGTTGCCTTGAAATGATGACTAAACAAAATAATCATTTTATCTGCAATACAATTTATCTGCACTCAATATCTTTAGATCTACTGTTGGCTTTCCAGTCTTAAAAAAATATGCTGTGCCTTAATTAAGCAATGATAGCACGACTTCTCTAGAATGAGTATTATACCTAATGTCCATGATGTGAAGAACACGATTTAATTAAAACGAGCTGTAATTGAATACATTATTTAATTATTTATCAATATTAAATATTTACAAACTCTCTTAGCATTTAGTTTTTATTAAATTTGTTTATCTATTTTCTTTTTCCATTATCTTTTTAGTTTCAGGGTAAATTATATTATTAAGCAAATTATTACAATCCTGATCCAATTTATACACATTTCATTTATTCATTAATTCACATTTAACCATCTAAATCATATATATAAAATAATTATCAACTGTAAATTACTTAGGTTATGTTTAGTATCAAGTTAAATTCTAAATATTTGATATTGCATTTTGATATATGTGGAATAAAAGTTTTATTTATGTAAAATTCTTTTTATTTTTATAAAGAATTAATTATTCAGTTATAATAATATTGATATTTTTTTTATTTATTTATTAAATCAAAAATCATTTTTCTGATTTCATTCTCCCCTTAGGTGGGTCAGGATGAAAACTATCTGGGACTTCTTTTTTATGGAACTGATTCATAAGAGTCCTCAATGATCTGAAATTTTTTTATTCTTTTTAACATTGACTCCATACTAAAGGTAGTACCTTGGATGCCTTCCCATCTTTGAAAGATACCTTTAAGTTTTCTCAATATATCCTTCACTTTCTTTCCAACTCCATAGGCAAGGAAATTTTTGCTTTAAACTCACATAAATCATCAAGAGCCCTAAAGACCATATCAAAAAGTTTCTTGAAGATTGGCCAGCTAAATTCTGGTATTCAGGAAAGAATTAACCTGATAATAACTTAAAATTTTTGGTTAATTTTACCTACATCCACAAAATAAAAGATAAAAATAATAATATTATATCATTACTCAATTTTCATCTTATGACCATCTTTTGAATTATTATTGAAAATTTCATAGAATTCTTCATTAAAATACAAATCCTTTAACAAAAATAATCTTTTAGAATTTAATTTAATACATTTAAGAGCCAGTAGGCAAGTAACCATCTACTTCTTCAAAATTCTAATTTTTATCATACAGAGCAACATCTTATAGCTATATATGTTTAAAGATCCATTGATCTACATATTAACACTTCTTACAGGCAAATTTAAATTTATCCATATAACCCTTATTAGGAGTTTATATAATTTTAAGATTATCACTAAACAACTCTTCTTTTTTACTTAAATTATAGTGTTTACTTCTTATTTCACTCTTTTTCAATCTAATATCATTATCTTAATATTACAAGTCATCAAGAAATTACAAAAATTTCATTAAGTCTTATGGGCTATGATCATATTTAAGTTCTCTTCTCCAAAATTATTCTTTAGTAGATACCAAAATACCATTTGGTCTAAATTCAAATTAATTCTAAATTTTATTATTTTCACCATCCATTTGGAAACACTTAGGTAGTTTTAAGGATATATTTACGGATATTCTATGTAATTTTTACGATTTTCCACATGTGCTTCGGAGATATATCTCGTCAAGGTAGCGACATAATCAAAATAAGGCTTGATAAAGGAGTTCCATAATTAAGGCATAAGACTTATAGAAAAGAAATGATTAAAAGTAACACGTCATTTACTCTTATAAAATATTCTCTCTTTGATTAATTTCCTATGATTTTAAGGACTACCTTTTGTAGAAATCAATACTTCTAAATATTTGAAGCATGTTGCTCTTGCAATTCCCTTCAAATAATATTTTTCCTCACCTTTTTTTAAATTAGGTACAAAGTTTGATTATTTTATCGCAAAATTTATCTTCTAAGCTAGTTCAATAAAATTCATTCACTATCCAACTAGTTAATGGACTGAATGTAGAGATTGCTATATAATCTGCATAAGCAATGACTTTTGTCCATAGAAGTTATTGATGAGTTATATTTTTTGCACTTTGCATTTTAATCTAACCCTTTTACAAACTTTTAATTAATTGATCAGAGTGAATATCAAATAACAAGGAGCTAAAATCTATCCTTAATTCATTCAATTCTAAAGAAATCTTATTTGTTTCAGCAAAATTGTAAATATATTATTTATCATAGATCCATTCAAATACATAATTCTTTCTCACTGAAAATACCTCTAAATTTATATTATTATCTTCTTAATTTTTATCTTAGTCCCTTCTAACATTTTGATGAGCATTAGATAAGGCTAAAAAATAGTTATCCTACCTTTTAATTTTTTTTTCACTTAAGATTACATTAATCTCACCAAGCTGTGAAATAAATAAAATTTAAGAAATATTGATTTTAGTTGAACAAATTTCTTTAAACCTAGCAAGTTAGTGAGTTTCGATCAACTTAATAAATCACTATCACCTTAATTGGTCTAAATAATCCCCAAAGGGAATATTTAGATGCATTTTGTTAAGAAATTCCAACCTCATAAAGAAAAGGCAATCCAGTAAAACTATTATTTGAAATTTAAACTACAATTAAAATTCTTTATAAAAAAAGCTTGTTAAATGTTTCATTTCTTACTCAGTTATAAGAAGCTGCTTCATAATACTTCTTAACTTCTTTCATTATTTCTCACTGATTTATATAACAGAGTTATTAAGGTAAAAAATCATATCTTCGGAAAAGTTATTCTTGTTAAATTGAGAGAAGATCTTGAATGTATAAAGACAAAACTTTCTTATGATAAAACATAAGTCTCCAATAAACATTTTTTACAATTATTTATAGAGCCTTCTAAAAAAAATGGTTCAAGTTTCTTGAGTGTTAATTCTCTAGATTTCTTACAGAAGAGTAAGGCTTTGTTGGCTTAAATGGTTTCACTCAATTTTAATTGACACTAATCCCGTAGTCTACATATTAAAATTCATAAAAAGTAGGGTTATTGAAAAATTATATATTAATAAACATCTAAAGTATTAAATTTAATTTCATTTAGGAACTCATTAAGGAATTTAGTATTAATCAAAAGTATTTTGAATAGGTCCTCCTTAGGGATCCCTATAGAAGCAGTCAGAGGATTATGAACTGAATAATAATTAAAAATACTCCATGATTCCTTTATTACATATTTTCATTGTATATTTTTCTTATCATCTAATAATCATTCTATCTACCTTTAGTTCCATCAATTTTTTTTGTGATATTCTTATTTATCAGGTTGTAATAGGGATTGGGATTTTTTCTATTTTGAATTACTTATTATTACCATATGCATTGCTAAAAATTAATCCATTTAAATTTATTTGCAAAAATACATATTTCCACTTACATAATAATTTAGAAACATTTTTAATTAACTTTATTAAATCTGCTGTAATTCAAAGTTTTGATCAAAATATACTAATAATAAAAATTGCATAAAATTAGAATTTTTCTATAAAACATTGATTTCGGATCAAGAAGGAAGTTTAACCTTTTATATGGAAAAAATTGAGCGAACTTTAGATCCTTTATAATAAAAGTATGAAGATTTTATTGAAACTCTTTAGAAATTTTTGCTAAAAGTATTAATAGATGTAAGATTTTATTTTGATAATTAATAAATGGAAAGTATAAATTAGATGATGAACTATCAAAAAAAAAGTTATGAGTACAAAATTAAATTTCAAATACAAATAAAGAGTAAAAAAATACTTTATTTTTTGATTTATTGTGAGAGATTTATTAACCTTAAAAAATTTTATTATCATAATCTTTAATCCAATCTTATTTTTAGATCTTGTAGTTATCTTTTTTCTTGACTTTAAGNACTTCTTTCATTATTTCTCACTGATTTATATAACAGAGTTATTAAGGTAAAAAATCATATCTTCGGAAAAGTTATTCTTGTTAAATTGAGAGAAGATCTTGAATGTATAAAGACAAAACTTTCTTATGATAAAACATAAGTCTCCAATAAACATTTTTTACAATTATTTATAGAGCCTTCTAAAAAAAATGGTTCAAGTTTCTTGAGTGTTAATTCTCTAGATTTCTTACAGAAGAGTAAGGCTTTGTTGGCTTAAATGGTTTCACTCAATTTTAATTGACACTAATCCCGTAGTCTACATATTAAAATTCATAAAAAGTAGGGTTATTGAAAAATTATATATTAATAAACATCTAAAGTATTAAATTTAATTTCATTTAGGAACTCATTAAGGAATTTAGTATTAATCAAAAGTATTTTGAATAGGTCCTCCTTAGGGATCCCTATAGAAGCAGTCAGAGGATTATGAACTGAATAATAATTAAAAATACTCCATGATTCCTTTATTACATATTTTCATTGTATATTTTTCTTATCATCTAATAATCATTCTATCTACCTTTAGTTCCATCAATTTTTTTTGTGATATTCTTATTTATCAGGTTGTAATAGGGATTGGGATTTTTTCTATTTTGAATTACTTATTATTACCATATGCATTGCTAAAAATTAATCCATTTAAATTTATTTGCAAAAATACATATTTCCACTTACATAATAATTTAGAAACATTTTTAATTAACTTTATTAAATCTGCTGTAATTCAAAGTTTTGATCAAAATATACTAATAATAAAAATTGCATAAAATTAGAATTTTTCTATAAAACATTGATTTCGGATCAAGAAGGAAGTTTAACCTTTTATATGGAAAAAATTGAGCGAACTTTAGATCCTTTATAATAAAAGTATGAAGATTTTATTGAAACTCTTTAGAAATTTTTGCTAAAAGTATTAATAGATGTAAGATTTTATTTTGATAATTAATAAATGGAAAGTATAAATTAGATGATGAACTATCAAAAAAAAAGTTATGAGTACAAAATTAAATTTCAAATACAAATAAAGAGTAAAAAAATACTTTATTTTTTGATTTATTGTGAGAGATTTATTAACCTTAAAAAATTTTATTATCATAATCTTTAATCCAATCTTATTTTTAGATCTTGTAGTTATCTTTTTTCTTGACTTTAAGTTATCTTTTCAAAAATGGTATCAGTTAGATCAATATGTGTTTTGATAAATTAAATTTCCTATATTTATTCTAAAATTTGTTTCTGTTTCATTTCTTTGCTTATAAATAATATTCGATGACATCCCATATGTTTAAAACTATCTCTCAAATGTTCTTTATCTTCATTTACATTGTCACTTAATTCCATATTTACAACTATAATTGATATAATATCTTTAAATTTTCTTAGATATTTTAAAACTTATAACACTTTTTTCTTCATTAAATCTGTTCTTTCAAAATTAACAACTATTCCAAAACTTGAAATATATTTTCTATTATCAAAATATTCCTAGAATTCCTTTATAAAAATTTCTCTTGTTTCTATTTCATCATCTAATTAAAAGGATGGTGTGTCTATAAAAAAATATTCATTTAATTTTCCTTCATGGTAATTTGAAATGGTAGATGTTGTTTCATTTGGAACATCTGATAATTCCAATTATTTAAAAAGAGTGCTTTTTCCAACTCCTGCTGTCCCAAGCAACATTAAGTATTTTTCTTAAATAGGCTATATCTAATTTGTATCCTTTTAAATTATTGGTTAAATCTCAATTTTTCCTTATTAAATTTCTTTTTCTTAAACAACAGATGTATTCTTTTGTTATTCTTGTTCACTCTATTGTTCACCCTATTGTTCACCTTTTGTATTTAAATTGGCTACTACTTCATTTAAATTTAAATTTCCAGGATTGTTTTTACTCTTTTAACAACAAGAACCCATTTATATATATCTTGCAATTATTCTATTGTCCGAATTTTTATTAAAAGTTATTAATAGAATTAGTTAATAGAAATATGTTAATTTGAAGATTTAAATTAATTTGTTATAATAATATATGTTATAAATTTACCTCTAAATATTTACATATATAAAATATTTATACATAATGGAAACAACTTAAATTTTACAATAATAAACCTAACTTGAATTTAATTATAAAAAATGTAAATTTATAAATCAAGATCTAATCTAACATTGAATAATTTAAGAAATAAACTCACTTTAAATTCGATGCTCATCTATAATATCAATACTTTAAAAAATGGTATCAGTTAGATCAATATGTGTTTTGATAAATTAAATTTCCTATATTTATTCTAAAATTTGTTTCTGTTTCATTTCTTTGCTAATAAATAATATTCGATGACATCCCATATGTTTAAAACTATTTCTCAAATGTTCTTTATCTTCATCTACATTGTCACTTAATTCCATATCTACAACTATAATTGATATAATATCTTTAAATTTTCTAAGATATTTTAAAACTTATAGCACTTTTTTCTTCATTAAATCAGTTCTTTCAAAATTAACAACTATTCCAAAACTTGATATATATTTTCTATTATCAAAATATTCCTAGAATTCCTTTATAATAATTTCTCTTATGTTTATATCATCATCTAATTAAAAGGAAGGTGTAGCAACAATGACATATTCATCCAGAATTTCTTCTTAAAAATTCTGTTATTAACAATTTGCTAAATTTTTTTAATCCTATAAAGAATATCTTGAATTATAGTATTAAATCTTTTTAAGATTCATTTACTTAATTAATTTTTCTTTTCCGGCTCCAGATGGCCCTATTAATACTAAATAATGTTTATCATCAAGTTATTATTCAGAATTTTTAATATCAATTGGTTTGATATTTGGTTTTAAATTTTATTAGCTTTTATTTAAATTCCCATTATCATAGTGGCTTAAACTTTTTGTATCACTCTATTTTGGTTTAAAATCATTCAAATTGGATATACTACTTTTGCTGTTGTCTTGATTTTCAGGGCAAATACTACAAAAAAGATTTCCCATTATTATTATCTTATTATTTATTTATCATCTAGATTTCAAAATATTTGCTAATAGAATTTGTTTTAAAATAAGTTTAATAAAAAGAACAATTATTAGTTAAATTAAACTTATCAATGAATATTCAATAAATATTAAATATATTTTAATGCTAAGTACGTTTATTTAAGCTTATTGTCTAAAATCGATAATTAAAGCAAATTTTCAATTTTAAAATTAATATAAAAAAATCGAATAATTTATAATGTATAATACTGAGTTTTGGGTAAAATATGTATTTAGAGTGCTTCACATAGGAAGTGTTACAGCTTTAGGAGGCCGTATAATATATGATTACTTATGGCCAGATCAAGTAGAGATTACCAAAGGCTAGGCCTTATTTGCAGGAATTTCAGGATTCTTTATGATTTTAGCAGGGATTGTTAACATATTTTTATTGAAAGGAAAAGAAAAATTAAAATCTAAAAATAAATTTTGGGCTGGTACCTTACATCTGAAAGCAATCACAAGTAAGTTTAATTGTAATATTGAAAGCGATTATAATTCTTACACCTCTAGCTAATTATCTATCAAATGATCCCTAAACTGTGAAAGGGATATAATTTTATTATGTAGTGGCAATGTTGCTGCTGAGTCCTTTTTTAAGATTCTATCGTGAATGGTGGACAGAGTTAAATAGATAAAATAAATTTAGTTGAAATAATATTAACTAATTTTATAATAAATAAAATGATTTTAAAACAATATGATTAAATAAATTTAAATATCTTTTCTCAAAGTTTATTTTAAAAAATCTAAATGTTTTTTATATTACCCCATTCTTTGAAAATTTAGATTGTTAGTAAAAATCATATTAGTATTAAGTTTAATTAATGAACATATTGATTAATTTATTTGATAATTCTAAACTAATTCTTGAGATAATAATAATATGTTGATTCCTGGAAGCTGAAATCCTGAGACGAAGAAATAAACAATAAATTATTATAAAGAGAATAAATATTAACTTGATAAATTAAACGATGAAACATGCAAAAAAAACAAATAATTAAAAATTGTAACATATTTTAAGTTAGAATTTACAGTTATTGTAATATATTAATCTTTAATTAAAAGAATAAAATCAAAATACTAGTTTCAGCTTATGAAAATTTTTAAACACATCATAGTTCTACCTCTTAGAAAATGATATTAAAATAATATCTTTTATTTATTTCTGCTATATCATTTTCTGGTAAAAATATACACTTATACACCTCTTATCAGGAAAAATACAAATGAAATTCAACTAAGGGAAAAAATGTTTTCATAAATTTTAATAATGATAAAATATTAATAGTAGAAAATAAGAAAAATAAGAAAAAGGATATTAAATCACATATATTTAAGATATTAATCTTATTAAATTCATTACTATAATAATTTAAATAGAATATATTATGATTAATTATTTATATTATCAAATATTGTATTCACTTTTAGTTTAAGGTTATTTATGTTTGGTTATCCAAGGATGTTTGAGCATTTATTCAATCGTCAATCTTTTGTTTGGATCAGATTGAAGACCTCCTTTTACAAAGAAAGTTAATTCAGCAGAAAAAGTATGGGGAATTGTTAAGCGATGCTAAAGAAAATAAAATGATTCTGAATACTTTTATTATATTATCCATTATTCCTTTGTGATCTTTATTACCCAAAAGAACAAATGGGGTTTATCCATATACTAATTCATAAGCAAGCACAGCTATTTACCATGCATCCACTCTTGAGTCATATCCCTTCATTTAAATCACTTCAGGTGCCATAAACTCAATTGTTCCACAAAAGGTTTCTCTTCGGTCTTGATTGGAACAAACACAACCAAAATCTCCAATTTTTATTTGATTAAATGATAACATGATATTTTCTGTCTTCAAATCTCGATGCATAACTTTGTTTTGATGCATATACTATATGCATTGCAGAATTTAGTGTATATAATATGATGCTTTATTCTAAGTATTGAAGGCACAATTACTTCTGGGAACTTATATCCAGGTTACTTTCTTTGGACTTTAAACAGTTCACCTTCATTGCAATATTCCATCAACAAGTACAAATTCTATTCATCAGAGTAGCAATTATACAACTTAACTATGTTTGGATGATTAAGATTCATTTGCACTTTAATTTCTTGGATCATTTGTTTCTATAACTATTCATCTTAAATTTTCTCTTTTTTAATCACTTTCAAAGCATATATTGTACTAGTCAATTTGTCGCTTATTTTAAGGTCTGATAGTACATGCACATATGAACATCTGAAAATTGTCCTCTTCCTAACAATTTGCCAATTCTAAATTGAGGAATTCCTTCAAATGTATGGAATCTCGATTTTGGAAACCAAGATTGAACAGTTTTATAAGTCTATATTCTTGACATTGTCATACAATCCTAAGGGGAAACTTTTTTCAACATAGGTGAGGCAATTCTGCTAGTCATATTCACTAATGTTGGTGGTTTATGTAATTATTCAGCTGTTGATTTAGATGAAGTTGATTCTTTACTACCACCTCTTAATGTTTAATTAACTGAATCACGTAATCTTAATAAGTTTTATTCGAGAGTGACTGTTCTAGCAATTAGGCCATTCCATTTTGTTTAACTTTCGTGCATCTTTTAGGACATTGACATTTTCATATTATTTTATACTTTTTCTGGTTTCTTAGGTTCTGAATTGCCTCTAACTTAAGTTGGTTTTTAAAGATAAAATGATTTCATATAAAATATAATTGCTTATTATCAATTTATAATATAATAATTACATATAGTGCTTATAAAATCTTATAGACAATTATTATTTTATATTTTTCTAAAAGTACTAATATAATTAATTTTTATGCTTTGTTAAATCAAAATTGACTTAATATTTAAGTTCTATTGAGAAGTATTAGAGAGAAAGAAAGTCTAAAATATTCAATAAAAAAACACAATTTAAAATAATCTAAATACTCAATACTAATTATTAAAGCTTTCCTGATGTTTTAATATGATGATCTAAATTAGAATAATAATTTTATAATTAATAGAAATAATGATTAAAAACTAACAATAAATATACTCTTTCTTTTAATACAATTATTAAGGAAATTAGAAGAATCTCCTTAATTTAATTTATTTCTTCTTTAAAAATAAGTGATTCTCTCTTTTGCATAATTTACTTTTATCAATGCTCTTTTATATGCATTTTATATTTTATAAAATTAATTAATGTTTTTTTTAAAATATGTTTTAATTACTTTAGTGGTTTCAATCTGAAGGGATTCTTACAGAAAATATAAAAATCACAGAACTTACTTAAGGATGCAATGGTGTTGTTGCTACTTAACCTATTCCATCAGATTAAGTATCTATGTTTATTTATGTAAAAGATCATAATTAAAATTCCACTTCATTTGTGTATATTTAGTGATGATCTATTAAACAATCATTATAAAAGATACAAGAAATATTATCCTCATATATTTAATATCGATTTAAATGAAGATGCTGAGTTTAACACACTTGTTTTATATATGTAAAAATCAATCCTTATTCTAAAGATTACAATAAAGAGATAACGAAATGTCATTACATAAACCATATTTTGATTATGTTAAAGACCCTTAAAATATATTATCTTGGACTTAATAATAAGTTGATACTATATTGGATGAAAACTTGAAGAAAACAATATAAAAGATGAGAATTGGTTTATAATTAAATTTTAGCAGATTTGTTACATTTTTTAAGGAGTAATTCAAAAAAGAATTAAATTATGATTAATTTTTATATGCCTATCAATTTGTAATGACAAGATGTTTTGGTGGAGATAATCATTTTCAATCTCCTTGTTTAGTTCCTTTTGGGGATATGTTAAATCATCATGATAAATGTTAAACTAAATAAAAAATAATTGGAACTGATCTTGTGTTTATTACAACAAAAATAGTCTAAGAAAATGAAGAAATTTACAATTTTTTTGGTGAACATGGTAATAGTTTCTTATTATGTTGGTATGGATTCACTTATGACAATAATATTTATGATAAATTATATCTATTATATGAAGATGATTAGATAAAAGAAGTGAGTTGTTATGAATTTCCTAAATGTAATTTCAAATTAAAGTATTATAAAGTTTGTTAAAGTATGATAAATAAATCTAAATTTTAGAATTGTTAAATCTATTAGGAGTATAGAGATTTAAATAATTGATGTTAGAAATATAATAAATTACAGAAAAATAATTAAAATTCTAGCCAGATTTATTGAGATGTTAAATATAAGTGATATAAAATTAAATAATCAATTTTTGAGTCTTTATATCATATGTCTTCTAACAGAATAAAATGAAGGAGGAATAGAAGGTCTTTTAGTATGATAAGAATCTGAAAATTTAGTAGGCTAATGTTAGATTTTCATCTTACATTTCAACTTCATGGCTTCAAAATTCATTTAAGTATTATTCATATTTGAATTTCTTACATTAGTATTGATTTAATGAGGAGGTGATTTAGTTTAATTTCTTTTGATATTTCTACATTTTTTTTATTTATTTACTGTTAGATTACTATGCAATCTAGTATGACGTTTACAACCAGAATAATGACTAGAATTGAGTCCTTGGATAGGTGTAAATTTTTCTTCATCTAACATTTCGAATTAAGATGTAGATGGTCTAGGTAATATAGAGCGAATGTTCTATTGTATAGATTGATTTAAATTAAAGGAACATTCTAAAAAATCAATTGTGGCAAATTATTGATTCATGTAGTTGGTGATATATTTTGAAAGTTCATTTTATTTTTTGGATTAAGTACGAGATGCAATCTTTTTTAAAATACTCTATTGATTAACTGGATGATAGACTTTATTTTGATTAAGTTCTATAGAATGCATTATAGTTTATTATGGTGAATATTTTTAATGACTAGGACTATATTTTGATTCTAATTTAGATTTTTAACTTGAATACAATATGGATATTAAAGGTTTTGATGTGTAAGATTTAGGTTTCATAATTTCTTCAGATTTATTTTCAATTATTTCTTCTAATTGCTCATCATCATCTAATGAATCTGAGTTTCCTTCAGAAAAAGATTGATTCATTTTATCTTCATCATTTTTTAATTCTTCTATCAACTTTTAAAATTTTGTATTTTGAAATGGTATTTAATTAGGATCAATAATACTTTTCTTTTTAAGAAGTTATTAATTTTTATTAAATCTATTTAATCTTTTATTATCATCATTTTTCATATTGTAAATTTAATCCATTTCATTTTGAATGTCAATCATATCAATTAAAGTTTCTCCAATAATCCAACCCATATCTAACCAATTTTTAGTAGTAAAATCAATTGTTTATGTTTAATTGTAGTAATTACCATTTGATGTTTCAATTGTAAAACAATTAACTATATCATATAAATCAGCAAAAACTCCACGAGCAGTTGACTTTTTAGATTAACTTATTCTAAATATTGATGAATAAAATCTAAACATTTCTGTTTTCTAACTAAGTAATTTTGGAAGTATACGACACTTATAATAATTATAATCCCATAAAGCATATTCTGGACCATATATAAAGACATTCTTTTTGACTAATTTATATATTATTCATACTAGAATGTCCATGTAAATCAATAAAGGCAATTAAATTATTTTAAAATTTTTTGTATTACTTTTTAACCAATGACTTCATTGCTTAAACAGTAGGATATAGAATTCCATCATTTTATTTAAATTTCCTATTTAAATCCTTTCCTTCAAATCCAGTCCTATAATTACCTAAAATAACTCCATCAGGATTCATCATAGGTATTACTTTAATAATACATCTTTATAATAAATAATATATTAATATACTTCTCAAAAAGTTTAATGGCTTATTAGCTTGATAAATAATTCATTAAACCCTGCATTACCCATGAACTATTTGATTCACCAGGATGTATGCGAGCTTAAATAATCAAGCATTTTTTATTGGTACTTTTACCTTTGCTAAAAATTAACATTGGTAATTATACTCCTCCTAATGACTCACACAATATTTTGCGTTTGACATGACTACATCTCTTTTATAATTCATCACAATATTCTAACAATTAAGAAAACGTATACGGGACACAATATGCAATCTTTATAAGTTCATTCTCTTAATTACAATCAATTATAAAACTTAAACAATTGTTATTTTACGATGTTTTATATTATATATTCTCTCCACCTTATAACCATTCTTAAGTAGTTGATCTCCAAATAAAAGGTTTCATACCTCTTTCATAAAGACTGTGTAATTTTGTGAAATTACAAATATTTAATTATATTTTTTCTCCTTACTTCATACCACTTAATTCAAAATTATACCAAGAGGTATGTCCTTAAGTATTACCATCAACTCTCATATATAAATCATATTCATATTCTGATACTTATATTACCACATCTAAGTTGCCACTCTCAAAAATGGAATTGAATTTAATTCTACTAATAGAAATAGGATTCATTCCCAAAAATGGCAATTATGGTTTGTTTATGATTGTTACAGATCGTTTAAATGGATAAGATGAAATATTTGAGTATTGTTTATGCATTTAATTGTTATCTTAAGGTCTAAATCCTACATAAATTAGTTTATTATTCTAGGAAGCTTCTAAAATTATTTAATCGTTTAACTAATTATTGAAGTTAAGTGTTAGTAATTTACTATAATCTTATTTGGGTGTCCAACCAAGTAACATGTCATTTTCAAGACTAATTGTATCATCAGTAATGGCCAATGCTTAAGGGATTTGATTACGAAATGATTACATGTTCAAATCTCCATCTTAATTTAACATCAAATATATATATATATATTATATATATTAAAATATGGGGAACTGCTAAAACTGTTTGTAATAAGAATAAGAGTAAGTAGAAATTTAAATCAACAACCATACTGAGGAGGAAGTGTAAGCACCTTGTGAATAACCACCATTATTAAATCTAGATGTTAAAACTTGGTAGAAGGATTCTTACAGTCTTTATGATTATGAAAATACTACATTTATACACTCTCAACAAATCCCTATTAATGGCACTAGCTATCTTACTTGCAAAGCTAATAAAGTTTTATATAATGAAGGGAGCTACTCTAAAAATAAGTAATTATATTTGTTATATTTAGTGATAACAATGATGAAATACTACTTCTTCCACTTGAATATGGAAATGAAACCTTCCAATTATTAAATTTACGCTTTAATAAAAGGCTTTAAACTTAAGAACTTATTGAAGACTACCAAAAAGAAGTATTGATTCTCGATCGATATATAATTAGGAAGGGGATAAACTTTTATCTGAAAACCAAACCATACATGCTGATTTTCAAATGAGTTTCAATATTCAGAAATTAAGAACTACCACAAATAGATAATTAATTTGTGATATGACTAAGGGTTCCAAAATCTGGTTGGTTACTAGATCTATTTAAACTAACAGCATTAATGAAGGTTTAGTACTGAAGGTTGGAGATGTGATTAAATTAGGAAGAGTTAAATTAATTATTAAGGAAATTCAATTACAACATGAAACTAATTAAGATTTATTGAATGAAGAATCTCTTTGTTCACTTGAAGATAAAAATGAATTTACAAAATAATGTCGAATCTGTTTATCAACTGGAGAATCTCCATTAAATCCATTAATTGATCCATGTAAATGTATTGGTAGTACTAAATATGTACATATCAAATGTTTACTTAGATGGTAAGGAATCTTATTCTATTTCATATAGGATTTAATAAAGTTCTCATTTTAATAGTAATGCTTACTGTACTAGATTTATCTGGAAATCTTTGGAATGTGAAATATGTAAATCTGTCTACCCTCCAATTTTTGATAGGAATGGAAAATCATTTAATTTAATTGAATTAAGCAAACCTAAGGATAAACCTTTTATTATGATGGAATTTTAACAAAAGAGATAACATGATAATCCTCAATCAAATGATAGTAATGGATTATATATTGTGAATTTTGGTACGAAGAAGGAACTCAAAATAGGAAGAAATCATGAGGTTGAAATAAGTATTGCTGATATTAGTGTAAGCAGAGAACATGCTCATATTAAATTAGTTGATAATAAAATAATTTTATCAGATAAGAGATCCAAATTTGGAACATTAGTACTCTTATAAAAAAATATTAACCTTACTCCATAATTATCAGGATTAGAATTATAAATTAAACGTACTTTGATTAAATTGAATAATAATTAATTGTCTTAAACAAATCAAAAACAAAGAGACTTTGAATTATACTTAGGAAGAAATGAATGATACATCTATTATTATTAATATTGTATTAAGATATGTATATTCATTTAATCTTATTAATTATCAAATTATTCATCTAACATATAATCAAATACGTATTTAATTTAAATTAGATATACAATCGGTTTTTGCTTTCAACTTCTATTTAAAAAGACAATATAATAATAATTTAAAACATAATTATATTAATTTATATATTATTTAAAAAAAACATAAAATCTTTTTTTTTTTTAATTTGAAATCCTTTTTCAAAATCTTTATACAAAACATCTATTTATATATTTCTTACTTTAATTATATGTATACTAAAATAATAATCAAATCTTTGTATATACAAAAAATAAAATAATTGCAGGAAATATTAAATAAATTATTAATAACTAATAATAATTAATTAATAATATCTTTAAAAATTTTAAATAAAAAGGTGATTAAAATTTCTTTTCAAATATATTTTTTATTTGATTTCATCAATTTTATTTATTCTTAAAGAACAGATGTCACTAATTCGAATTAAATCTGTTTTTGATATTCGAGTTCTTCTTAGAGAACTTTAAGTTAAGAGTTAATATCTTTTTTATTTTAGGATTCATGTTATATAGGAAGATTTTCTATTGATTTTATTTTATCACTGAGGATTTTAAATTCCTGTTCTCGCTTCTATATTTTTTCCTATTTGATTTGAAATTTTATAGATGCAATTTCTCGAAGCAATTCAATTTACTTCTCATAATCTTCTATAAATAAAAAGAATGTACCTTTATCCTAATTCTTTATGTACCCAAATTTACGAAATTTTTTGAGCACTAGTTTCGCTGTAGCAAAGTTGATTTTACTTTTTTAAGCTGCCTTTTTGATAGTTGAGTTGAGGCAGAGTACTAATTAAAGAAATTAAATTTCTCTTTTAAACTTATCATTAAGCATTTTCTGTTGTATCTCCTTTTGAAGATTATTTTTTTCTTGCTTTAACATATATTAAAAAAAAAGAAACAATAATTTTTTTTTAAATTTGTAAGTTAACTAATACAAAGACTATAGTGAATACTAATAAATTGCCTATTTGTCAAACATAAACCCAAAAAATTTGGTACGAAGATAGATAATTCTATAAAATTCACAAAAGCTTTTTAATAACTCTCTAGGTTTTTTTAAAAGGTAATATATCATTTCATCTTTAGTTTTGAATGATTTTAAATACGATAAAATTTTCAATATAAATCAAAATTTTTTTTAATATATATTACAATTACTGGTTCAATAACAATTAACACTAAATTCTAATAGAAAAGTAAAAAATATGAAACATATTCTAAACTTTTGTCACTGATATGAACTTAATATTGATTCTGATATGTATTATATATCACTTAAATACCAATGTTATTCTAAATTGTTTTTTAATCAAAAATTATCTAAATTCCTGTTTCCATCTATTTCTCCCTCTTAAATGACCAGATATTAAATTATCTAATTAATTAATACTACATTTATGATTACTTTCAAGTAATTTGTGAACTTTTTTTTTAAAGTAAAACTTAGTATTATACCTCTAGAAAAATATAGGTATTTAATAATTATTATTGTATTATTAAAAATTCATTTGATATTCACTTTTTGGCAGATTGTCTTATTTTTTTCAAATCAAGCTTTTAATTTTCATTGAATTATAATTTAATATAAAAATATAAATATTATCATTAACATTTAATTAAAATGTATTATAGTTTTTTCATTAGAAAATTTATTCACCAAATAAAAGTAAAAATAAATTCAAACATATCAAGATAACCTAATATATATAATGTTACTTTTAAATAATAGTTATTAAGGATATTAATATAATGTCATTTGAAGTTATTAAATAAATATTAAGCCTTAGTAAACTCTTGTACTTTTCAAGACTTTATTAATTCAATTTTCAGAATAGATTTTTAAATAATAGATTATTTTCTCAAAATTGATTCAAGTGTTTTGAAGAAAGGAAATCTTTAATTAAACATTATAATCAATTAATTTAATAATTTGAGATGATTCTTAAGAGTCAAGATCCTAAAAATTAAAAGCATTGTTGAAATTCCAAAAATACTTTGAAATATGAATGTATGGATATTTAGTATTATTAATCAAGCTTTATTTTAATAAATATGGCAATTATTAAAATAATTTTGTAAGAAATATATTTTATATATGAATTAATTTTATATAAATTTTAATAGAATTTGTATTAATTAGAGTGTTATTAAATTTAATTATGATACAATATATGATTTAAAAGAATGATTGTTGATATATTAAAAAAGCATTCAAAAATAATAGTATTTTTCATAATTACTCTTTAATTTTTGTTTGAATTTGTATTATCTATCAAAAATAGGTTTAGTTTTTTCATCAAAGTTTAAAACATAATTTTCTTCTTTTATTACATTTTATGGTAATATACTTTATTTTAAAAATTCCCTTAATTAATTTACATTATAATAATTACCATTTTCTTTCTTCAAAATCTGGAGCTAAAGATTTTCCTGATATTCTAAGTGAATTTTCATTCATATGAAATAATCGATTCAAGAAATATTTATTTTTTTCAGATCCTCCTTAAATATATAATCCAGAATATTATTAAAATTTATCAAATATAATTCCTTAAGTATTTTATGATTAATTTATTGGAATAATTACTTTAGTTTATTATTATTTAAGTTTAATTTCATCCTCAGATTCATCATCCTCTTCACTTATTGAATCTTCAAATGAATATCCTAAATTTATATAATATAATTTACTATGTATATCTTTATCAGTAGATAATTGATTATCTTAATTATTTACATATCTATGTTTTTCATTAAAGAGTTGATTTTATTCACCTAATAATCTTCTGGCTCTTACTTTTCTTAATTCATCTTCATGATTTTCTTGTTATTTAGTATTGATCATAGTTTACTTTCTATGAACATCAGGGGATTCATTTTCTTCTATATTTTTAGTATTTTTAATTCTTTATTTTTTCCTTTTATAATTATCTCCAATTAAAATATCTTCATCTTTAATAATAGAGATTTAATTATCTGCTTTTGATATAAATTCTACTAAATCATCATTTAATTTGATAGAATCATCAATTTATATTCTTTTTTGTAATTTATTATTTTTAAATTCTTAATAATGTTCTTTTTCAAGATGAATAAGATCACTAGCTAAAAATCCAATAACTGAATTCTATAAATTATTATTTGAATATTGATTAAATGTATATTATTCACTTGTTAAATTAGATTAGACATTATTATTATATTTTATATTAGATACATCTTCAGAATAAATCTTAGATCTATTATCATTAGATGAAATTGTTGAATCTGAAACAATACTATAATTTTATACAAAAACTGAAGATTTACCATCATGATTCCTTCTTTTATTTTTATTATCTAAATTATTAAGAAATTATGTTTTCTTTGATTTTTCTAATAATGATTTATCTTAAGTATCCACTTTATATAAATTTTCTTATTTATTTTAACTCATTAATTATTTTAAGATTTCAGAATCTTCAAATTCAAATTGATCTCCACCTTATTTATCATCATTTAAATAAGCATCAATGTATTTTTCAGCCAATTCATTTTCTATTAGAATCTTTTTGACCCATTAATTTTCTAATTAACCAAATTATTAATCAAGATCTTTTAATAATTGCATTGTTGGTTTATCATACATATGATAGATGAAATAGTAAATCTTACCTATTAATGTAGGATTTTGACTAACTAATGGTTTTAAGACTTTAAGCATTTGTCTTTAAAGTTTGGCCAATTCATCAAAGGATACATATAAAGAATCTTGATATCTTTCAGCAAGTGTTTTAATAGTGAATTTGTTTGACAATCTAATTTATTCTGTATTAAGGGATTTTGCTTAAATCACATTTTAGTTTAAACTAATTAAGAATTTGTAAAGTCTAATGAAACTAGCATACAATCTATATTCAAGAAAGTTAGGAATGAAATTTAAATTCCAAAACATAATTGAATAGACTTTTNAGTATTGATCATAGTTTACTTTCTATGAACATCAGGGGATTCATTTTCTTCTATATTTTTAGTATTTTTAATTCTTTATTTTTTCCTTTTATAATTATCTCCAATTAAAATATCTTCATCTTTAATAATAGAGATTTAATTATCTGCTTTTGATATAAATTCTACTAAATCATCATTTAATTTGATAGAATCATCAATTTATATTCTTTTTTGTAATTTATTATTTTTAAATTCTTAATAATGTTCTTTTTCAAGATGAATAAGATCACTAGCTAAAAATCCAATAACTGAATTCTATAAATTATTATTTGAATATTGATTAAATGTATATTATTCACTTGTTAAATTAGATTAGACATTATTATTATATTTTATATTAGATACATCTTCAGAATAAATCTTAGATCTATTATCATTAGATGAAATTGTTGAATCTGAAACAATACTATAATTTTATACAAAAACTGAAGATTTACCATCATGATTCCTTCTTTTATTTTTATTATCTAAATTATTAAGAAATTATGTTTTCTTTGATTTTTCTAATAATGATTTATCTTAAGTATCCACTTTATATAAATTTTCTTATTTATTTTAACTCATTAATTATTTTAAGATTTCAGAATCTTCAAATTCAAATTGATCTCCACCTTATTTATCATCATTTAAATAAGCATCAATGTATTTTTCAGCCAATTCATTTTCTATTAGAATCTTTTTGACCCATTAATTTTCTAATTAACCAAATTATTAATCAAGATCTTTTAATAATTGCATTGTTGGTTTATCATACATATGATAGATGAAATAGTAAATCTTACCTATTAATGTAGGATTTTGACTAACTAATGGTTTTAAGACTTTAAGCATTTGTCTTTAAAGTTTGGCCAATTCATCAAAGGATACATATAAAGAATCTTGATATCTTTCAGCAAGTGTTTTAATAGTGAATTTGTTTGACAATCTAATTTATTCTGTATTAAGGGATTTTGCTTAAATCACATTTTAGTTTAAACTAATTAAGAATTTGTAAAGTCTAATGAAACTAGCATACAATCTATATTCAAGAAAGTTAGGAATGAAATTTAAATTCCAAAACATAATTGAATAGACTTTTTCACAATCTATATATGCAATTACACTTCTCACCCATCTTAAAAAAGGCTCTTTTGAATTATCAAGTAAGTTTAAAATGAATGTTGAAATAATCAAATGATTTTTTTGTATAGTTTATTACAATACCTTATGTACATTATCTAATGATAATTAAGGTTCATTTGGAAGAAGACTGAAATCAGGATTAACAATCTATATAATTTTAATTCATGATACCAACTGATTTAGGAAATCATAATATGGAACTTTCAAGAAATCTTTTTCAAAAGACTCTTAATCATATTTTGAAAACCAATGGTCATAACTATTATCCATCATTAATTAAATTGCATATATATAAAATTTAACTTCTAAAGTCATTTAAAAGACTAACATTTCCAATAGACAAATTCTAAAATGTACACAAATATCATTTACATACATTCATAAATATTATATAATTTATATATTATATATGAAAATGAAAAAAGCAACTGATGGTGCTTAATGTATAACTTGAATCTGTATCAATAGATGAGAATGAATATCTTGCCTTATAGGAAGATAAGTTGTTAAATAAAATGAAGAAAAAACAAGTATGATATCATTTATAATGGAGGAACGAGAATTAGAATAATTAAAATTATATGAACAATAAAAAGCAGAATAAGAGAAACATAAATTCTCTATTCTTGAATAGACTAAATCTAAATAATAGTAAGTTGAAGAGACTTTGAAAGAAAAGAAATTATTGGTAAAATATAATATATATGTATATATTATAGATTGAATTAAAGAAGAAAGAAAAAGAAAAGGAGAAATTAATTCAAATTTAGAAGATAGAATAAGGTCATTTGAAAGAATTAAAATAAATTGATTTATCAAATGATAAAGTATTGGAGTAACTTAATGACCATTAAAATAATAAAGAAACTATTTTAACTAATAGAAATAAAAAATCAACTGTTAAAAAGTATTAGATTTATTGTAAATCTAAGAATAGCAGAAGGAATAGTAAAAACATAATAGGAAGAGATTTTAATCAAAAAATTACAATTAGATAAGAATTAAAAAGAATAAGAGGAATTATGGAAGGAATTAAATGATAAAAAAGAAATGATATTGAATGAATTGAAATTAGCTAAGAAGAAATAAATTAAGAAAATCAAATAAAAAAATGAAGAAGAGAAAAATGCTTATTATTAAGATAAATTATAAAAGATAGAATAATATAAAAAGAAATTAGATGAAATAGAAGTTAATTAATAAACTAAATAGGAAATGTTAGAACATAAGAAAAAGGAAAAATTAGAAAAATTGAAAAAAGTTATGGTATGGATATTTCAATTTATTTTAAATTAGTAAAACTATAAAAAAATTATGGCTGAAAAAAATGACAAGGCATAAATGAAAGTATAATAAGTAGAAGAGAAAATAAATTCAATATAAGAGAAATTAAAATAAGCAGAGGATAAGATAGAAGTATTTGAAATGGATAAAAATAATCATAGAAAAAATGTAATATTAAATACTTAATTATAGATAAAATCAAAGAATGGTAATATTTTAAATAATAAAAATGAAACATTTTAAGAAAAGTTAAGATTAAAAGATGAAGAACATTTAAAATCAATTACTGAAACATAATCCTTAACTAGATTAAAATTAGAATAAGAAAAATAGAAAAAAGAAGAAAAAATTAAAGAACATAAATAAAAAGCAGCAGAAATGCTTAAAGAGATTGTAGAAACAAAAAATAAAAAATTATAAGAGAAATTAGAAAAGGCATAATAATTTAAAGATGATAAAGAGAAATTATTTTAATAACAATAAATGTTAGCTAAAGATATTGAACGATAAAAAAAATAAATATTACTGAAGAGTCCTAAAAACAAAAATTTAGATTAATGATTGATAATATTAGTTATAATATTAAATTTTATAATATATATAAAATTAATGTAATAATAATAATAATAGCAATAATAACCAAGAGCAAGAACAAAGGAAAGATATGTTTGTGAAGCTATGAATTTAGTTAAATTATGGAGGTTTAAGATTTACTTACTCTAATTAGATAAATTTATGAAACTGAAACTAAAGTTATCGATGGAAGAACAGTAAGGATAACATTAGATTAAGCAGCTGAATTAGTTGGATGTCCAAGAAAAACACTTGAAGATTATTATTATTTATTGAAAAAGGCTTAAAATTTAAGTATTCTTTATACAATTCAATTTTTAGTTAATTTGGAGGATAAAAAAAATGAAAAAATGGGTTTTATAAGAAAAATATGTAGAGAAAATAAAAAGCATCAATAATTATTAAAGTAAGAAGTAGAATTTAATAATATAAATTAATTTTAATTGGATGAGATTCATGATGATTGATATAAAAATTAAACACTTTGAAAATTATTATTATGAGCATATAACAATAATAATCAAAAAACTTATTTATATATAAATAATATCAATGAAAAATTAATTAAGTAATAATTTTACTTTAATAAGTACAAAATATAATTTAGTTTTAAATATCAGGCAATAATCAACTATTAATATAAATACTTGTTTTTTTTAGAAATATTTATTTTATTTAATAAATAATTATTCTTTAGAGATTAATAATATTTATAACTGTCCAATATTTTACAATATTATTATATAGATTGTTAACTTCATTACAAGATAAATATATAAAATAATTAAATAATGGCCTATTTTTAATTTTCATTTCATACTTAATTATTAAAAAGATTACTTATAAATTTAATTATCCTTAAATAGTAGATCAATAAAACTATATATCTTCAAATTTTGTCTTTGTTTAAATAAAATTTATTAAAAAAATAGATTTACTATTAAAAAGGAATATCTTAAGAAACTATAAATATTATATCAAAATTAAAAAAGAAGTTCTAATTATTCAATAAAATATTACATTTATTCCTGAAAGATTATTTTTATTTATATGAATTGTTATTTAATACAATTATTAAAATAGTTTCTTTAAAACTTTGAAATCATTTTACAATAAAGACAAAATATCTAGAATTATATAATTACTATTATTATTTATTTATTAATTCAAAGCTTCATGAATTGTTAATAAAGACTATTATTTAAAAAAATATATTTATATCTATAAAATCTTACAAATAGAATTATTTAAATTGGATAAATGATTATAATAGAATAGGTTTTTGTGATTTCTAATGCTTATTGTTTCTAATATTAATTTTCATAATTCGTTATTGAATTGTATAATTACCTATATTAATTGAGCTTATGTTAATATATAAATTAATGAATCTGATTTATTTATTATTATTTGTTGCTTTACTAAAAACTCCTTGTGTTTAGAAATGCAGCTAAAAAATAGATTCCCTAACAGTTTATGCTACAAAAGATGAATAATTGAATTGGAATTTGATAGATGAATTGTTTAATGGAGTAGGATTAACATTCTCTTTAAGTGATACTCAATAGAACTAATTTAAGATAGTTGATCCAGTTGAGAATACAGGTGGTTCAGCTTTATATTCTTAGGGTATTTATAAATTAATAAATATTATTAGCTGCTGAAAAGATTATATCATCAAAAGCATTAAAATCTAATAAATATTGGGTGAATTAATTTGTGTTTTTAAATAAGGGAACGACATCAATAACATTGGGAATAGCAATAGGGTATAAGAAATAATTAATAAAATAGAGAAGCAGGTTAAAATGTAATAGCTCCAAAATTTGATAAGTTTATAACTTTAAATTAGATTGAAGATAATTTAGATTGTTATGATATAGAATATATATTTGATAAAACATTTATAGTAGATTGTTCAAAAATAGTTGGGAATACAATAAAAAATGTATTATATTATGTGAATGATGGAGATTCATATGAATATTTGATAGAAGAAGCATTAGTATAAGCAAAACATGGTCGTTTATTAGGCTAATACAAAGTTAAGGGATAAGGTGGAAAGGAATATAGATATTTAGTGAGGGCAACTCCATCATATTCAGTGTCACAAGATGGATCTATAAGTGGAGATTCTTTATTGGAAGTGTTTTTATTGAATAATAAGGGTTAACCATCTAATACAGGATATATTTTAGATGGATTAACTATGTCTTTGTTGTTAAATAAATAATATGATTTTGAATTTAATATAGTTGATATGAAGGTGTTGGAGAATGGAGATATATATTTATTGGATGCATAATATGGTATATATGTAGTAAATTACATTCCCAATGGAGCATTCTAATTAAAGAAGTTTATTGATACTGGAATGGGATTTGCTTATGCATTTGATAGAAACATCTTTTTGAGAAGGGATGGAACATATAGTGAAAATATTGCTGTATTAGGATATGGTTTTGTTGAATTAATTGTAAATGGTGAATTGAAATCAGAATATAAATTGCCTAATGGTATTCATTATACATTCCCAGCAAATATTGATTTATCATAAGAATTCATAGTTGTTAGACATGATGATGCAACTTATCTTTTTGATATAGATGCTAAATCAAAGGATTTATTACAATTACAAGTGATACCATAAACTAATTATGTTATGATTAATCCATTCTTACCTGATATGATAGTATTGACTTTGGATAAAGCTTATAGATATACATTATCTTAAGGATATTTATAATATAATGGTTCTGATGATGTCTAAGAAAAGAAGATGATTGAAATAATTGCAACAAGTATTGATTAAATTTGTAAAATTCAACTTACATATTAAATAATTGAAAGTGATGATAAATAACTATATAAATATAGTGATACTCTCACTCCATTTCCAAATTAAATAACAGAAGATACCGAACCATTCTAATTAAATGTACTAACAAGTGGTCCAAATGAATAATACAAATAAATTGTAGAATTCAAAGATGATGCTACTGCTGTTAAAGTTTCCTTGAAAACTTATTGGGAATTGAAATTCCCTTAAGAATTATAAAAAGATCTATTATTCCATGATGTTTTAGTTGGTATACAACCATCATATTTCTTTTTGGCTTAATAAAATAAAGATGGGAAATTAACTATTCTTAAAGCTACTCATAATTCTATTTTCAATGGTGATGCTACTTATGAGAAAATCTTTGATAATATAAGTATTGGTATTAAATTAACTAAATCAACATTTTAAATGTGGGAATGTGAATATCCCAAATTTCATTTTGCTTATGTAGAAAATAAATCAGTTAATCTTAAAGTATACTCTGATAATTAAGTCAAAGATATTAAAACAATCCCATTTGAAAATGGTATTAGCATATTATTCTTAAAGAATTATCTGTTTCTACTTTAGAATGAAAATGTTCATGCTTATACAGAACATGGTGAATTTGTTAAGTCTATTGATTTAGATTTATTAGTAGAATAAGGTTATAAAGGAAGATGGACACCTAAGAAGATATTTGGTAATAGAAAATTAAGAGAGAATCTTATATTTGTTGTTCATTAAGATCATATAACTATATTAGATTTCCATACATCATATACTTTCATTAAATAAATTGATATAGATGAATCTGATAATATAGAAATAGCTATTGGTGCTGAAACATTCTTCATAATAACTAATGAGATTATAGAATATAATTTTGATAGATTGAACAATATTTATAAGACTAAAGTAGTTTAATTATATGATTTTGAATTAGTATAACCTATTTTAGGTGATTTCTGTTCAGACACAGGTTATCTCTTTATTAATGCTAAAACAAAAACGTAATTAATTAATGAAGATAATAATAAGTATCATATCTTGGTTATTCAACCTAATACACTTTAACATGAAGCATTATTCTAAGCTTTACCTATTGAAGATCCATAATTAATATCAACATAAGGTACTTCATCTCAAATGTATGTCTATCTTCAAACTAAGACTTCTACATATGTTTATTCTATGTTGACTAATCCTATATTAATTATTGAACCTTCTATCAATGATCCATAATTTTCTGCTTCAGTAAATGTTTCTCTTATGATCTATAACTTTGAAGATACACCTTCCATCAGTATCAAATAACCTATAACAGTTATCAATACATAAACAAAAATATATATTGATAACACTAAATTCAAAGCTAATTCAATTGAAATAGATTCTAAGGATTATGTTAAAAAAGAAAAGAAATTAGGAAATGATTGGTATAGTGGTTAGATCTCTGAATTTTAAATCATCTGTGAATAATGTAATAAAGGAAAGAATGGAATTTCAATAACATAAACAGTTGAATAATCAAATTTTTCAATTTTCAAACCATATAAAATAAGATCAATCAATAATAACCTAGCATAAGCTATTGATGCATTAATTTTCTTTAATGATGATGATACTTTACAAGAAATTGTTCCATTAGATGTTATTTCTAAAAATTATTAATGTTTTTAATCAACCTAATTAGAATATTATATCCTAAGTTTATGTCATGATGGAAATCAATACACTATTTATGCAACCAGTGGTATTAGTTAGACAGGATGGTTTCCTTTAGGTGAAGTACTTAAATTAAATAAACATACCAAAAAAATTGAATTACTTTAAAATGATTATCTAATTATTTTGGATAATGAATCATTTATTATTTCTAAAATTAATATGGAGGATCAAGAAAATTGGATTTTAGATGAAGAATACATAATCAATTTAAATCACATTCAAACTAAATATGAAGACCTATTAACATTCACTCCTAATGATTTCCTTATAACACCAGTTAATAAAGTTGATGGTATTCAATATTACAAAGTACTTATTACAAGTGGAGAAGGTATCTTCTTTTTAGATTATTATTTTAAAAATTAATAATAATTAATGACAATTAATTTAGAATATGTTAATTTAACAAAAGAATTATAAAAAATATAACAATATGCCATAAGTTCTACTTAATATTTGTTAATCAAAGAATTAAAATCATTTGAATTAAATACATTAAATGTTTTCATTTAAACAAGCAATGTAGTTCATTATGGTTTGAAGATTAAATTGGCTATAAAGGAAGGATAATCGTATTTAATTTATTAAAGTTTAGAAAGTCAATTCTTATTGAATAGGTATGGTAATTGGAATACTGTTGGAAATGTAGCTGTGTCTAAGAGTCATGCTGCTATTCCTTATTAAAATTAAGATAAGATTGTAATAGCAATTTATCCAATCAATGAATCAAATAAACCAACTACAGCAATTGGTAGTTTCAGTTTTACAGAAGATGCTTCAACATTTAACCCATTAAATTTTGGATTATTCTTTAGAAATGAAAAACTCTATTCTAATTCACCATCTAGTGATACATAATAATATTAAATAAATTCAGAACCTTAATTAACATTCATTTAAACAACTGATAATCCACTAAAATCAGAAAAAATAGTCATCAAAGTTAGAAATGATTTCAGTTATTCTTAGATTGATTTTGAATTGAATATTATTGTGAATCCAGATCCTCCTAATCCTGACCCTCCTAATCCTTAACCTGAAGAAAGGTATAATTTTTATATATATTTATAATAGTTCAAAATTATGGTGGATTATTTTGATAATAGTGGGTGGATTATTATTATTAGGAGGAATTGGATTTGTTACTTATCGTATGAAAAATAAGGCAGTTGAAGTTGATTATAATATCATAGCTTGATAATATTGTATTAATATTAAGAATATAAAATGTTAAATGATTAATAAAATAATCATGTCTTTTAAATATTATGAAGCATTTGTTTCATCAAAAAATAAATCCATTCCTTGTTGCAATAGTTTAAATTGCAATCTTTGTCTTGGAAAATACTACATTTAAGTATAAAGTGAGGATATTAATTTGATGGATATACTTATATAAGATAAATTGTAAAGTAGAATGAAAGAAATATAAACTAAACTTAAAATCAATACAATTGATTAATTTTTAGATTATCATTAACGCAAGTATAATTATTAACTCATTTATTTATTTGAAAATCATACTAAAGGTAAACCTGAACAATAAATTAATATCAATTTAAAGTATAAAAATAATGGAACCATTGATTGGTCTAATGAAACCTATTTTAAATGTATTCATCCTGAAGAATTTAAAGGAATCATATCTTAAGTTACACCATTACAATCTGGAGCTGAAGAAACCACAGAAATTTCATTCAAAATACCTTTAATTAAAGAAGGAGAATATTTAACTAAATGGAGATTATGTTGTAAAAGAAATTAAGAAGAAATTTAATTTGGTCCAACTATTGAAATTCCATGCACAATTGAAGAGTCTATAGAAATTTATAACTATCTTATACTATAAGAATTAAAAAATTTGGAATAATCTGTGATTGAATCTTTAGACTTTAGTAAAGCTCCTAAAATACTTGAAGATAAAAAAGATTAAAAATTAGATTTAGATTCCCTATTTCTTCTATTATTAAAGCAAAATTGAGATGATGAATTAAGTTATTTTCTATATTACGAAAATACAATATATATATATATATCACTGTTATACACACTCTAAATCACCTTCCTTAGGTTTCTTTTTATTTAATTTATCAAATTCCTATCTAATCTAATACTCTCTCTCTAATATTTAATCTGGTTTTGGATACTAATTAATATATTTAATATTTATTTATTTACAGACACTATTAAAGTATTATTCTTATAAACATGAGTAACCTTTCCCTATTCAAGTTTTAGATTTGCTCTCCTCATATCAGGAATAGCAAATCTTTTATAATATTTTTTATTTGATGTTCTAATAACAATCTCTTAAGTATTTTCATCCACTTCCAATTTATAAACATCTTCTGGATAACTTAGATTACGAACTCTATATTGAAAATGTTATGGAGTATCCTTTCTTACAAATATAGGCTTCTATATTATAAAATTGTTACATTAGTATTGGATAATTTCAATTCACTTTATTGATCAATTGGTGCTTCTCCAACTTCATAAATCCATTAAGATTCTTTAATATTGGATACCTTTTTCCATTTTCTAGCTGTTATTTACTTATTATTCAAAATATACTAATTAATTCATGATTATTGATATCATATTCCTCAACAAGTTCACTTTTATCTTCGAATGTATAATTTACTCTTCTCCTACCACCTGCTATAACTGCAGTAATATGTGGTTTTCCAACAAATTAGAGATATTGATTATTTTGGGATTACATCTCTATTTAAAATATTATAATTAAAATAGTTAATTGTTCTTGATTGTGAATAATTTTTAACTTAAGTATACTCTGTATAAAATAACAGTCAATATAAACTATGTATCAAATATCAAGTTATTTTATCTTATTTCTAATTTCAATGTAATGTCCATAAGTCAAACGTACAGGTTTACCATCAGCAATTTATTCAATTTTAGAATCTACAGCAAATCCATAATGATCTTCGAAACATTCTTGAATGAGTGATGCTAATTAAAAGTATGTTATCAAATAATCCAATAATATTACATCACCTTCGATATCTGTTGGTAATAATTATTGAGTATTTTGAAATGTGATCTTCTATTCGAGTTAATATTCAATCTCTTTTATTGCACTTCTGAGAATTGAATTGAGAATTATATAAAAAGATTCATATTCAGTAAAATTATCATCAAAAACAGCATCAAACTTTTTATCAACAATTAATTATTATTTTTATTCTGGATTCTATAAAGATAACCAAACAGTATTAAATTATAAAGTATATTTTTGAATATATTAATTAATAGTAGCACTTAATTTATTAAATTAAGGATTCTAGATATATTATTCAAATTTATTTAAATTAAGAGAGTTATGATTATTTATGATTTCTTTTAGATTATTTATTTTGATCATTATATTCTTATTAACTAAAAATAGTAATTTCTCTCTTAAATATGAAGTTGTAACAAATTGATATTTGTCTATTAATGATGCTACTCTATATAAATATCTGCAAAAGTTCATTTAAGCTACTATTATATAATCATTCTTTTTATTATCATTCCATTCCTCTTCTCTCTAACTAAAATATTCTTAATTCATAGATTAATTCACTTATGATTCCTTCCTTTATTTAAGTTGTTGTTACTAATTACTAGTTTACTATTATCTAGCTATTGAATATGTATTTTCTTTTCCATAATTACTTTCTCTTTGTTACATAAATATCTATTATTTATTATGATTTTCCCCTAAAGGAGATGTAGTATTTATACAACCATTACTTTAAACAACATGAAATTAATTATGATTTGATTAACCACCATGACTACCTCTAAAAATACTAGAGAACCCATTCCCTTTAATTACTTATAATTCTTATCTTTATAACCATGTATGTCTTTCTAATTCTTCAACTGTTGCTCTTCTATTCTCATCTACTATTAAACATCTCTAAATAAAGTCTCTGCATTCATTTAAAATATGTCCTGGAAAATTAACAGGTACATTAGCCATCTTCTAAGCTAATTCTCTTTCAGTTCCAGCTTACCATGGAACTTAACCAAATAATAATTCAAATAAACTAACACCTAATGCCCATATATCAGATTTTTCAGAATATCTATTTTTAAATGCTTAAGGACTCATATACAATGGTGATCCTACATTAACATTGGGCATTGTAGTAACAGTCTAAGGAGTAGTAGCAAATCCAAAATCTGCTATTTTAGGTATTTATCCTTTTAATAGAATATTGGCTGGTTTGAGATCTCTATGTACAATTCCTAAAATAAAATACTAAATTTACCCTTTTATTTCATCTATTTATATCCCTATATTATTCCTGAAAATAATTTTTATAACTATGATTCTTTTTATGTTCCTTATTTAGTTAATAATGAACCCAAATCACCAGAGTCACAATACTCTGTTATTAGATATGTATTATTTTCTGTGTAATACACTTTATATAATCTCATTATATTATTTGAGTTTAATTATGATAATGCTTCTACTTCTGATTTTAATAATTAATAATGTAATGGTGTTTTGAGTCCTTTTTTATCTATAACTTTAATTGCAACAATTTCATTTGTTTCATCATTTCTACCTCTATACACAACAGAACTAAAACCCTTTCCTATTGCATCTGTAAGTGCATAACTGAAGTTTTCAATTACTTTTCTTGCATTACTTTGAATGGGTGTATTTGGCATTTGTCTTTATTGTTGTTAGATCAACATTATGTTGTTTATTTTTTTTAATTTTTTAATTTCAACGGTAAAAGAACAAAAACATTATCTTAATAAAATTATTATAATATTAAATTACTATAAAATATCTTAAAAATATATGAATAATATAATATTAAATCATTTCATACACTTTTATTATAAAAGGTCTTTATATTTAGATGTTCCTGGTAAACCATCATCCATAATTAATCTAAATAGATTTTTTGAACTAATCTAAATATTTGGTTCTAATCTACTATAATATGCTTAATGAATTTCTTAGCCCATTTTATGATTTAAGAAATCTTGTAATTTTTATTTCCCATTTTATAATTTATCTAAAACTCTATCAATTATCTTTTTAAATCTTATATATCTACTTCTTAAATAGGCATTTGATATTTCAACCATATCTTAAACCATTTTAGTATGTTATTTTAATCTTGCCTATGTAGTCTTTAGAGTTTATGGATTATAATTTATTTCCATTATATGAAGTTTAAGATCATCTGTTAATAGAAAATCAGCAGCAAAGAATTCTCCTAATTTGCTATCTTTTGCAAATGTATATTATGTGCTTCTAATTGCATGAATAATCATTCTATCAACTTAAGGTAACAATTCTTATTTTAACCATTTTCTATTCTTTATTTTACCCTATTTTAACAGTATTTCTTATAAATAATCAAGTTTCCAATCTATATATAGATCTTAAAAATTAGGTTAATCTTGAATAGATTTATTAATAGTATTATTTTAAATTTTATTATTATTTTAATTTTAATTATTATTTTAATTTTTACTATTATTGTAATTTTAATTATTATTTGTAAGTTCATCATCATCATGATTATCATCATTTTCATCATTATCTTCATTTTCTTGAGATTCATTTATCATCGATTATAAAGTTTTCTTAACAATTGCTGTATTACAAACATGAGCTCCTTTGAGTGTTGAAAATTTATCAAATGGATTAATACATCTTCGAATAAGTGTTTTATCATATGCATATGCAATCAATGGATTTGTTGATGCAATTATCCAATAAACTCTAAACTCTATTTTATGTCCTTTAAATAATAATGGATTCCCTAT
This sequence comes from Paramecium primaurelia, assembly GCA_905182975.1. Classification (NCBI taxonomy): domain Eukaryota; phylum Ciliophora; class Oligohymenophorea; order Peniculida; family Parameciidae; genus Paramecium; species Paramecium primaurelia. The sequence continues at coordinate 122,556 of CAJJDM010000078.1, read as the reverse complement.
ATATTATTAAGCTACTTTATATGTTTTCATTTCTCCACAAACCTATCCATTTTTAAATTTCTCCTTCAATTTTTCAGTTTCTTATGGAAATAACATTGTTATCCCTCTTCCTCTATGAACTTCTAATCCCATTTTGACAATAAATTATGGACCATCTCTATTCACTTTATCTTAATATTCTGTTGAATTCAAATAAGTAAAAAATTACTTACATTCAGATTCTTCAAAAAGTCTATAAGTTTTAGGAAGAAAAGTTGCATTAACCTTTATGATATTAAATAATATATTACTATACAATCCTCATCAAGACCTTTATTTTTTATATCATTTAAATAATTTAGTTGATTAGTCATCAATTGATTTTTGTGTGATAAAGAGGATCTTTAAGGTAAATGATTATAGTTTTGAAAGAGACATAATGAACCTATTTTTAATAATGATAATATAATATACTTTATCCTACTTTAAATGTAAATAGTAATTAATCATAATAAGTATATGGTAGTGTTAATTACAAGGGAAATTTATATTTATTAGGTACTAAAAATGAAATATTATTTACTATCTTTGTTTCTTTTGTAAAGTGTAACATTAGGTAAGACATCAAAAAAATGTTGTTAAAGTGCCTATTTTACTAAACCTGAATACTCTCTAAATGTATAGGTGTCTTTCATAATAGAATCTGGATGGTAATATTTATATGTATCAGATTGGATACAATAATCATTTTGTGGTTATACAAGAAGTGAATTAAACTACTTAGAAATAATTAGTTACTTATCTATCAAATGACTAAGGATTATAATAATTTTATGATATAAACTTATTCAAGAAACCAATAAATATTTCAACATCCTTTTAGTATTTATAGGTGACTATTTCTGTGTACAATAAACCTATAAATGTTAATGATAGGAAAGAAACTAATAAAGTAATTATATTTGCTATCATAATTAATAATAATTACACGTAAATATTTTATTTCAATTACAATTCGTGAATTTTAATTGATAATCTATGATTGGGTTCTTTTGTAGTATCTTAGATTTACAAATAGATATTTGAATAAACTTAAATCAAATAAGTAAATTAACAATTTTGTTATATTAATCAATAGAAATATTATGTAAAATCTATTTATTAAAAATTAATATCAATAATACTAAGTTTGAAAATCAAAGTTAAGTGTATATATTAGAATATTATGATAAAGATAATACATTCATAATAATTATTATTTAATAATATATTGAAATAAATATATTAAAAAGTAATCTATAGATGAGGAATTAAAATATATATATAATTTAAGATTTAAATTTCTAATAATAGTAATATAATTAAATTAAAGTTATTTAGTAGTTCAAAAAAATAAATTGAATTAAAGAATGTGTTTATTTATATTCATAATTTTAAATTCGTCTATATTAGATTAATATAATAAAAATTCATAATAAATTAACAACATTTCTAGATGAAAAACTAAAATAAATATTTAGGTTTTATCTATGAATTTATAAGATATCTTTAATATTTCAATAGATTATTTTGATATGAAAATTAAATAATTCTGTAGGTTAATGTAAATACTACAAAATTATATGACTTATTAGGTTATAAATAATAGTATGATTTTAAATTAAAATATTTATAAATAAATATGTTTTATGGTATATAATTATCTGCAGGGGAATCATAAACTATTCAGAAGGTAGATGATCACAATTAATTTGTATTATCATAAGCAGTTTTGGTTAAAGGAACCAACCTTAATGTATTAATGAATGGAATAGTCATAGCCTCATTGAATTAAGTATGATTATATAGATCCTTAGAAAATCTCCTAAATGCCTCTTAGAATTAAGATTACACCTGAATCATAAATAACAAAGCTTGAAGTAAAAGGAAATGGAACTGTTCATTTATGTGGATATTATATTCAATTTGATTTATAAAATGAAGATGCTGATTTACAATCAGTTGCCCAATTATTAAAATAAAGTAATCAGATTACTAAACCTCCAGTGTAAAAAGCACCTGTTGTCCCCATTAAAAAAATTGATACCTAACCAAAATGGGATGAAATGGATTGGGAAGATGAATAGTTCTAAAAGAGAATTAAATGATATATATTAAGAATGTGTAATATTAATATGTGACACTTTTTTAATTGATTTATAATGTTAAGCATAATCAATTAAATTATATGTATATTATCTATATTATTACATAAAGAAATATTGATTTTAAGAATATGAAGTTCTTATTAAGAGAATTATTATACTCTTTATAAATATATGATGCAAATTAATGCAATAAATTATAATTAATGAAACAAAATAAAGTTCGTAGAAAGTCTTAACATGATTATCATGATTAGAGCGAATTGATTTACAAGAAAATTATTGTAGATGATTCTCCTTTGGATTTCCATTAAAAGAGACACTTACTATAGTAATTACAATAGAATTTAAAGACAACCAGCATGTCATTTAGTAAAGTAATTATTGCCAATTTAGAAATAAGTCTTCAGCAACATCGAGATTACTCATATATTTAAATGATATGATTATGAAATTGAATCAAATAGAATCAAATCTTGATTAGTAAGATTGCTAGACTTTAGAACATCTAATTCAAGATATGGTGTCATAATACTCATCTATACCTATTCTAAATCAATCATAATCTAAACTTAGATTATAACAACCATAAAAGTAATGGAATGTTAGTGTTAAGTAAGTTTAGTTCCAATTATTATAATAGATAATTAGAATCTTTAATCCATCAATGTATAATAGTATTAAATAAATTACTAATGGATTTAGATTATTCACATCTGAAGGTGTTTTCAATATTTATGAATAAACAAATCTAGTATATCTTATGTTGTTATGTAGACATTTACAAAAAAAGAAAGATCAAATATTAAAAGACAATCTTTCAGTTTGTAGAATATGTGACTAGGAAATAAATATGAATATAATGTAATAACATAGTTAAGGTTGTTTAGAAAAAGCAAATATTAAAAAATTATTAGTTTAAGAGAACTTAATTCTTGCTTCTATTTCAGAAAAAGCATATTAAATCAAACATGATATTCAAGTTAAATAAGGAATGAAATTGTAATTATTATAATTATTAAATTAATAGAATGAAAGAATTAAAGAATTAATCTAAAAGAGTATTTAGACAAGATGATGTTAAAGAAGAAGAGTTAGGATCAATTAATTAAGCATTATCATCTATATATTAACATGCAGAAAAGATATTAAATTAACCTGAAAATGAAGAATTAAAATGTATATAATTTCTTATATTATTAAGCTAATATGTTATTAGTATCAGAATTATCAATGGCATTATTAAATATAACACATTAATAAAGTAAATAAATTATTATTGATGCTTAAAATTCATTAAAAAATAGAATTGAACATTTAAAAAAAATATAATAAATACAAAATAAAGAAACTGAATCTTAAATTGATTCCATTAAAAAGAATTTTTTAAATAAAGCTAATTCTATCTCTTTTATACACTCAAAATTTTCTAATCAATTAAATTAAAATCCTTTGATGAAATAAAACTCTCTTCAACCAAAAACAAAAGCAATCAAACCTTTATTTGGTGAAAAAAATAAATCTGTTCATCTAACTCCTGATATACATTCTAGACCATAATAAATATAAAAATTAAGTAAATTTAAAATGGAGAAATAAAAAGAGGAAGAAGAAGATGAAGATGAAGATGATTTCAATTCTAAATAAATATTAAAAACTGAAGTTATAGAAGATGATGATGTTGATATGAATGTTTAAAAAGAAATCTTCAAAGAAAAAGGATATAATTCTGATAGTGAAGTCGTAACATTTAAAGATAATCAAAATAATAATACAGTAAGAATGGCTGATTTTGATATTATTAAACCATTAGGTTAAGGTGCTTTTGGAGGAGTTTTACTATGTAAAAAGAAAACATCCCAAGATTTATATGCTATTAAAATTATTGATTGTGCTAATTCCTCATTAGAAACTCTTAAAGCTGAACGTAATATTTTTGAAATTTTAACTGGTGATTTTGTTGTTAAAGCATATTATTCTTTTGTTCATGATCATTACTATTGTTTTGTCTAAGAATATATGGTTGGAGGTGACTTTGCCAATATTCTCAAAGTATATGGAGCACTTGATGAAACCTATGTTCAATTCTATTTAGCTGAAATTGTCTTAGCATTAGAATACTTGAGGAAAAATAATATTGTACATAGAGATTTAAAACCTGATAATATACTATTAGATAGTTAAGGTCATGCAAAATTGGCAGATTTTGGGTTGTCTGCTTAAGGTATGAACACTAAATTAAAGAAATAATTGTAGAGGTAGTAGAATTTTAAAATTAAAGGAATTGTTGGAGATATGATTCAAAATTATCATATTAATTATGAACCATAATACAATATCAATAAATCTCATAAAAAATAATCAAATGAAACTAAAGCTATTGTAGGAACTCCAGATTATATCTCTCCTGAAATTATCAAAGGAATATCTTCTGATAATTTTAGTACAGATTATTGGAGTTTAGGTGTCATCATGTATGAAATGTTAGTGGGAGTACCACCTTTTAATGATACAACAGTTGAGAAACTATTTGATAATATATTGAATTTGAGAATGGAATGGCCATAAATAGGTGATGAGGAAGATTGTATATCCTAAAATGCAGCAGATTTAATTAAGAAATTAATGGAGCCAGAATTTACAAAGAGAATTGGACACAATAACATATAAGAAATTAAAGATCATCCTTTCTTTGATGGAATTGATTGGAATTAATTAAGAAAAATGCCTGGTTTAATTGTTCCAAGAATGGTAATAACTGGAAATGAAAAACCAAATTCAGATAAAATTGATGCATTTCTAAAAAATATGAATAAATAAGATGATAAATATTAAAAGATTGCATAAAATATTAAAAAAGAACTCTAGAATTTTGAACGGATTGATTTATTATAATAAAAGAGTGTTGAAGAAGCTTAGATTAAGAAAAAAAAATAATAATTAACAATAAAAGATATTGAATAATAAATTCAGAAATTTCAAAGTTAAATTTAGATCAAATGAGTTATTGATATTAAAATGTATATATATAATTTATACAATTTAATTATTGTCTAAATCTTGTTTAACAATATATAAAAATTAATAAATCAACAAGATGAAGATTATTAAATAAACATTTATATTATTATATGATTTATTTTAATAATTCTATTCTAGAAAGATTCATTATTTAAAAAAACTTAAATTCTATTTCAAATATTTAATATTTTACATATCTAATCAAATACTTTAGATTAACCTTTAAGATTTATTGAAATTCATCAATATATCATTAATAATTTACTAAATATATATACATTAAGTAACATAATTAAATTAAAAAAAATAATATAAATGAATCAATATGCTAGATCAAAGGAAGAAGCTGAAATCACATTATAAGCTATTTCGGATTACAATAAAACATAGAAATAGAAAATGTATGGCATTGTGACCTTTTTAAGTTTTCTAACAATCATAAGCTATGTTTTGGTATTATTGTACCATTATAAATGATTTATAAATATATATAACATCATTCATTTCAATTCTGGTTGAACAGATTTAAGGAATGCTTCTAAATGTTATCCTTAATATTTGAGGAATTCTATTTCTTATTTTCTTTTTTATTCTTCAATTTGATTTCTTTCCTTAATCTTTTTATCCAATGAATCCTTCTTATTAAGTAAATCGATTCTCTAAATAAATGTATTTAATACTTTCTCCTCTAATTTCTATTTCCTCTGTTCCAACTATACTATCTTTTCTTCCAATTCACTTTTTCCCATTTCAGCTTATAATTATTTTCTCATTCCAAAAGTAACCGAAGAATTGTATAAAGTTTAATAAGCTGCTATAGTCATCTTGAGTTCATCTCTCACTCTCATCAATAACAACCCTAAGTAATAATAAATAAAATTTAATACCTCTTTCAGGACAGTCGATTGTAACTTATCTGATAATTTCATCAAAACATTAACTCAACAATTCTTCTCTTATTGGACATATGCCAGTTTCTCTATAATAAGGCTTTTTAATTAAAAATACCTTGCTTATCGTGCTAACAATCGTTCATCCAAAAGTTTTTGTAAATTTCCAACATCTTCTCTGGTAGCTGCCACATGTGACACATATTATATATAATGTTTTCCTTCATGATCCCATTCAATTGGTGGCAAAATAGCATTCAAAATATCCTTGAATTTTCAAATACATGATTTACTTCTGTATTTGGTTTTGACTCTAAAGGAGATAACTAAGCTTTCTTTTTTCCTTAAAGTCCTCTAGTAGCATCATTAGCATTGCTAACTTCAATGGGATTCTCATATTTAACCAAAGATTCTCTAGGAGGTTTGACTTCTTACATAAATTGATTAATTAAAATAATATAAATTATATTCACATCTGTTATTTTTGTAACAAATTTCTTATTCTACTCAATGATTTTCCAACACTTAATAGTCTCTTATTCCTTTTATATAATTCAAATTATTTTATAATTTAATCTGCTAGCATTTAAGACTAAGGAATTGCTTATCTTATACTTTTTCTATCAGTCAAAGACCCTTTTATTAATAATTATTTAGTCTCTTTTTTCTCAGCAGACTTAGGTTAAGATTATTTGTTTAATTCTATTTAGTTTGGTTCTGTATTAGTTCTTCTTCTAATCGGAAGTGTTTTTTTTACCTCACAACGACTTTCAGATAGGTCTTCCTTTGTTCTTGGAAAAACATAATTTTTGTTCATTTGACTACGCATGAACTTTTCTTCTATGGTTGCTTTAAAATCAGAGTAACCATTCACATAAACATTGATTTATGGTTTATATGCATAAATTTTAGTTTATTTATTCATATTAATTAATCATGAATTAGTTTCCTTTCTGCAATCTTTAATTTTGGTAGACTTATCCTTTCCTCTTCCACAGTTCTATTTAATAAATTATATGAGTATTTCTTTGATGGTTTAGGAATCTTACCATTTAATGGTAAAGAAGAATTTAGATTATTTTTGAATTACAACTATTCTAACAATTCTAATCTTTCAATTACTCTCTTTCTCTCACTCATTAATCTCTTTTCCCTTTATAACATTTAATCACTAGCTTCAACATATCCCAATTTAGTTTGCATTTTATTTCCTCTATCCTTATAACGAACAGTCACTTCAGTTTTCTACATACTTGGATTGCTCACTATTAATAGACCATTATTCGAGAGCTTTGTCTATTAATAAGTATTATATTATTTATCAACTTCTGATCCTGAAAATCCTTCCTCAGATCCATGTTTCATTAAATGAGAACTTTCTGAGTTTTCATGAGATTATGATTATAACTTTTATAATTCCTCCCTCATCTTCCTATTTTCTTACATCAATTTCTCAACTTCATTTACTGATAAATTTGCTTATCTTAATCTCTCATTCTCCTCTTAAATTTTCATTAATTTAAAATGAATATCATTACTATTCAATCCTTTTCTCTTCATATTAAGTAACTGTTTCAAATAGTCAATCTATATTCAAATATATTATCTACCTCCTTCAATAATTTATTAACCAATTCTTAATCTGTTGCATTAATTGAATTTGCTTATACTATTTATGTAATATTTCGAGCTCTTTAAGCAAATTTCAATGAATTTGCAGTCTCATCAATATTATATATATTTGGAGCAACATTGACAAATATATTAGTTAATGTATTACCACCAAGACTATCTTATAATAATCTAGTAATTTTTGATTCTCTATATGGAATAGGTAATTTATTAATATTTTTATTATTTTAAGATAGGTTTTGTATTACTTTCCCTAAAGTTGTTAGAGATTAATTAATGCTCTTTAATTCATTTAAATGAGCATTTGTCATTGAATCTTATTTATTGATTTTCTCTGATCCAGCTAAATCACATAAATTGATTTTGGATCTCAATAATTATCCACCTGAATCAGCTTTACTAGTTTCAATTAATAATTGAAATATAGTGTGACTTCTACTTGATTTTAAATTCATTGTTGTTTGTCTAATCATTCTATTCTTCTCTCCTCTCTTCATCAATGTTAAACAATCATATAAATTATTCACTGCATATTCAGTTAATTATTCTAAAATCTTGGATTATATTTACCAACATAAATCCCTTCTGTTTTTGATTCATGAATTTATAGAGCTTGAGGTACTTTGTGATCTTGCAATAAATCATAAATCTTTTCATTGTAGATTTATAAGAATGAACAGTAAACATAATAACCCTATTGTAAATTATTAAAAAGAGTATAAATAGTTCTAGGTATCATACCTGCATGATTTTAATCTGTTTATAAATCATCAATGAATGTCGATTAATGTCCCAAGCTTATATTCAATGAATATTCCCAGTCACTTCCAAACATTGTATGCGTTTTACCTATTTAAGCACGAAAGAAATACCACTGCCTGTTTAACCATATGCCATAATAGTTGTATTGTATCCTTACAATGCTTTATGAATGGTTGGAGATATAAATTTGAATATTTCTGCCTAAGAAACTTTCTCATCAAAAACTTAATCATATTCCTACTTCAGTATATGTGTAGATTGTTCAATCACTACATATTTTTACTATTTTTTAAGAACAAATAACTACTTGATCAGTCTTAATGATGCATTCCTATCCCAACTCTTTTTTCAATAAAGGTCTTACTCTAACATAAACCTTTATTGATTGTTGTTACAAGGATGATTTATTTAATTTTGATTGTTACATTTATTATAAATGAAATAATATATATATTATCATCTAATCCTTTAAGGAGATGTAACTTAACTAATTATCTATTGTAGATTCTTTCTTTATTGTGGTGATTGTACTCTAGATAAAAGATTGTCTAAAACTTCTTCATGTTAACTACTTTCACTTTTTTATGTTTTCTTAATAGATTAGAGCATGTGTTAAATCCCATTTTAGATCTTGTTCACATTATTAGATTTTTTTTCAGAAGAATTATGTTATTTGTTGCCAATCAATAGTCTAGTTTTTAAGTGAATATTTTTTATAAGAATCCTTTAATCTACAATTTAAATATCCTCATTTATATATGGAGGATACCTAAACTCTTATTTTTATATTGATAATATTTGATTTCTTTCGAATTGTCCTTCTGTCAATTATTTTGAATTGTAATTTAAATAAAAGCCTTAAAATTAATTAAAAAAATTACCTTAACCTTAAAAGAATCCATTTTTCAATAGTCCATCATAAATATCTCCACTCTTAAAGATGATTTTTCCTTTGCCATTAAGTGAACCATTTTGAAACCATCCAAAATCTACTCTGCCATTAGTATACTAAATCACTCCCAAACCAGTTAGATCACATTACAAACCATAAACAACTCTATCGTTATGAATATAAATTTAAGGTAAATGATCTTTCAACATTATTTGTATGTCCTCCATCAATTAAGGTTCTTCATTTAAACATACTCGTATGCCATCTTTATATTAAACTACTTCTTTTCCTCTTCTACCAATTTTAACACCAATCCCTTATTGTTTGCCTACTTTAAAATGCCCTTAATAGAGTTATCCATTTTGATACTAGAGTTCACATATACCATCAGCAAATCCTTCCTTAAATTCTCCTTTAATATAACCTCCAACATTAAAAAAGTACACTCCAAATCCATGAATTACATTATTTTTCCATTCCCCATAATAAAAATCTCCATTATTAAAATAACATGAACCAATTCCATTAGGCTTATTTGTTTTCATTTATCCCCAATATTACCCATTTAATAATTTAAGATGTTAAAATGGTTATGATTTTTCAATTACAGAATTGATAGAACTATATATGGTAGAATTACGATTGAATGACTAATTTTCCTTATCTCTCCATTTTTTAATGATTAAATCATGACTGATATTTTAAGATGTGTTTTCATCATTATTCATGTGTTTATATTCGTTAAAATTAATTTAAAATAAGATCATTTAATCCATTTAACTAGTTTACCATCTTACCATTATCCTTTCCTACTCTTTCCATCAACAGTGATATAAGTACCTTCTCCATTTTATTATCCGAATTACCATTCCCCTCTGTATTCTTTACCATCAACCCAACGATATACTCCATAACCATGCTTCTAATCATTCAAATAATTTCCAATATATTTACGACCATCAATCCAACTATATTCTCCTTATCCATTCATCATTCCATTCTTCCATTATCCAATATATCCTCTTCCATCAATCCAATGATAAACTCCTTATCCATGTATTTTATTATTCAACCATTCTCCTTCATAATAACTGTTATCACTCCAAACATATTTACCCTTTCCACATTTCATACCTTTCACATATTAACCTTCATAAAATGATCCATCTGCCCATTTCTCTTTTCCAAATCCATGCTACAAATCATCTTCCCATTCTCCTTCATAATAAGCTCCACTTGGTGATTTTAATATTCCATATCCACTTGCTTTGTTATTTTTCCAATGCCCATCATATTCTATTTTATCTGCATGACGAAATATGCCTTTTCCATTTGCTTTATTATGTTACCATTCTCCTTCATATGTGGCTCCATCTGGCCACTTTTAAATTCCTTATCCATGTCTCTCATTTCCTAACCATTGTCCATTATATAATTTTAGTAATCTATTGAATCAACTCTTTAATACTTTTATGATTTTGACTCATTTCCTAATCTATCAAAATAACTCCCTGTTGATTTGCTAACTTGACTACTAACACTTGTTTAACTCTTTATCATTGAATAAACTTCCTTTCTAACTTTATATCCTCTCCAATGAGATTATATTTTAACTATTGCTTTTGTCTTCTTTTACTTATCTTCAACCATATCAACTAAACTTTTGGTGATAGGTTTTTAAGTTAAATCACTCTTGCTACCCAACTATACTGTATTTTGTTAAACATTATTTTTTGAACTCCGTTTACTAGAAGATTCAATTGGTTTCTCTGATAAAATTTGTTACTGCTCACTTTTCTAAAATAGGGACTTATATTTACGACAATTTCTAGATCTCTTTTATAACAGCCAGCACATTGCCCTGCACAATTATTTCCCATTTATATAATTAATAATAACTGTATAATTTGTATTTCACTTTTTTGAGATAAAACTAAATATAAGTATTATGAATAATGAGAGAACCCATAATTAAAAATATTTATTTTTCTTATCAATATACAAAAAACTATTACACTATTTGTATGATGAAAATATTCGTTATCGGCCTTAGAGCATGCTGTTGTTACTCACATACGAACCCGTGAGTAAGCCTGTATGTTCTGTGATTACATTAACCAAATCTGATATTTATATTTTATAGTCCCCAAGGATTGTTTTTTGTTTATTTTCTTATACAAATCAATTATTAAAATTGATCAATATATTAATTATACTATTTAATAACATATTGAAGAAATCAAACATTCATTCAATATCAATGATTTTTAAACAATTTTTACTAAAAATATCAGAATTTAAAAATAAAAATTACACATATTTCCTATCATCAAAATACAATATTAGAAAGATTATTTTATTGAATTACTCAATATAATTTATAATATATTGAAGTTTAAATCTTAACATATTTAAAATCATACATTTTAATTATTAAGATCAATTTATACTTGTAAATCTGAAGATTTTGATAATTTAATCTGTATATAAATTTATAGTTTTGTTTAGATACTCCATTTTTACTAATTACTATTTCCAATATTATAAAAAATTTTATTATCATATAGACATGACTTTAATAATTTTGATTAAAGAATTCAATATTAATTTTGATGTATTTATAAATCATTCTCTCATCTTGAAGTATAAATAATATTATATTAGAATAATCTAAATTTGTTATTTTATAAAATCAAATCAAGAAATTTTTCAATACCATTTTCTAAAATTTGTAGAATTCAAAATACTTTTTATTTCTATTTTATAAAGTAAAGGCATTAGTTTATGGGTTAGGGTAATACTAAAATATTGTACAATTTTCTATATTATTTTTTTTACTTTTATCAAAATATTTTGAATTAAAGAAAGCTTATAATTAAAAGGGAAATTTTAACAGAAAGAAAAATTATATTAGAGAATAAAAATGTATTTTTTATAATAAACTATAATGTTTGCTTCAGTTTTTTAACATCAAAAATTTAGTATTATTTATGTTATTAATTTTATAAATTTAAAAATAGATTATATAACTTAATTAAGATCACTATTATTTGATATAGGAAAAGAATCTTAAGCACTGTAAATTTTTATCTGAATTAGTATTGAGGATGATTGAAAATATAAAAATGATTATTCAAATTAATAATATAATTCTAAAGTTGATGAATGATCTTAAGATAAAATTTTTTTGGAATATAATATAATAAAGTGGTAAAACGATAAAAATTATAAGGATATCAATTAATAAAAGGATGATTTATTTGATATTGTTAGAGTCAATAAATAATGTAATACGTTCCTTTGACAACACATCTTAATGCTTTGGCTCAATTATATTTGCAATGTGCTAGTTTATCTGAAAGATGCGATAAGTTAGCAAGAGGAGAGGAAATAATCAATGAAGATAAGTAAATCCAGAATCATAAAGATCAAGGAACAATAGAAATTGATTGTGGTCCAGCAGTACTGTAAACTTAGGAGGGTAATAAATAGAGACATATAGAATCAAGATCAAATACACCTATTGAGATAAAGTAATTTCATAATGATAAGATAGCATAGTTGATGAAGAAGAGGAGGAGAATGAAAGAAAAAATGATAATCCAATATCTAATTAAACAAAAAAGATAAAAAGAGCTTAAATTTAAATAGAGACTAAACAATAATAGATATAGTGTTCCTAATGTAAATAACTATTTAAGAATCATAAATAAATGAAGAAGCATTTTGATAGAGCTCATAATACTAAATCTGTAAAGAAAGTTAATAAGAAATTATAACAAGAATTCATGGTTTAACTTTGATATCTTTATTAATAACGTTAATTATATATATATATATAATATGATAGAATACTTTATGGCTGAAATCTTACTTTGTTTTAGTTAGATCTATATAATAATGCGATATATATAAAGAACTCCACTTTGAAGGATATAATTAATAAATTATAATCCTAATGATATATGTAAATAGAGAGAAAAAAACTAGAAATAAAGATAAAAAGTATTTGTAATTGATAACTGATAATATAATTTAAATTATTGATATGAAAAAGTATAAAAAATAAAAGAGTTATTAGGATAAACAATAAGATAAGTTCTGCATCAATGCAGCAGCACTTTAAGATCATTTAAGTAGATAACTCTTTAAGTTGCCTAAAATTAATTCAAAATAATTATCATTAGCCTAAAAATTAGGATTAGTACCATCACCTCCAAAACCTCTAAATTAAGAGGAATGGGCTTAGATTGAGGAACAGTCTTTAAAAAGGGAAGATATTTAAAATTGTGTATGTCCTATTTGTTTAGAGAAATTCAGAATGCAACAACATGTAATTTTGAGTTGTAGTCATATTTATCATAAAACTTGTTTAGAAAGTTTTGAAAGAGTATCATAAACAAAATAATGTCCTATTTGTAGAAGATAGGATTATGAAAAAAAATAATTTATGGTAGCTAATAAATAATACAAAATCTAATCAATAATTAAAATATAAGCATTATTTCGATAATTTAGATGTAGAAAATAATTTTATGAGAGGATGATAAAAATGTAATATAGACCAGAAAATAGTTTATTGAAAAGAAAATTGCTATTTTATAAATTATCAAGAATTTCATCTAGAATGTCAAAGACAATTTAATAATAGGGTAATTAAGCATAATAAGCAATAAATCAATTAGGTGAAAATATTCAAATAAAGTAAGAATAGATGGAAAATAATTTAAATAAGATTTACTAAATGAAACATAATAATGAATAGATGGCTAAATTATAACCAATAATAAAAGTTGATTGGATTAACATAAAGAAATAGGCTCTAGAAAGAAGAGAAGTAGATTGTACAATTTGTTTACAGAGTATGGTGAATGCTAAAGTATTTTTACTTAGTTGTACACACATGTTTCATGCTAATTGTTTGAATTCTTTTGAAAGATATTCAATGGCTTAGATTAATAATTGTCCAATCTGCAGATAGACCTATTAAAAATCTCACTTTTAGTTATAATAATGATTTAATATAATATAAATATTATAGTTCTCTCTATTTATTAATATAGGATTGTAAACAATTAAATGAAATATTAATTAATATAATTTTAATTATAAGTAATAATTATATGGACATAAAGGAATAATATGCCTAATATACTCAAAAAAATTATACAGCAAATGTATTTAAAGTAGGGGATCACAATTTTATATTGGATAAAAGGTACAATCCCACAAATCAATTGGGAAGTGGAGCTTATGGAGTAGTCTTACAGGCAGATGATTTGAAGGCTCCTCCTGAAGGACCTAAAAAAGTAGCAATAAAGAAAATAGAGAAGACATTTTAGCATCGTTTTTATGCTAAACGTACATTGAGAGAATTAAAAATATTAAGGAATCTTAAACATGAAAATGTATTCTTAAACATATCTCCTAGATTGTTAATTTAATTACCATAGCTCTACCAAAATCTAGAGTATCAATGAATGACATGTATTTAAATTAAATAATGTTAGTTATTTGGTTACAGAATTGTTAGATACAGATTTACGTAAAGTATTAGAAAGAGAACATGCTAAATTAACAGAAGATCATTATAAATTATTTCTATATCAAATTTTAAGAGGAATTAAATATATGCATTCAGCTAACATTTTACATAGAGATTTAAAGCCAAGGAATATTCTCTTAAATAAGGAAGATTGCATGTTAAAAGTCTGTGATTTTGGTTTAAGTAGAGCATTACTAAGTTAAGGACTCAATGGTTAAAATCCAAATGTGATGACTGATTATGTTGAGACTAGATATTATAGAGCTCCTGAATTATTATTAGGATTAAAATAATATACTAAGGCTGTAGATATGTGGTCAGTTGGTTGTATTTTTGCTGAAATTGTACGTGGTAAAGCATTATGGAGAGGAGCATCTGCAGAATCTTAATTAAAATTAATCTTTGAAACAATGGGTACACCTAATAAATAAGAAATCAAGAATTACAAAGATCCTTTCTTTTAATAAAAAATGTTAGAAGCTGTTGTTCATTTAGGATAATTTTAAAAAGTTCCATTAGATAAAATAATCAAAGGAATTTCTCCATAAGGATATGATTTATTAGAAAAACTATTAGAAATTGATTTTACTAAAAGAATAACAGCAGATGAAGCATTGGCTCATCCATATTTTGAAGATCTTCATTCTCCTGAAGATGAACCTTTTCGTTAACCAGTAAGTGACAAAGAGTTTGAATTTGAATTGTATGAGTTAACAACAGAATAATTAAAAGGTATTTAATTATTATATAATAAAGATATGGTATATGAAGAAATACTCTTATACCATTTTCCAGATTTTAGAAAAGAATATGAAAGAAAAATAGCTGAAAATGAAAGTGTTATTAAACATATATTAACAGGATAAAGTGCAAGATTAATAGATCCATTAGCAGATGATGATTTTCCTGATTTTTAATGATAAATCATTATTAATTCCTTAGAAATTTTTTTAAAATGGAATCAAAATTGTTCCCACCCCTTGATTAATCTATAATTGATTCCAATTTTGGTCTCATTGTATCATCAGTAGTATGCATATCATCATGTACTTTTCTATTGTTTTTTTCAATAGAAATATAAGATATAAATTTTTAGACTTCAACAAATTTTCTTCTTTTTTCTAAAGCATCAATTAATGAATTTTAGGATTCAAATTAATTAATTTAAATATCAGAATTTTATTATTAGTACTCTATTAAAGACTCACAAACTTGATTGTTTATTTAATTCTAAATAATGAATGATTCTTTTACATTTCCTTAATTTTTATTATTAGTATTTATTTACTCTCTGATGGATTTAGCTCTCTATTCAAAATTAATTTAAGGGAACTTTTAAATCAATAATTATATACTTGGCAATCCTAATATTGATTTAGTTCTATTTTTAAGTTTTCCATCGATTATTAATTTAATTCTTCAACATAATGATAGACTTTTGGCTTATATATAATCAAACATTTAGGGCAATAGAATTATCTATCATCATAAAATAAATAAGCAAGTTAATGTTCATCACACATTTTCGATGTATCTAAAAGAGCATCTAAATTCTTTTGAAATTATTAGTATTCTTTTGAAGATAGCTAAAGCATCTTGTTTATCATTTCTTTTTCATCATTTGTAAAACTAAAATAACTTGTTGTTGCCATTGAATAATTAAATTAATGAATTTCATTTATAATAAGTTAGTCTTATATATAACACTCATAATAACATAAATGAAAATGATATGATTTATATTCTATTTTCTCTAATTAAAACTAATACTAAATTTACATTTAAATCATAAGTAAACATACATTATTATTCATTATTGTACTTTAAATTCAAATCTATATCAACATAAACAAAGAATATTATATACATTAAACATCTAAATGATTTCTATTTGATTGAATACATTTATAGTATAATTAAATATTTATTCAGTTAATGTATTACACAAAATAAGACAAATCATAAGAAAAGATTTTATCATTCTAGTTGATCAAAGAAGTTGTCAAGATCATCTTCTTGATTGTCCACAAAATTCTTTATCATAGGATTTTCAGGTCTTTCGATATCTGTAAAATGAGATTCATAAGATTATGTTGACGAAACACTTGAGCAATCTGTTCTTGAATGTTGCATAATGCGAATTAAAGGTTTAGGATAAGTAATTGTGTGAGTGTTCATTTGTATACTAAAATCTTTAAAAAAATATTAAAATACATTTTTCCAACATCAGGTATTTATAATCAAATTTAATAAATAAAAAAACTTACAATCAGAAAATCTGAACAAATTCATTAAAATGATACTTTAATATATTTGAACATCTATAATTTCTTAACTATCTACTAAAATTAATTCATTACTTTGGAATGAATCTATTTTTGATTTAAATTTCAGTTAATCATTTATTTATATATTTAGAATTTGAAAATACATTAATATATATATATATATATAATAATAATAGTTTAATTAAATTATTTAGATGTAAAAAGAAACATTTGAACATCAAAGTATATATTATATATAAATAATATGAATATATCTTAATATATTTTATATTCTCTCTATTCTTTTAAATAAGAATAGATTGTTTTTTAAAATGAATTGCACAATGACAGTTTATTGCTTTGATTGTGAAGTAATCAAATTGATATGAATAATGTTATATTAAATTAAAAAAACGTAATTATTTAATACTTATGAGTTCTAAAGTTAAGAATGTCTATTTAATATTGCGTCTGCGTTTGGAAGAACTCAGAGTAGTGACTATAAAGACTTTTTAGATTGGAATTAATATTTTACTTTTTGCATCTCTTCGAGGTGATTAAAAAGCAAAAAATCAAAATTCACTTTAACAATATGGTCTTACTTCTCAAAAATAATTACAATAAGCTTAACAAATCTCATCTTCACTTTACAATCACAACTTTGGCAGTTTCTATCCAGAAGTAAATAAGTTTGAACTAATTTGTAGTTTATTAGAGCATCTATTACTTTATATTTAGTAGGATTAGTGATTAATTTACTTCATACTGAAATAATGAATGTAATTAATAAGAAATTCATGTTGTAAAAATGTATTGGAACTATAGTTATTGTATTCCTCCATATATTGGATTTAATGATTATTAATGATTATCTAATATTGAACTCAGAATACAGTAATCTAACTTAAGCAGTATCAGATATATATGTAGATTCAGTAAGAAAATAGAAAGATATGATTTAATTGTTTGAAGCAGTCATCAGATAACTGGTTAACATTAATAGGTAATCAAATTTAATCATTTTTTTAGATTTCTTTCAATATTTTTTTAAGCATCAGCTTTATGGGGAGATGGTATTAGAAAGTTAATAAAAAATAAAAGAAAAACATGGGGAACATCTGATTCTTAATTATCATCTCCTCAACCTTAAGAGAAGACTTAATTAAATCATATACCTCCAGTTAATACTGTAAATAATAATAAGATGAAGGGTTAAAAGAAAGAAATTGTTCAACATTCTGGAAAAAAGAAGAAAACAATTTAGTAATAATAATAAATAGAAAAATCAACTGAAGAAAGAGGTCAATCAATTGAAAAAAGAAAGAAAAAGATTTTAGATAAAAAACCATCTAAATTATCACCAAAATAATATGAATAATAAATAGAAACTAAAATAGAAGAATCTTAATAATTAGCACTTTCTAAATAGGTATCATAAATTCAAAAAGATGAATAAAATAATTCCACTTAAGCTGGTTCAAATGGTAATAAATCTTTGTTTGATCATAAGATTAAATCAAATAGAAGTGAATCACTTCCATCTAAAATTTGTTCATAGATTGAAATATCTTAAAAATATTTGAGATATTCTTCCTAAAGTTAAAAAAAACATATAGAATAAAAAAAATAAATAAGGCCTATTTATGATAAACTGTATAAATTTAATTTATAAACCAATGTTGATAAATATGAAATTAAAGTACATAGTATAATTGAAATGAATAATTCAATTAATAAAATTGCATAAGAGAATTCTTGGAATTCATTCTTAACAATTAATGTAAAATTAAATTATTGGAAAGAAGCTTATCAATAAATGTAAACTTAAGAAATTAAAGAAGAATTGTAAAAAGTAATTGCATAATATGCATTATATTTAATGAATTAACATGCTTAAAATTAAGAAATAGTATAATGATAATTATTATTTATATTGTGATCATATCATAATGTTTATTTCAATTCATTTTTATTAATATATATTTAGAAATGATTATTATTATATCATTTTTAATTATAATTTATATAGATAAATTATTAAGTATTATTATGTTAATATAAAAAAAAAGATATCATTGAAATAAATATCATTATTCATTCATCCAAATAGAAATATATGATACTTTTATTGTAAATATAAATAATTTAAAATCTATAAATTATATAAGATAAATAACATTATTTTTAATTAAATTTTAGAATTAGATCATACTCAAAATAATACTAAATTTAATCTATTTTTGAATTATAATGTCTATCTATAAAATAAAATATATTATCTTAAATCTGTTCTATCAATAACTTTAACTAAAATATTATGTATATTTATTTTATCAAAAGAAGTTTATTACTTAAAATTTAGACTATAAAAGATTATACTTGAAATATTTGAATACTAAATAATGGAAATTTTTTATTCTCTTTTAACAACTAGAGACTTTGAATAGCTTTACTAAATTTTAATAAATATATTAATATAAGTATAAATGGGTGATTTAACTATTTTAAAAAGAAAATTTGAAAGTTTGAGTATTGTTGATGAAGAGGCACCATAAATTTCAAAAAAGAATTTCATTCAAGATGGAGAATTATACATTTTGGGCAAAAAAATCTCATCAATTAATTTGGTTACACCTCTATAGCACATCATAAATAAACCAGACATTGTTTCAACTTGTTTGGCATTAATGACAAAAGATAAATACAATCCTTTCATGTATATTGATAGACCTATTAAAAAAGCTAATGATGAGTAATAATGACATATATAAAAATAATTATAAACTTAATAAATAACTACTTATGTCAAGGCAGGCTAAATTTAATAGTTTATATAATGATCTAGAATACTAAAATTATAAGTAAGTATATTTTGTATTTTAAAATAAGTTTCAAACTTAATTAGAATGCCTGAAGATAAATAATTTAAGGATTGAACATCATTATTAAAATGTGTAAAAAGATTTAGGACATTATTCAAAGTGATACATTATTAATAATAAACTATATCATTCACGTAGAACAATAGTAAATTAAGAAAAATAGATAGTAATTTTGTAATTGTAAAAATAATTTAGAAATATTAATAATATAACAAGAATTTGAAAAAAGTAAGGCTATAATTAAGCAATTAAAGACTATTAATACTAAAATTTATATAGAAAATAAGAATTATTGTTTGTAAAATCAAAAGTGAATTTTTAGTACACTTAGTATTTCAGTGAATAAGCTAACTAAAATAAAGTCTTTTTAAATATAAATGCAGAATATTAGAAAAATAAAACATGAGATGAATGAAGTTTTTAAGAAATATTAATTAAGATAATATAATTTAAAAAGTAATCAGAGTTATATCATAAAAAAAAAGAATATTCAATAATCATACTTTATTATTAAAATAATTATAATAATAATTAGAGAAATTGAAGCTGAAAATAAAGTTTTGCAAAATCAATTTGATTATAAAACTAAAAGAGGATAATATAATTTCACAAATGAATCTAGTAATCAAATTAAAAATGACTTTACAAGTTGATAAATTTACTTAATTTTAATAGTGAAAATGATATATAGATTAAATTTGTTTATCTTATTATTAATTTGATATTGAATTTACTTTATTATTTTTTTATTGAGAATTTTCGTAATAATCTCTTTTTTGTAAATGAAAAATAGAATANATAAAAGATTATACTTGAAATATTTGAATACTAAATAATGGAAATTTTTTATTCTCTTTTAACAACTAGAGACTTTGAATAGCTTTACTAAATTTTAATAAATATATTAATATAAGTATAAATGGGTGATTTAACTATTTTAAAAAGAAAATTTGAAAGTTTGAGTATTGTTGATGAAGAGGCACCATAAATTTCAAAAAAGAATTTCATTCAAGATGGAGAATTATACATTTTGGGCAAAAAAATCTCATCAATTAATTTGGTTACACCTCTATAGCACATCATAAATAAACCAGACATTGTTTCAACTTGTTTGGCATTAATGACAAAAGATAAATACAATCCTTTCATGTATATTGATAGACCTATTAAAAAAGCTAATGATGAGTAATAATGACATATATAAAAATAATTATAAACTTAATAAATAACTACTTATGTCAAGGCAGGCTAAATTTAATAGTTTATATAATGATCTAGAATACTAAAATTATAAGTAAGTATATTTTGTATTTTAAAATAAGTTTCAAACTTAATTAGAATGCCTGAAGATAAATAATTTAAGGATTGAACATCATTATTAAAATGTGTAAAAAGATTTAGGACATTATTCAAAGTGATACATTATTAATAATAAACTATATCATTCACGTAGAACAATAGTAAATTAAGAAAAATAGATAGTAATTTTGTAATTGTAAAAATAATTTAGAAATATTAATAATATAACAAGAATTTGAAAAAAGTAAGGCTATAATTAAGCAATTAAAGACTATTAATACTAAAATTTATATAGAAAATAAGAATTATTGTTTGTAAAATCAAAAGTGAATTTTTAGTACACTTAGTATTTCAGTGAATAAGCTAACTAAAATAAAGTCTTTTTAAATATAAATGCAGAATATTAGAAAAATAAAACATGAGATGAATGAAGTTTTTAAGAAATATTAATTAAGATAATATAATTTAAAAAGTAATCAGAGTTATATCATAAAAAAAAAGAATATTCAATAATCATACTTTATTATTAAAATAATTATAATAATAATTAGAGAAATTGAAGCTGAAAATAAAGTTTTGCAAAATCAATTTGATTATAAAACTAAAAGAGGATAATATAATTTCACAAATGAATCTAGTAATCAAATTAAAAATGACTTTACAAGTTGATAAATTTACTTAATTTTAATAGTGAAAATGATATATAGATTAAATTTGTTTATCTTATTATTAATTTGATATTGAATTTACTTTATTATTTTTTTATTGAGAATTTTCGTAATAATCTCTTTTTTGTAAATGAAAAATAGAATATAAAATTTAGGTAAATTCATATCTTACACTCAAATAACAGTGATGTTGATATTTTTCAATCATGTTGTTTAACAAAAATTTTTTGAATTTACTCACCTTAGTGTTGACATATATTTTGTTTTTCCTATTTTATTAAAATAACACTAAAATTTGATTGATAACTTCTCCAGTTTACTTACTAATAAGAATCAAAAAAAATAAAGTGTTATGGTATTAATTGATAATTTAATAATAATAATGATCAATCTTATGGTTGTTAAGGAACTTCTGCTGGAAAATTAGGTTCTGGTTATTCAGGAAGATCTGGCTATTCAGATTAGACTTATTATGGTTATTTAGGATAGAAATGATTATTTGTTGCTTTATATCCATAACCATAATATAATTATGATAATACTTTATTCTAGTATAAATTAAATAGATTATTACAGAATATACTGTTACTAATCCTGGCCAAACTAAAGATTTAATAATAATAACACCATTATTAACTTTATTATTAGTATCTTTAGATAAAGGATTATAATCTGTTGTATCTCCTACAATTCTTATTTTCCAAGCATTTTTATCATTTGATATAGGTTTTAATCTATTTTCAAATGGATCTGCATTTTCTATTTATTTTTAATAAGCTTCTGGTTCAATACCTTCAGGTAATTCAGATGGTATTAAATGTACTAATCTACCACACTAATATAATAATAATATATAATTAATATACATTTAATATATTTTAATTGAAATGTATCCAATCATTTAATGTTTTTAAATCATGAAATCCTGGTAATTTATATTCAGGTGCTGGATCTATTTCTCTTGGTTCCCCTTCTCTTAAAATATATTAACCTTTAGGAATAATAACAGTAGATTATGTAATTCTAACAATTTATGCTTTTAATAAATGTTTTTCTTTTCCAAAGAAATAAGGATTAGTAATAACATCATTTTCTAAATTACCTGTAAANTAAAATTTAGACTATAAAAGATTATACTTGAAATATTTGAATACTAAATAATGGAAATTTTTTATTCTCTTTTAACAACTAGAGACTTTGAATAGCTTTACTAAATTTTAATAAATATATTAATATAAGTATAAATGGGTGATTTAACTATTTTAAAAAGAAAATTTGAAAGTTTGAGTATTGTTGATGAAGAGGCACCATAAATTTCAAAAAAGAATTTCATTCAAGATGGAGAATTATACATTTTGGGCAAAAAAATCTCATCAATTAATTTGGTTACACCTCTATAGCACATCATAAATAAACCAGACATTGTTTCAACTTGTTTGGCATTAATGACAAAAGATAAATACAATCCTTTCATGTATATTGATAGACCTATTAAAAAAGCTAATGATGAGTAATAATGACATATATAAAAATAATTATAAACTTAATAAATAACTACTTATGTCAAGGCAGGCTAAATTTAATAGTTTATATAATGATCTAGAATACTAAAATTATAAGTAAGTATATTTTGTATTTTAAAATAAGTTTCAAACTTAATTAGAATGCCTGAAGATAAATAATTTAAGGATTGAACATCATTATTAAAATGTGTAAAAAGATTTAGGACATTATTCAAAGTGATACATTATTAATAATAAACTATATCATTCACGTAGAACAATAGTAAATTAAGAAAAATAGATAGTAATTTTGTAATTGTAAAAATAATTTAGAAATATTAATAATATAACAAGAATTTGAAAAAAGTAAGGCTATAATTAAGCAATTAAAGACTATTAATACTAAAATTTATATAGAAAATAAGAATTATTGTTTGTAAAATCAAAAGTGAATTTTTAGTACACTTAGTATTTCAGTGAATAAGCTAACTAAAATAAAGTCTTTTTAAATATAAATGCAGAATATTAGAAAAATAAAACATGAGATGAATGAAGTTTTTAAGAAATATTAATTAAGATAATATAATTTAAAAAGTAATCAGAGTTATATCATAAAAAAAAAGAATATTCAATAATCATACTTTATTATTAAAATAATTATAATAATAATTAGAGAAATTGAAGCTGAAAATAAAGTTTTGCAAAATCAATTTGATTATAAAACTAAAAGAGGATAATATAATTTCACAAATGAATCTAGTAATCAAATTAAAAATGACTTTACAAGTTGATAAATTTACTTAATTTTAATAGTGAAAATGATATATAGATTAAATTTGTTTATCTTATTATTAATTTGATATTGAATTTACTTTATTATTTTTTTATTGAGAATTTTCGTAATAATCTCTTTTTTGTAAATGAAAAATAGAATATAAAATTTAGGTAAATTCATATCTTACACTCAAATAACAGTGATGTTGATATTTTTCAATCATGTTGTTTAACAAAAATTTTTTGAATTTACTCACCTTAGTGTTGACATATATTTTGTTTTTCCTATTTTATTAAAATAACACTAAAATTTGATTGATAACTTCTCCAGTTTACTTACTAATAAGAATCAAAAAAAATAAAGTGTTATGGTATTAATTGATAATTTAATAATAATAATGATCAATCTTATGGTTGTTAAGGAACTTCTGCTGGAAAATTAGGTTCTGGTTATTCAGGAAGATCTGGCTATTCAGATTAGACTTATTATGGTTATTTAGGATAGAAATGATTATTTGTTGCTTTATATCCATAACCATAATATAATTATGATAATACTTTATTCTAGTATAAATTAAATAGATTATTACAGAATATACTGTTACTAATCCTGGCCAAACTAAAGATTTAATAATAATAACACCATTATTAACTTTATTATTAGTATCTTTAGATAAAGGATTATAATCTGTTGTATCTCCTACAATTCTTATTTTCCAAGCATTTTTATCATTTGATATAGGTTTTAATCTATTTTCAAATGGATCTGCATTTTCTATTTATTTTTAATAAGCTTCTGGTTCAATACCTTCAGGTAATTCAGATGGTATTAAATGTACTAATCTACCACACTAATATAATAATAATATATAATTAATATACATTTAATATATTTTAATTGAAATGTATCCAATCATTTAATGTTTTTAAATCATGAAATCCTGGTAATTTATATTCAGGTGCTGGATCTATTTCTCTTGGTTCCCCTTCTCTTAAAATATATTAACCTTTAGGAATAATAACAGTAGATTATGTAATTCTAACAATTTATGCTTTTAATAAATGTTTTTCTTTTCCAAAGAAATAAGGATTAGTAATAACATCATTTTCTAAATTACCTGTAAATATATATTTAATTTATCTAGAAGTATTAATTTATTAAGGTGTAATTAAAGGTAATTCAATCCAATCTTTATCATTTAATAAATCATTGCATGCCCAATATGATTTAGTATTAACTCCAGTTCCTCTAGGTTCAACTTCAGGTGGTAATTCCCCATCTTCAACTTAAGTAGTAGCAATTCCTTCAGCAATATAATAATCCTTTTATCTTCCCATAATTTTACCCCAAAATCTTAATTTTGATGCTTATTTAGTAACAGATAATAACTAATTATATATAATAAATATATTACAGTTAATGCTTTAAATATTTTATAATTTTCATCAATTCCAATACCAGCCCATTCATATAAATATGACTCTTCTATTAAATTTGGTAAATATCCAGTTTAAGTTGCTTCTTATGGTTCTTCATCAGTTCCAAGATTAATTTTATTTATAAGTTTCAATGTCTTTTATTAAATACTTTAATCCATTTTTATTTTTGATCTTTCTGCATTATCAAATTCATCATATTTTTCAAATTTAAATCCATTTGATTTTACTTAAAATGAATAATCTTCAAATAATTCAAATGCATTCTATATTAATCATTATGAATTCATACTTTTGGATTATCCAATAATATTTTAGTTAATAAATTATTCAAATGTTCATATAAATTTGTATTTTAATCCTTTACTTCTTACAGTTTCTCTTTTAGCATTAATAAAAAACTATTAATAAATAAATACAAATATATATATATATATTAAAAATTAAATGTTTTTGATAGCAGAGATATAATTTTAGAATTAAATATTTAAAAAATATATTTTTAATACAAAGCTTATTTATCAAATTCTTCTACAACAAGATATAATTTTTGAATATATTTTTTGTAATAATCTTTTTAAATATCTGAAGAATCCAATAAAAGATAATGTTAACACAATATCTAACAATTCAATTATGAAAGTCTTCTTTAGAACTCCTTCTCCATACTATAATGGTTGAATGCATGCGACATCTCCATTTTTTAGCAAGAATAGGATGACATTATTATTGATTTAATTTTTTTAGATATGAAAATCTATAGCTTAGACTCCATATTTAAAGTATGGCATTCTTAATTTCATAGTATCAATTTTATTTGATTTATTTTCTAGACTTTTCATATCGACTAAATGCATTTTAAGCTTGGATTAAGTACTTTCTGATAACTAATATTAATTAATATGAATAATAATACTATATATATGATTTGATCTTAATGATCATATATAATTTTCTTAAATATTTCTTTTTCTTATTCAAAAATATTTAATTTAATTTTTTTA
This sequence comes from Paramecium primaurelia, assembly GCA_905182975.1. Classification (NCBI taxonomy): domain Eukaryota; phylum Ciliophora; class Oligohymenophorea; order Peniculida; family Parameciidae; genus Paramecium; species Paramecium primaurelia. The sequence continues at coordinate 95,858 of CAJJDM010000078.1, read as the reverse complement.
GGATTCCATTAATCAAATTATTTAGCAAACATAAATGGTTTTATTTTTAAATAGTATAGATATTTCTTACCAAAGGATACTATCAATATATTATGTTCTTAATTGTAATCATAAAGTAATTCAATTTATTAGATTTATTCAAGACTAATCATCTCTTCAGTAATATCTATATTTAAGAATACATTTTTATATTCATTTAAAGCCATTCCAATAATTTTATATTTATCACTTGTAACTCTATGGATAATATAATTATATACTCTAAATAAAATACACCAATTGTGTTTTCATTAAAAAAGAATAATTTCATCACTTGAAAATAT
>CAJJDM010000078.1:75360-94495 GCA_905182975.1 Paramecium primaurelia | reverse complement strand
TTATGGTTCTTCATCAGTTCCAAGATTAATTTTATTTATAAGTTTCAATGTCTTTTATTAAATACTTTAATCCATTTTTATTTTTGATCTTTCTGCATTATCAAATTCATCATATTTTTCAAATTTAAATCCATTTGATTTTACTTAAAATGAATAATCTTCAAATAATTCAAATGCATTCTATATTAATCATTATGAATTCATACTTTTGGATTATCCAATAATATTTTAGTTAATAAATTATTCAAATGTTCATATAAATTTGTATTTTAATCCTTTACTTCTTACAGTTTCTCTTTTAGCATTAATAAAAAACTATTAATAAATAAATACAAATATATATATATATATATTAAAAAGTAAATAAATATCAATTTAATATAACTTAATGCCTTATTTAGATTATTTTATCCATCTGACATCTATTTAATTGTTTTTATATGTATGAATTTTGAATTTCTTAATTCTTCAATTGATATTAAATAAAAAAAAGTTTAGAGTAATTTTTGCTAGATAATGTTATTGCCTTTATTTACATTATAAGTATTGAAAACTTTCTAAAATTTATATAAATTTCTTAATTTTGAGACACGTTTTAAGTATAAAACAACTATAAAGGGAAAAATAATATAATCATTTAATAGCTATTAATTATTAAGTGTATATATTATTCTATTAACTTTGAAAGTAATTAATTTACTTATTAAATAATAGGTATTTTTATTCTCTTACAATTATTGTTACTGAGCTTAGAATAATATTTCAATCAAATTTTTTTATTAAAACAAAATCTAGTAAATATTAAACTTTAATAGTAAATCTAGTACTTAATATTTTTATACTAATTAATTATCCAAATTCTTTTAAACTTTTTGGAAGTACTATATTATTGAACAAATAAAATTGCAATGTTATGAAATAATTATTAATTGTACTTTTCAAAAAATTAGAAAAATATTTTATAATAGTACCTTTTTAAATAAAATAAATCATCAAATAGAAAATATTTAATATGATTAACTACTTAATGAATCATAATTCTGCATAAAAGCATCTTTAATATTTAATTTATTAAAATTTTCAATATTAATAGAAAATATTGTCATATTTAATGAGTATGAATAAAAATAGTGTTGAGAATTAGAGTTCACAATGTGAATTTTTAGTATTTTGATAAAAGAATAAGAATATAAGGTTATTGAATGAATGGCAATAAAAACTTTTAGAATGTTCGAAACAATTCTAATTTTATTTTAATTGGCAGCTAATAAACATTTACACAATTAATATATGAATTATTACAATATTCTTGGTATTTCAAATAACTCAAGTCATTCGCAAATAAAATAAGCCTACAGGGACCTTGCAAAATAACATCATCCAGTAAATTATCAAAATATGTTGAGGATAAAAATCCTCAATCAACACAATTTAGAATGATTTTAGAGGCATATCGAATACTTTCTAATCCTGATCTTCGGTGTCGATATGACTAAATCCAAGCCTAAATGGAAAGATAAATTGGCTTATTTTATATGATAAGGAATTTCATAAATGGAAATTAAGAGAAAACAGAACTTAATAATGATACTAATACAAAAGACACAGAAATTATAGAAAACGATGTTAAGAATAGGGAAGTTACTTAAATCCATAAGAAAAAAATTAAAAAAAATCATCATTGATAATATTTTAATCTTTTCTATGATTAATGATCTATGATTTTCCATTTTTTAACTTCATAATTACAATTAGACCCTTTAATTTTTATTTAAAATCATAATATGATCTCTACCTAAAATTAATAATATCATCAGTCCAGGTATTAAGGTCGGAGATAAGAATTATACATTTTCTACAATTAAATTCCTCAAACAAATATATTTTCTTAATAATATTGTGTAAATATTTCTAATTTGAACAATTCAAAATTCGTATTAAATAAACAAGATAAGTATTNATTTATATAAATTTCTTAATTTTGAGACACGTTTTAAGTATAAAACAACTATAAAGGGAAAAATAATATAATCATTTAATAGCTATTAATTATTAAGTGTATATATTATTCTATTAACTTTGAAAGTAATTAATTTACTTATTAAATAATAGGTATTTTTATTCTCTTACAATTATTGTTACTGAGCTTAGAATAATATTTCAATCAAATTTTTTTATTAAAACAAAATCTAGTAAATATTAAACTTTAATAGTAAATCTAGTACTTAATATTTTTATACTAATTAATTATCCAAATTCTTTTAAACTTTTTGGAAGTACTATATTATTGAACAAATAAAATTGCAATGTTATGAAATAATTATTAATTGTACTTTTCAAAAAATTAGAAAAATATTTTATAATAGTACCTTTTTAAATAAAATAAATCATCAAATAGAAAATATTTAATATGATTAACTACTTAATGAATCATAATTCTGCATAAAAGCATCTTTAATATTTAATTTATTAAAATTTTCAATATTAATAGAAAATATTGTCATATTTAATGAGTATGAATAAAAATAGTGTTGAGAATTAGAGTTCACAATGTGAATTTTTAGTATTTTGATAAAAGAATAAGAATATAAGGTTATTGAATGAATGGCAATAAAAACTTTTAGAATGTTCGAAACAATTCTAATTTTATTTTAATTGGCAGCTAATAAACATTTACACAATTAATATATGAATTATTACAATATTCTTGGTATTTCAAATAACTCAAGTCATTCGCAAATAAAATAAGCCTACAGGGACCTTGCAAAATAACATCATCCAGTAAATTATCAAAATATGTTGAGGATAAAAATCCTCAATCAACACAATTTAGAATGATTTTAGAGGCATATCGAATACTTTCTAATCCTGATCTTCGGTGTCGATATGACTAAATCCAAGCCTAAATGGAAAGATAAATTGGCTTATTTTATATGATAAGGAATTTCATAAATGGAAATTAAGAGAAAACAGAACTTAATAATGATACTAATACAAAAGACACAGAAATTATAGAAAACGATGTTAAGAATAGGGAAGTTACTTAAATCCATAAGAAAAAAATTAAAAAAAATCATCATTGATAATATTTTAATCTTTTCTATGATTAATGATCTATGATTTTCCATTTTTTAACTTCATAATTACAATTAGACCCTTTAATTTTTATTTAAAATCATAATATGATCTCTACCTAAAATTAATAATATCATCAGTCCAGGTATTAAGGTCGGAGATAAGAATTATACATTTTCTACAATTAAATTCCTCAAACAAATATATTTTCTTAATAATATTGTGTAAATATTTCTAATTTGAACAATTCAAAATTCGTATTAAATAAACAAGATAAGTATTGTGATATTCATAATTAATAAAGATTAATTTATTAAATATAGTGTAAGACAACAGAAATTATAAACCTGTATTATTATAATATTTTTAAACTAAAAGTGGAAATGATTTAAATAATAAATCTAATGAAACCATAATTCAGAATTAAATGAAAATTATATATTTCTATAAATATTTTATTTCTTATTAAAACCAAGTTTTCAATATTTAATTATGTTATAATAGGAAAATAGATTTAATATTGAATATTTTGAATATATGATAAACTACTTTTTTGAAATTAAGTACTCTTATAATGTTTATTATTAAGGATAACTGACAAAAATCCTTATAAAAAGAAGTCACTATAATACAATTGATTGTTTAGATAATTAATTTATTGTTATTTATAGAAATAAATAACAATATCCTTAATATAAGATTGTAATTTACTTCATAATTAAATTTCAATAATCTGATTCTAGATTTTATAAAATAGCCAAAGTTAATCTACATTGTAGTCTCAAATTTTGCCTGTTGTTATTACATCGAATTCTCTTAAAAAATTGTATAAAACCCATCTACTAAAAATCATTATTTTTGTTTATTGATTTTATTGAATTTTTATCTAAAACTGATAAATTTTCTTAAAAAAAATAAATCAAATAATAAGAAATTTTCTACAATATTATAACTATCTAATTAATAAAATTTTCTCTATAAAAGGATTTGGTTAAACCTATTAGAAAACATGGATGCTAAATATTTCGCACTATTTTCTTCATAAATCTTTTTGAATGTATAATCTTATATGAAAAATTGAAGGTGTTTCTTTTTTTGACTTCCCACTTATCTGAAATTTTTGAAGAATTTATTTATTTAATTAAGTTCAATTACCTGTTCGAATATTTTAAATATCCGAATTGTTAGGATATTTAAAATTTTTTGTATTTTTATTTTTTGGGATATATTCAATAATTCTATTGTTTTAAAGAGTGTGATATTATACTTTTTAAAACGGTATTTGTTTACAATTTATTTAGAGTACTTATTCTGGATTTACTAAATCTCAAAGCATTCCCTGATTAACCCCTATCACTCTTTAATTAATTATTCAAAGTAAAGATCTATTATTTTTGTTTATTAAATAAACAAATCACTCAAATCTATCATTATTTATTTTATTATTTTTATGAATTGATTGATTCTTTTAAACATATAGATTCATCATAATAAAAATTAAGTAATTCTTCTTTATTATTCATTAAAATGAATTGTAATTAAATATTTATTGATTAACTGAGATGTCCTGAATTTTATACAAAGAATTAACATGCATCACTTAATTGTCCTCCAAAATATTCATAGAGTTTCATAATGAATTAAATAATCAATAAACCAAGAATTTTGAGGAATTAATATAGTGTACAGAAATATTCGTCATCAACAGAAGAACTTTGTTAATCATTTGAATAACCTTAAGTGTTGAATTTAACAATATCGTAATTAAGGAATATGAAATCTTTAAATAAGACAAAGAAGACTAGTTTATGTTCAAAGTCTAAGAGTAAAGAGAAAAATCAACAAATTTGTAATCAAAATCATGAAAGAAAACGATCAAACACATACCATATCAATTCTTTAGCTAAAACAGCTTTGTTATTTGTAAATTGTTAAGATAAGAGAATGAAAACAACTGAAAATGTAGATAATGTATTTGAGATCAAAAACTTAGAATTATTGTAAAGTACTTAATAGAGTGCAAAATTTAATGCTTTAAATACAACAATAACTTTACCAAATAACAATTATGAATCAACTTTACATTCATGTGTCTCTTAAGTAAAAATCTCTTTAGCAGATTAAATAAATTTGGTTAAAGAATATGTATCTGAAAGTAATCAATTTAATATTAAATGGGAGGAATCAGAAAAAATAACTAAAAATATCCCTAAAAAATTATTAGAAAAATATGTTACTTCGGATGATACATCTTTGTATCTAGAATCTTCAAGATTTAAAATAGAAAGAAATTTCAATTAAATTTATAAATCAGGTAAATTTAGATGGTTATATCCTGGCGAAGAAGCAGCTATTATAGAAGGTATAGAATCATTTTTAAATTGTTGTTCAAAAAAGATATCATTATTAATGATGAGTATATAAAAGATCTTAAAAACAATAATTACTTAAAAGAGGTTAGAATATTTATATAATTATCCAATATGTATGAAGTAAATTGAAGCTCATTGGAAGATTATGGCAACAATATTTAAATTAAAATAATATAATCGTATATATAAAAATTAAGTAACAAATAAATTATGGAAAGATATTTAAGCATCAAAAACCTTATTTTTAGATTTAAATCTAGAGAATAATAAATTAGCTCTTTTTGTCAAATAATTATAGCATTGATTTAAATAGCATTTTTCAATATTTTATCAAAATATAATATAATAATAATAATTAATCATAAAAATAAATTAGCTAAAAATAATCTTTTTTTTCCTCTTTTCATCACTTTAGTTGCATCTTTTCTAGAAACCAATTAGTATTCTTCTGGAATCTAGAATAATTTTTTTATTTAAATATCTTCATTATCAATTTATTTATATGCTTAAAATGTCACAACAGCATCAATAGTAAAATTTATAGGAATTTCTATTCTGACTGGAAATCCTTTTTCGGTAAGTAATTATTTAACAGTCTCATTTGATAATACTGTTTATAAAGATGATATAAATTCATTTCCATTAGATAGCATTTTAATAATAGGAAGAAACTGCTAAAAATTTAATGGAAATGATTGACTTATATAAACTTAGCAAGATTCTGATGATTCTAAAAAAGTGTAATTTATATAATACTTTTATCATTTTCATTTTTTGCATTATTTTAATTATTATTCTTTTTCTATACATTATCTTAATTAATAGAAGTAGAATTAATAAATAATTAATCTCCTACTATTTGACTTGTTATTTATTCTAAATTAAATCTTGCACTTGTAGGATTTTAATCAATAGATTAATTTAAATATTAATCTAAATTCATAAAATAATTTTATTGATGTTTCTTATTAAAATGTTATGAAGTTTGTATTTTAAATTCATATTTTTAACAAATCCAATTATTTATTTTTTAACTGATATAATTCCCAAATAAATTCTTACTTTTTATTAATTCACATCCAATAACTTTCAAATCTCCACTTACACTATCACAATTTAATAAATCCATTAAAATTTAATTCTTTTCTTCAGGATCTATATCTTGCTAATTTAATTTAAAAATCTTACAATAGGATAATAATATATCTTTTTATTTCTATTTAAAATAGTGACAAATTTACAATTTGAACTATTTTCCTTTCTCTAAACTGATCCCATTAATGGATTATAAATTACTGTTAGATCTCTTCTTTTAGTTTTATAATTCTTTGTTCCTGCAAAAGTAGAATCTAATCTCAAAGATGAACCTGAATTAATACATTATATTACCTCTCTTATATATTTTAAAAGTATCATTAGGAGTAAATTTTGAGATGAAAGGAATAAAGCTGGATTTGAATTCCCATTTCATTTCGAGATAGAAATCATGGATTTTCAATAGTTCCTAATCAATTTAATTTCGTTCCTATTACATATCAAATAATTTCTTAGAAACTAAGTAATCAAATAATAATGATGTAGTCAATAAGTCATTTTAAGCAACAGTTTCTTCAATTGGACTCCATCCATTTGTATCTTTAATAGCAGGGTCAGAACCATTTGATAATAATAATCGAATAGTGGAAAATTGATTTTATTATTATTACAATTTTATAGCTAATAAAAGAGGTGTATTTCCATTTAGATCTTTCATATTCAATAAATCAGTTCTATATTCCTTTTACAATAATAATACAATTTTAGTTAATAATTATATGTTTCTATTAAAAACAGCTTCAATAATTTGATTTAAAATATCTTTTTCATTTAATTTATTTGAAGATTAATGAGCAAATGATTCATTACATGGAACATCAATAGTAAATTGACTATTATTTAATGATTATTAGCATGATCTATTATTAATAACATTAGAACTATTATTATTATTGATGCTAGTTTAATGAAAATTTGTTAGATAAAACATTAATGGAGAATTTACTTATTTAAACGATTAATCAAAAGAATAATCTGCTATATCTTTAGTCTTTTTAATAAAACTTAATGTATTATGATTACTCTCAGATATAGGTGATGATTATCTTTAAATAGAAGGAGATTTATTTAATTTAACAGATTAATCATCTTTATTTATTTAGATTCTACTAATTTAGTTTCCTTACCAAAATTTTTTAGATTTTATTTCATTAAACATTTTAATTTTCTCATTAAAGTAACTATTCTTATATTAACATAGAATATTGGCTTTTTTATTTTCATCTGAGATATCAAATTCTGATAGTTATATTTCTGAAGAATCATCACAAGAAGATTCAGAACTTGATTCTTATATTCTTTTACTTAATTTAAAACAAGTCTATGATTTACGAGATTTAATTCCACTAATACTTCTTAGACAAACAGTTTTATGTTTAAATTTTAATGGTAAATCATGTAATTTATCTAATTTCTCTTTAATAGAATCTTGATAAGCCTCTTCATCACTATATTCGAAAGTTTACATCTTATTAATTAATAATTTTAATATTCATAATTTATAATAACAACACATGAAATCTAATCATATTAGACATTCAACAAGTATCATAAATTTAAAGAATCATATGAATTAAGCTCCAAAACGATTAGCACTTAATGCTACTAGTTTATCTAGATATGTTTCATAATTTTTAAGCACTTCTAAAGGTAGAGATAAATTTATGGCATTATTACAATATTCATTTGATTTTTATCATAGTTGTACAAAACATTCAAATTTACTATATGTTTAATAATTGGTTTCATAAAATGAATTAAAATGTTATGTAGTTGCTGAAAAATTCAAAGATGTAATAAGAATTCTTATATATTTAGAGTATTTCCTAAAGTCGTAAAATATTTAGACTGTTATTTTTCTTAGATGAAATTAAAGGGATATAAAGGTTGATTAAATAAAATAAGCCATTATTATTTAAAATATTAGCAATTTCTGGGCATTATTCAAGTTTTATGTACTATGTAAGTGATAATTTTTTATGGATTATTGCAATTTTAGCATAAAGGTATTATTTATTGAAGTTAGAATATTAGTAAAGTATTGGAAAAAGAAATAGAAACAAGATGGAAATAAAGGAAAAATTCCTTTTCTTAAATGAGAATAATAATCAATATGTTGAGATTAATTATATTAATAATATTTAGAGAAAAGTATAAATAAATTAAAATATATATTAGTAAAGAGAATAGAATTTTGTAAGAGATGACAAAAATTATGACATAAGATACATAAAAAAAATTATAAAATTCTCTAATTAAATTAAGAAGAAAGAGAAGATTTGAAATTTTAGAATTAATTTTATCAATTTTAAGATTCTTTATGCTTACTAAATCTTTAAAAATGACAGGATATTAATATTTAGATCCTGTTTTTGTTGCCAGTATTATTAATATTATTATAATAGCATGTGGATTAATATCTTCAGGATTAGCATTATTTAAAGCTATATATGAAAAAAGGATATTTATATAACTTGAAAATTCATCAAAGATGGAAAGTTAAATAAATTAGAAATTAACTAAAGGATTTGCATCTTCTGGTAAAATGGATGATACGATTATTTGAATAATATATTATATCATGGTTTTGGTTAATGGAAATTAGTTTTACATCCTTCACTACATCTAATACATTTATTACAACAAGTATAGTAATCATCTGCACCACATTTTTTACATGAATAAAATTTTAATTTACCACTATGAAATAAACATGAATCCTAAAAATATTTAAATAAGTTTAATACTATATAATTGGTTCTTGGATTATATAATAAATGACATTATTAACATTCTTTTTTAGAACATTTTTATAATTGTAATTCAGCATACTTGGATATTGATTCTAATATTTATGAAATAAGTTAATTTTTTTAATTTCCTAGTTCTTCTTTTTATTTATGCAAATCTTTTAATAATTATGGATCATTTTATTCTATTCCAGGAGATACATCTTCATCAAATTACATTAATGAATTTTAAGTATCCATTCCTTAATTATGAATAATATTTGTATGTGAAGGTTATTTTTAATCTTAATGTAAAAACTCATATAAATAATTGACTGCATTTGGAACCAATTATTTTTATTATTCAAATACTGGACTAGTAAATATCTATTCTCTTTCTTAATCTATCACTAATTATTATTATTTTAATTATTCCATTCTTGCTATTTATTTTTCATATTAATGTTTTGTTTATAATAACTTTTATTCCTCTTCTTTCTCATTTTAAACATATTCATCCAATTTCTTTTATAAAACATCATTCTCTTTAACAAGTGATTCTATTATTATTATATAAAAAATACAAATAGTTTAATTATAACTTTGAACTATTATTTAAGCATCTTATTCACTCATCATTGGATTATCAGATAAGACACTGCTAGTAAATGAGTTTGTCTCTTCGTGCATATTTAAAAATAATTAAATTAATTCATTAATAATAATTTATACACATATAAATATGTTTAACATTTTGGCCTTACTATTAATTGTTAAACTTTATGCCACTGATCTAAACATCTAAAATGTAGAAGTTGAATCAAAATAGTAGTAATAGCAATCATAATAAGATATAGAAACAGAAGGATAGAAGTAAATTAATATATTATAATAGAGTAATAGCAAAATTAACTGCTTGTTGGGTTTTATCAGTTTAAGAATTATCTAAAGAATAAAAATAAGTGAATGAAATTATAAAGAGTTAATCTAATATTAATAGAGAATCCATTTTTTATAAAATTTAGACAACTATGTTAGAAGAATGTTATTCAAAGGCTCCAGATGAAGAATTGAATAATGTAATGAGATCTATTTAGGATGATAAACAGAATTATAAATCATTCAAATAATAATTGCCAAATTTTAATTTTGATGTATTTAATAGAACATCCTTTGATTGGACTTTTACTAAAAATGATGAAACTTTAATGAAATATATTAGAGTATACATTATTAATAATTAATAATTAGAGATTTGAGGAATGGGTGACTTAAAAGAATACTATTACTAATACAATTCAATAACCTAATTAATAATAAAGTGTTTTTGCAGAATTAAAAAAGAAAATATCAGAAATGAGTAAAAAGAGTTAAAACAAAGATTCTGAAACTGATAATAAAGATTAATTAGATAAATATCAATTTTATTTATCAAAATAATAAGGAATGAAAGATCCAATTAATTATTTATTTGCTGGAATTGTTATTTTTTGTTTCTCCTTTGTATTTTATATTGGTATTCAATCTAATATTATTTTTTAGTTTATTCCAAAGTTAAACAAGCTAATTTAGATCCAAGATTAGATAAAAAAAATAAGAAACAAAAATTAAAAAAGGAATGATTAGATATTCATATTTTTATTAATATTTTATTTAAATGCAATAATATTCACCAAGAGCAATTATTTGGATGACATATCTAAATTATTTACCATAAGATCAAGCTTAATAGTTGTCATTCCTTAAAAAATAATAACAACTCTACAATTCTTATTTGGATGAATTTATCCAAACAGAACACTTAGAAATTTTCAATATTTTGAACAATATAGACTCTGATCAGAATTCCCTCAGTTTTAGTGAATTTTTGAACATAAAGACTCAAGTTATCAATTCATCTATGGATTATAATGAATATATCCAAAATGAACATCTATATGAACTTATAGAAAAAGACGTTCCGTATCTTATTAAACTATCTTTTTAGTCGAACTTTACCAAATTAATCAATCTTAAAAGAACAAACCAATGCCAAGTTCTCTTATTACTTCTTTACTGACTAATATAAAAGAAGAAAATTATAAAGTAATACATTTCCCACTCATTCAGATATTCTTATTAGAATATTATATATTTATGGTAAACTTAACCCAGCTATTAAATATATGTAAGGAATGAGTGATCTTCTTGCCCCATTGTATTTAATCATTAAAAATGAAGCAGACACATTCTTTTGTTTTACTAAAATTATGGCTCAACTTAAAGATGCATATATTTCTACACTTGATTTTACTAACACTGGAATTAGAGGATTATTATTAAAATTTGAAAAACAATTCCAATAAAAAGAACCAAAATTATACAATTATTTACATAATCTTGGTATTCATCCATATATGTATGGTTACAGATGGATTATCACTTGTATGACACGTGAATTCTATCTAGATTAAATCTATTAAATTTGGGATCTAATGTTACATGATCGTAATATGCATGATTTCATTATTAAATTTGCTATTGCAATTCTTAAATACTTAAAACCCTAGTTAATTCAAGCTGATTTTAAATTGGCTTTTGATATTTTGATATACAGCGAGAAAGATGTTAATCAAATTCTCAATTTTATGTGATTTTTATTAATTTATACGTGTTTATACTATCTATTAAATTATTTATCCTAATTATTAAATGATCTGGAATCTTTAAATCACCGATCCCAATATCAAATATCTCTTAAAAAAAGAAAGTGATTCCCTATTGAAACATAAACAATAAACTCAACTATTCTAATAATCAATCAATAATATTAAAGATTAATAAACAAAAGAACTTATTCTTTAAAATTTACAGCTTATGCAAGATTCTAATTTATTTGTCACTTTCCGTTAACAAATTGAAGTATCTGTTGCCTTATAATAATAATTCAAATAAACGTAATAAATTCTGGAATAATCAGATATTCATTAAATTATTCACTTTATTGATTAAATCTAAAATTTGATTGCCAACAATATTGAAATCATAAATAAGGATTAAAATATTGTATAATATATTGCAGAAAATAAAAAATAAATTATCTAAATGATTACTATGAAATATGAACATACAATTATTAATACTTTAAATTCCTTAGGATTTCCTAATCTAAATATTGAATAAGAACCTTTATAATTTAACTAAATTCATTTATTGACAATTTATTCAAAATTAATCAAACACATTTCATAAATTGAACCTTCATTTTTGTCTACTATTTTCATTAGACTTAATTAAAATTTTGATTATCATTTTATTGATTCAATCTAAGCTACCTCAAATATTAATAATAGTTCATGGTTTTTTAATTATTTATATGAAAACTTTGAAAAATCAATCAAATAACTTTTTAAACTTGATAGTAATTATGAATAATAAACATTAAATTACTAAAATTTTGAATTAGAAGAAATAATTCAGACATTTGCTTAACTAATGATTAAACATTATATAATTAACAATATTATAAAGGTATTTATTAACAATAATTAGAGAATAAAAAGAGACAAAGATGAGTTTATAAACTAGCCTAATTTAGCTTTGTTATTTTTAGAAGAACTTGATAATTTTTGTTAATCAATTGAACAATTTTGGTATATTTGTTTTGAACAGAAATGTAATCAAATATTTGAAGTAATACTACTTGTACTTGATGAAAATAACATCTTCGGCAAAATTCTAGAATGGGAAATTAATCTATTTAATCAAAGTATTTTTAATGAATATGAAAATAAAATTCAATAAAAAAATATACATCTTTTCCTTAATCTAGTTGAAGAATTTTAAATAGTTTGGAATAGTTAAAATTAAAAATATAATTTGATCATTAACAATAATCTAATTGATTAGATTTCAAAGACTTATACGTTAATCTTTAAATAATTTTTAGATTTATGTGAATAATATTATTTAATTATTAAATAAATAGACAGTAAAGATTATGTATGTAAATTATGATAAATTATAGGTCCAGTTTTTGTAGACTTATTATCTTGGATTAAAAACATTAAAACAGTAATTCAAAAAATACAAAATATAAATAAAATAACTCAAATAAAATACATTAATTAAATTTTTAGAACCCTTATCCAATTAATGTTCAGAAGAAATATTTTAAAAATTATACAAGGAATATTTATATGAAGATAAATAGACAGTTGAATTTTTCAAATCAATAACAAAAGTCAATTTCTATTAAAATCATTAGATTATATTTCTCTAAACTCAACATGAGTTTGGCAAAAAAATTAATAATTTTTATTATAAAGCCAATTCTACTATTAATTAAATTATAAATTCAAATCTGATAGAAAGATAGTATGTATCAAATTTAGCATAAAAAGTAATTTCTTTAATAATTTAATAACTTTACAATAAAATATATAAAAATATAATAAAATAAGAGTACTCTAAAGATGGAATTCTTATCATGTATCTAGCCATTATAAGAACTATATTTATGGTTCTATATTCATCTATTAATTTAGAAAATACAAAATCATCTAAAAAAATTATTGAAAAGTATATTAAACTTTTTTAGTTTTAGGTTTGATCAAATTTAAACAATTATAAACAATAGATACGTATTGAACGAACAATCTTGCCAAAGAGTTATAAAAACATATTCATTATTAAATTAACAGGATGTAGAAATAATGAAGAATTTAAAAATTAATTAAACCACTTGAAATAATTATATATATCATAGACATTAATTCTAATAAGTAATTTGAATAGGTCAACAAAAAGATAATATTTTAATATTTCTCTAAACTATTTTATTCATTGTTAAATCTCTTCTTGTTTTGAATTTCTTTTTTTTTAAACGACTTTCAATAAATTATTCAGTCAATGTATTTTTTCTTGTTTATTTTATTAAAGGTATAGCAGGTTGATATAAAGCATCAAGCTCTTTAAATTAAGAACTTTCAACTGATGAACTCTGTTGTAAAATATGTTACTTTGTTTTATTAAAGCTATTTTATGTCCAAGGTCGACATTGTGTTGCTGTAATATTTAAATTACTTTAATTTTATAAATTATTTTAATATTATTAATTTCTAGATTTAATTCTTCCTCTTTAAGTAGAATCATTAGCATTATAAAATGATGATTGAGTAATATGTTAATTTTTTTATATAGGTTATTTTTCAGAAGTTGTAATAACTTTAATAGTATTAGATTAAATTTTAATTTACTTTTTGGTTTGAATACTGTCATTTTTTTATAACTAAATACTTTTCTCTTTTTGTTAAACATGTATTTTATCTTTACCTTTTTCAAAGATCTCAAAACCACAATATTCAATAATTTTTCTATTGGAATTGATTTCTTTTAATTAATTATGAGTAAATGATAATCTTTAATCTTCAATAACACTTAATTCATTTTATAAACAGAGTATTAAATTTTTATTAAAATATCCATAATTTAATAAAATAGAATCCAAATTAATTTATCTTAAAATAACCTTTTTAAATGACATTAAAACTAACATTTATGCTTAACTTCCAATTATTATTTTTGGATCTAAATATACTTAAAAATCATTATAATAATATTCATCTCCCTCAATTTCAATGATCTATTATTAAAAATCATCATTATGATATTTAAATATATTTAATTCACCTTAATTAGTTAAAATAAAAATATTATTTAATAAAGAAACCCATTTTTTTATTTCTATTTTGAAATTTAATTATTTTAATAATTGAATGTTGTTATCTTTCATTTTTAATAATTTAAAAACATTATGTTCATCAATTGTTAATATGCATATATCATTATTTAAAGCTTTAAAAATTGTTGAAAGTTTAATTGAACATCTATTATAATTTAATTCAGAAATACTTCTATTAAAATTAGGTAGTTTGAATAAAAGTATTTGTCCTTGTTAGATATAAACAAATAAATATACTAAATTAGAATCAATTTCAATAAATTTGAGATTGATAATTTTATTTTTCACTAATGCTCCTTCACTATTATGTAAATGATCACTACTAATAACAATATTAATTGTTTCGTCCTAAAATTTAAGAATGTCACTAGTTTCAGTTAAAAAATAATAAGTTTCTTAAATAAAATGTGCTTGTATAATGGTTTATTTAGTTTTAATATAATGAGTATTAAATTTATTAGGATTTAACATTTAAATTAGACTATTATTGTCAAATAAAAATTAAGGATCTGAAATACCTTCTATTAAACATCTAATATCAGATTTATGTTGATAAAGTAAACGTTACTCTAATTATCTATTTAAGATATAAAAACTTTAATGAAAACTTGCAAACAATCTATATTAATTGATTATAAATATATTTTTATACTAAAGACCTATTTTATATATTTATAAACATTGCCATGTTTAAATAGAATATAGGGATATTTCATTATTTGAAGATGCCCAAAACATATTTTCATCATTTTTGTCATTTTATAATTAATCAACATTAGATCCATGTTCAAGTTCAAAAATATTGATTGGTTGATTTTAATTATATAATGTCCATGTATAAATTTTACCATCTTTTGTACCACAAATAATATAATATAAAGTTGGAAAATATAATAAGCAAGTTATGCTATTTTTGTAATTTGTAATATTCAATTTTTCTGATATCAATTAATAATTTTAAGAATAAACTTTTAAAGTTGTTTATTCCCATAGAAATATTAATGAATGTTATAATTAGAATCCAATAAAATATTTATTTGAATTCGTAAAACATAATTTGTTCAATAATATTACTTTAATCTATAATGAAGTTTTTTTGATTTCCATAAAGATTTATTCAATTTTGCTATCTTAAACTACATACAAAGATATAGATTCATCTATAAATTAAATAGAAATTGGATATGAAGTAATTACAGATATTTTATTAAAAAAGACTAGATTAGATGAAAGAATATAAATTTACCAATCATCAAACAAAATAAAGTAGATATCATATTTCTTTGAATAAGTTACTTTAACAGGTTTATAATGTTATGCAAAAGTATTATATTGAACTTAATGATTAATTGAACAATTAAATGTATTAATATCCTGTAACCATTTTCCATTCATTACGAGTAAATTAAATGAGGTCTTATATAATATTTATAAATCCCCTTTTATGCTTGTTATTTCAGTTGGAATGTAACCTAAATTTAAAGTTAAAGACATTAATATTAAATAATTAATATATAATGTATAGATAAGCCTAATAGAAAAGATATACATATAAATATATTAATATCAATGAATTAAAATTATGTAGCTTCAGATGCATGAGTAATTGAGATGGAACATGAAGTTTATATTCACAATATCAAAGAATTGAGAGTCTCTACAGGTGATTAAGTCAAAATCTGTGCTGTTATGAAAGATGATGCTTATGGACATGGAATTGAAGTGATGATGGATTCAATTGTTAAATCAGGAGTTAATATATCAGTGGTATTGAAATTGTGAATTTAGAATCATGAATAAATGGTTTAAAGAACACAATATTAATCATGTGAGATTGCTTAGAAATGCACCAGCTACTTGAGAAGAATTGATTGAATCTATAATTAATAATAGGGATGTTGAAGAAGTTATTGGATCATCAGAATAAGGTCAATATTTGACCAAAATTATAATTGAGTTATCTTAAAAACTTGGAAGAGAGATTGTTGTCTAAATACATATAAATTTTGAGACTGCCATGGGAAGAATGGGTTTTAGAAAAGTCAGTGATGTCAAACTTACTTAATAAATCACTAATCTAAAAGTAGTAGGAATTATGACACATTTAGCCAGAGAATATGAAGCTCCTCAAAATTATGAAATTGCCACTAGAACTTAAGTAGATTTATTCTAAGACTTTATTTCTTAATTAACATTAGAACCAACTGTAATTAAACATGTTGATAATTCAGCAGCTTAGGTTAAAAAGAAATTTACATAATTTGATATGTTAGAGCTGGATCTATTGCTTATGGAGAAGATAAAGAATAATTCTAAGACCCTAGACGAGTAATTAAACCTATTTTCCATAATTGGAAAACCACTGTTGTTATTATATAAGGAGATGTTTCACCTAATAGCCCTATTGGTTACATTGGAATCTAAAAAACAAGATCAGATAGAGAATCAAGACAACCACCATTAGAGTTGGTTATGATTATAATTGCCGCTTAAGATAGACATGTATAAATGGTTTCAAAATTTACTGTAAATAAAATTTTCATTTAAATCAAAAAGTAATTAGTTTTTTAATAAGCTGTTATAAATTATGTATATAATATAATGACTATTTTATTTTTTTTAAATGATTGATTCTTTCTGTAAATAAAGAATGAGAAATATTTTCGATAAATTCGAAAATTTAGATATAAATTTTAATTAATCAGATAGCATAATACGCTTATGCCTTTATTATGGACATATGCTCGTATAAGGTATTTCCATCTTTATTGTAAAACTTTAACTTTTTTACTAACAATTCAGGAAATTAAACAGTCTTTACACCAGGTGGAACTGAACCTTAATAAATTAATGTTTCTGTAATTCCATCATCGTCAACTGCAAATACTTGCATATGGGTGACTCTTACATCATAATCGTACATCCAAAACCTAATCCTGTTTATTAAATAGGATTATATAAACTCAAGAGTAATAATTCCATGCAAGGGAACAGCAACATGTCCCACTAATCAATTGTATGGAAAATAAATTGAATTTCTTAAAGGGCTATTATCAACCTATGGTACAATAAACATATTATTTCGAGCAGTTATTAATATTCCTCCGTTAGTTGTTTGCATTACATCCTAATAGTTTCTTCTTAATATTGCTTTTGGTGTAATATAATCTAAACAATTATTTGCATATACTGATGAAAATAATTGTAAAATTATACAAACAACAACAACAAGCATATGTTTTATTTATTTTATTTAATTGATATTCATTTAATAGTTTAGTAGTTTAATAAAAATTCTTAAAAAGCAGATGTTTATTCAGATTTATTTCTAATTTTGTTTAACAGTAATTGTGAAATATAACTTTAAATGCCCTGATTTTTAGGCAACGAACAGGTAAGTAATTGATTAGGAAGTATTCTGAATAGAGACAAGAAGTGTTTTTGGAGGATTTTTTATTTTATACACGATAATTAAATACTATTTGATATTGAAGTAAACTTAAAACAATTATAAATTAAAAATAGTCATCTAAAATTACTTCTAACAAACTTTTAATTGTCTTTTACTTACTTCAGATATCAAATTTATAGGCTTAAAAATCTTTAGAAAAATGCAAATAAATTGTTTGCAAATAAATTAATTTAAAAAGAAAAAGGTTGAGGTAATTTAAAGTACTTTTTATTTTGATTATGCACTTTCACTACTCATCTATATTATTAGTTTAGTTGTAATATTAATATAATTACAATATGTATTCTATGATCATATAAATTGACTTTATCAATTTAATATCTTCTATTAGTGTTAATCAGATTTTAATAATTTCAAAATACGAGATTTATGCTTAATTTAATTTTTGTATATAAATTAATATTTTATAATCTATATTTTATATTCCTAATTTCCTAATTTGTTTGTATTAATTATTTTTAACCAATAAAATGTAAATTATTATTAGATTTATTAAATTAAGGATATGTAATAATAAAAATTAAATATTTATTAATCTAAAGTTGATTTATTTGTTACATTTTTATTAAATTTATACAGTATTAATAATAATAAAAATAATAATTGAATAATGTGCATAACTCAAAATCTAGAAGATTATCTTTAAGCTACATTTGTATAACTCTCAACC
>CAJJDM010000078.1:35624-74546 GCA_905182975.1 Paramecium primaurelia | reverse complement strand
CCTCTTAGGAATCCATCAGAGCATTTCTCCGTTTAATCAGATCTTATTAAAATCTAACATATTTTAATTTGATAAAAAATTTTTTTATAAAGTATTTTACATTCATTATTTTTTAAATGATTTTTCTGAATCTTTACTTAAATATAGGTAACTTTAAGCCGTTATTTCAAAAATCTACTTCAAAATTTTTTAATATTATTCTTAACTTTATTTAAAACTTATTGACACTACTTAAAATATATATTATCATAAAAAAATTTTCTAATTAGAGAATTAAATTAAATATAAATATGGAAAAGATTTTTATTGAATATAATTAATCTCTATGTGATATTATATTGCAGAACTTAATTATTATAATATCTTTGATTTTTTATAATCAATTAGAATACATTATAATTGAGAAAACCTACTTGAGGAATTGTTTTAATTAAAATAAAATTTTCTAATTTATTAAACTTAATGATAAGTTATAATAGATTAAGGAATATGTAACTCAATTATTTTTAAGTAAAAAATGATTGATTTATATAAAATTCAAATACAATCAGTCTGTTTATTTAAAAAAAAATAATAATATGAAGTTCATTTTGGATCAACTAAATGAAAAGTATTTTAGTTAATTTCTATATAAGAATTACTTAATGAAATTCTTTATTTCTTTATGAGAGATTTCATATTATTTAATTTGCGATGTTTATTAGCGATTTATTTATTTAGATTTTGATAGAAATAGTAATTTTTTTATTATGATAACTTGCATTAATCATCCAAATGTCTAGATTAAAAATATTTGTATTACCCGCCACAAATGCTAAAGAAGTTTATGCGATTAATGCTTAAATAATCGAGCTTGTGGAAATAAATTTTTAATTGGGAGCTTTATTTAGAGAATAAATAATAAATATGAGCATTTAAAAATGAATCTAAAACCTGAACAAAATGGAAAGATTGAATTTAAAAAATTCATAGAAGAAATAAAATAGAATTTTATAAGTTAATGTGAAACCTTTGATAAAGAAATAGAGAAATAATTTGAGATTTTAGCTTAATAAGATTAATATTATATTGATCTTTTGAACTCTAATATCCTTATACCAAATTAGTTTAATTAAAATATTAACTCTTTAGTTGATATTTTAAGAAAAAAAATAGAAAATTGGATTCAGTATAGAGATAAATGTTATAAAGATATAAGTGAAATATAAGATACCTTACAAAATAAAGTTAATGATTTTAACCAAAACTTATTATAGCAATTAAATATTTTATATTCCCTTAAGTAAAAATCTAATTATTAAAATATTAGTACTCTGGAAGTTATAGGAATAAAAAAATAGTTCTCTAGTTTGAAAGAAACTAAATTGTAAGTTATATATACAAAAAATAATGAAATGATATATTTGCAAGATGGAGAAATACTTAGATGGTATTTGAAAAGATTTATAATTGAAGTGATGAAATATAAGACTACAATGACTAACCTTAGATAATGAAAAATTTAGAATAGATCAGGCATCTAATTTGGCATGGTTCATATAATTTGAGTGCATAAAAGGAAGGCAAATGGTATCCAACATGGAAGGGAGAAAAAATTGATGCTGGAGGGACTTATTAATTAAATGGAATAAAGAATGGTTAATGGATAGAATTAAGCTAAAATTTTTGGGAGTATTTTGATATTTAATATTTTAGCAAAGCTTAAGTATTTGAAAAGGGAAAGTATTCTAATAATAAGAGATGTGATAAGTGGGAGTTTTTCCACAATAATTAATTAGTGTATTATTATTTCATAATTATTAAGGAGTGAGGGTCTTTATTCATAAAATGGCTTAAAAAATGGAAGATGGTCTGATTTACATGATAATTATCATGAGTATTTAATTTTATCCATTTAATAGAGGGAATAAAGTCATTCTTAATGGAGAGTATTTGGAAGGGTAAAAGGTTAAAAAGTGGAATATAGTATTAAAGGGAACATAAATGTAATAAGAATTCATTATTTTTCAGAGGTGGAGGATATTATAATGAAATAGGAGAAAAGGATGGAAATTGGATAGAATTGCATAATAATTTTAATGAGTATAGTGTATTAATATTGCAGAAATAATCAAATAATTGAGTAAGGATAATATAAAAATGGATAGAGAATAGGATAATGGGATTTTAAATAAGATGGGAAAATAATGTAAAATATTGATATTAATATTAAAGTGGTGGTGGATAATACTCTCTCATAGGAAATAAGGATGGAATATGGACAGAATTACATAACTATTATTCTAAGTATTGAATTAGTAATTATAATTAGAGACAATTTAATCTGTTATTAAGGTTAATATTAAAATGGAAAAAAGTGTAATAAATGGAAAATTCTATATAAAAGTGAAGAAGAAAGTTATTAAGAAATTATGTAAGATTTACTTATTAATTTTTAGTGGTGGAGGTAATTATAGTGAAAATGAAATCAAAATAGGTGGATGGATAGAATTGCATGAGTATTTTTCAAAGTAAATGAGATAAATATCCTTTAGTTTTGGATAAGTTGTTTATGAGGGAATATATAGTAATGGGAAGAAAAATTAAATATGGGATATTAAATTTCGAAATATTTCATCAGAGTTTGTAGTAATGTAAAAATTTACAAAAAAAATAGTGGTGGAGGATAATATGATTCAAAAGGAATTAAATAAGGAGAATGGAAAGAATTACATCCTAATTTCTCTTTGTATTTGATTTTTTAATTATAAATAGTTAGACATAGATTTTTTATAAGGGTATTTATATAAATGGAAAAAAATCTGGGGAATGGGAAATTAAATTAAAGTAAGATGAAAAGAATTTGATGGCATTGTAATAAATATTATTTATTACGTTAGAGGAGGAGGATTATATGATGAAAATTAGTTGAAAAATGGCTAGTGGATTGATTTGTATGAAAACTTCAAAAAGTATTAAATTATTTATTAAGTTTAGTCATTGTCAAGTAAGATATAAGGGAGAGTATTATAAAGGTAAGAAATAAGGTACATGGTAAATTAAATTTAGAGAATCGACATTATCAAAGATTGAAATAGAAATGTAAATTTATTATTTCTAATATAGTGGAAATGGAGATTATGATGAAAATGGAATTAAAACTGGTGAATGGGTGGAATTAGATGATTAATTTGAAGAGTATAATAGTTATTTATTTTTAAGTATGGAGTAGATCAGATATTAAGGAAAATATGTTGAAGGTATAAAGACTGGAATTTGGAAAAGATAGAAAAGAATAAATGGCAAGGGAAACTTTGTTTCAGATGATGATAATGAGAACAAGTAATTTAAGTGATATAAATTAATGAAAATTTAAGTTTAAATAAATATATTCTTTATCTCAATTTTAATTATTCTAATTTAATATTTATGAGTATCAAATGAATTTGGTATATATCAATTAAATTTGTTAAAGACAATGAATAAATCATTATTTCTTTAATTTATTTAATCTTTGTTAACTTTATTAATTATAGTATTCTATATAAATCCGCATCTCTTCTAATTAATAGATATAATAAATAATTAAATTAATATTCATAATAATATTAATATTAAAAAATACAATACTTTTTATGTATACTTCAAATTTAGTTTTACTTATTCTTTGTTTTAGTAGTATTAGAATAGTTAATTCACAAAAATGCTAAAGACATTAAATTTAATTGGGTGAAATGGTTTTGTCATAATAATCATAAAATATTTTTATAGAAAGTGATTTTGATGATTAATTACAATTAAAACATATTGAGTAGTAAATAGCAAAATAGATAATAGCAATTCCTCAAATCTAGAATGGAGTAATTATTTCTTCACTTATCTGTGAAATTTTTCATTTACCATTATTAGGAAAATATTTTTGTTTTCTTTAGAGATTAAATGGATATAGTATCTTTTGTGTGGATATAAATTAAGAAATTCTTTTAATTGATAAAGATTCATTTTAATAGAAACAATTAACTTATATTGAATTTAAAGTAGAAACTGACTTTGAAGAAAATTGTGAAGAATTGTTTTATGATAACTCATAATTTTTAGTATTTTGCTTAATTAGTAATCAAATAAGAGCTAAGTCAATAAATTTATAAAACATTACTTAAATAATAAATGTTAATCAATTAAATTAAATATAATAAAAGAATTGCAAAAGAAAATATATTAAAATTTCAGATGATAATTATTTTTTAACACATTTTTAATGTTATTCTTGGGACATTTTAAAATTCTAAAATAATAAAATTACTTTATTTTTAAATAGTGAAATTGCACAACATAATTTTAATGTAAATATTTCTTATATTTCAAATTTTCAAATTTGCTCCTATTATTTATTATCAAATGAGCTATTCTAATTGACATATCTACTAACAGATATAGGATATCATCATCTAACTATTAAATCAAATAATTTGCTTATCTATAATTATTTTATTAAAAAAGAAAATTTAGAAAAGATCTTATTTAATTCAAGATGTTTACCCATATCCTTTACATATTCATCTGATAGTAAAGTAATATTTGAATTTTAAAATATAAAAAAAGAATTCGATAGTAATTATTTTGACAGTTATTATTTTAATAATATTCTGTTTTTATAAACATTGAAAGGACTTGAATTAAGTTATAATGATATACTTTATTAATACCTACCAATTAATTTTATAAAATTACATATTTTTCCATCCTTTAACTTATTTTATTAAATAGATAACAACACTAATTAAATTTTGCTATTCCAATTTTTATTACATTAAAATTTCATTTAGCCAACTAAAAAATATCTATATGAAATTGCTGATTATCGACTTAATTATTTTATATCTTAATGTTATTATATTGAAAATATTTAATCAAATATTAATGGAATATATAGTTTAATATTTGATAATATCTGTTAAAATGTGGAAAATTTATAATTGTAAAAATAAGCAACACAATTACCAAAACAATATTATATTTAAATATAAGATGATCCAAAAACATAAATTTTAAATATTACTGATTAATATCAAATTCATGAAAAATGTGCTATGATAAATGAAAACAATCTAGAATCATTGAAATTAAATATTATCTACCATTCTTAAGAATTTAATGTTATCCTAATGAAAGGGGAAAACATATTGATCTTTAAGCATTGTGATAGTGGTCATTTATTTAAATTTACTATTTTTGAATAATAAGTATTTTTCTATAAAACTAAAGTAATTTTAATAAGAAAAAATAGTAAAGATATTAGACTTATCCAATATTAATTTGATGAAATAAAATAACTAAATAAACAATTAAAATAAGATATTTAAAATATTCTTTAGTTTGAATAATACATTCTAATAATGACTTAAAATAAAGAAAATTATATGTTAATTGATATTTAAGCTTAATTAATCATATCATAATCTTAATAAATGTTTGATTACCTAAATTAAATAAAATAAACTAAAATAGAAGAAAATTAGGAAAAATAAATCTTCTTTTATTATTTAGGAGATATAATTTGTCTATAATATAATGAACAATTTATTTCATTTTTTAAACAAAAATATTAATATTTTGTAATGAAGAATCTTCAAATAATAAAAATATAAAAAGTAATAATTAATTTGCATTAAATTTTGGCAGTACATCAAATATAAGATATCTTATATCTTTTTTATTTAAGTTAAGAAGAATTAATAAAAATTTATGAATTTTCATTTGATCAAGCAAAAATTGTAAGGCCATTAATCTACACAATAAATTAAAATTTTTTAATAATTGCAGGTTAACAAGAATAAGAATATTAATTACTTATTTTCACAATCTTTAAGAATAAAAATCTATAATTAATAAAAACTATATAAATCAGTAAACTATAATTCTTTTTAGAAAATCATTATTTATATTATTTTGACTTAAACTTTAATATTATGGTTTATAACATTAAATATTTTGAATTTACTTTATAAAATATTGATCCAATATAAATTAATGCAATTTCTTCATAAAATTTATCATTTGATATTATTTCCTTAAATTCAATTGAGACTAATAAAACTATTTAGATTTAATTAAAACAAATAAATTTATGTAGTAAATTATTTGCTATAGATAATCAAAAAACATTATTGTTTAAGAATAATAAATCTCTGAAAATTCAATTAGACACAATATTTTTGGGATGTATAGACTAATTGAGCTTGCAAAATTAAAATCAAATCTATTTAAAAGGACCAATTTTATTGAAAGCAAAAGTTAACAAAAATCAAATATTTTCAAATTTTACAATTAAAACACTCTATTTTTATGATTCTAATATTAATTAGCAAAATAAATCAAATATTATATATATCATAAATATTGATACTAAAGATTAAATTATTGTTTACAATTAAGAAATGAAAAACTTCTTGAATAAAGAATATGGTAGGTTATTAGATATAAATTATATAGATAACTAATTTTTAATAATCATGTTTATTTCTCATTAAAAGGATCTATCATATATAAGGTTTCTCTTAAAAGGCAATTAATTTACTCTTATAGATCAATAATAACTTCAGAGTAATATTGATGTAATAAATGAATTTGAATTTTATCATACTAGAAATCTGATTATTTTTAAATAATAATTAAATTATGAACTATGGGTTGTTGAGAATTAAAGAATAGATAAAATCAAAACTACTTTTTAAAAATCAAGAGTTCTTTTTATATAAAATACTGATAAACTATATATTTCTGTATAATTTACATAAATGAATAAGGAGTGGGAAATATAAATTTTTGAATTAGAATAATTAAATATATAATTAAATATCATAAGATTAATTAAAAGAGATATAATTATTTCAGAATTAAATAAATATGTAGTTTTACAAGAATCTAATTATATATCAGATCAGTAAATTCATTTACTAGAAGCATAAAAACTTGACAATAATGTAAAATTAATTATGATTCTTAATTTTAACAAATTTTCAATATTAGGTAGATTCAATATTAGTTTAATCAATTTAGATTATAGTTTTAATGTTGTAAAAATAATTAGAACCAAAATATAAGAAGGAATATTAGTACCTAAATATTATGATTAGAATATTTTAATTATAACATAATTGCAAAATTACGTTTATTTATTTGATCTTAGATAATAGAAAATAATGTGTGACTATATAAATAATTTAAGCATTATTAGTTTTGCAATTTATGCTATCAATAGTACACACTACTTATTTCATTATGTAGAATCTGATGAATTTCATATTGGAGAAATAGATTATGAATTAGAGATTATAGACTCCTCAATTGAATAAGTAAGCGTTACTTTAATTTCGTAAAATTCAGTATCAAAAGCTCAAGTTGATTTATTAATTTTGGTTGAGTAAGATCTCCAAATAAATAGAATCAACATAACAATCATTATTTTAATTCTTATTATTCTTATTGTTTTACTCAAACTCAATTGTAATAGAATAAAAAGAAAATAAACTCTAAATATATAGAGTAACAGTTCTATTGAGTTAGGTTAATCAAATATTATATAATGATAGATATTATTATTTATATTAGTAAAATGAAGTATTATCCATTTTTATATTCCACATCAATTTATCAAATTTCTTTGAATTTTATTAATTGTATACTATTTTTAAATACTTTTTTTTCTAAGAATCTTTATTGCTCTTAAATAAATGCAGTATTTCATTATTTTTGAATTAGATAAATAAAATTAAGATTCTATGAATAAGGATTATAAACCATATTGCAGAGTTATTAATGTTATTTTATCAAAATCCAAAAAATTCAATTTTTAATCCTATAATTAGAATTCTAGTTTTTCGAATTAGTGATAATCTAATATTAAACTCATTAAAATTCAAAAGATTTAAGAATTGATATGAATCTATGATTAATATCAGAAAAGATAAAAATTTTATTAATTATTCTTAAATTACTGAAAAACAAATTTCAACAACAGTAATTTCCAAGTAGGGAAGGATTAAGTTTGTTTGAGAATTTCTAATAACAAATAAAAAATTTAAAATTAAAAATTATTATACTTAATAAATAAATAACAAATAAAAAATAAATATACCACCCCGAAGACTTGAACTCGGATCTTTTCCTTAAAAGGGAAGTGCTCTACCTCTAAGCTAGATGATATAATTATTAAATTGATTTTCAGTATATTTATTAAACATTTTATGAGAATCTATTAAAATATTCAAGTAAAAAGAAGCTTTAATAGTTATTAAATTATAAATGTCTGAAATAAATTAAATTAATATCTGAATTTATTTATTTGGTTCATATTATTCTAAATTTGATTTTAAGATTAATGTTTGAAATATGTTTTATTATTTATGATGATTTTGAATTGAAAAAGATTATATCAATTTAAAAATAAATAAATCTTATAAATATAATTACATAATTAATATTATATATTTTAAAGCGTGTACCAGGATCCACTATTGGAATTCCAAGAGCACCTAATCTGGAAAGGGGAATCAACTATTACCATGCCGGGGACCTTCAAACATAGCCAGAAGGTATGTGAGGATTAGAGAACTTTAAATTGAGAGTGATATGAAGGGCAACTTATTTTGTCTCAAACATATATCAAGTGCCTAAGTGATGTCAATATAGGATGTAGACCTTAGTAAACTTTTGCAATATCTTATGGTCACTTAACATTTTATAGATTCTACTTATTCACATTACTTATTTCTTTCATATTATATTTACTAAGGTCTACATACTGTATTTAAGCGCTTTATATGAAAATTAAATAATATAAAAGAAGAATTGAGAAAATTATATAGATTGTATAATTTGGTACATAAAGTTAATAATTAGAGTCTTGAGTTTATTTTTGAAACTCTTGAGATTAAAAAAAGAAGTTTTAAATCATTCTATTTTGAACTTTTACAATTTTTATTTATTTTTGTTGTCAATTTGAAAATTCAAGCAAGATTTTTATTGAATAATGAAAGTCCTTCTTGAACTAATACTCAGATCTTCATCAGACTTAATAAGAAATTTTATTTGTGGTGCTGCATCTATTTACTTCAGACAGGCGGTCTCCATAGATTGAAAAAAGAAATTTCTTATAAAGAGTTATATCACAATAATCAAGTATTTCTGATAAATTTAGATATGGTTGAATTAAATATTGTGTATTGCTAATAGTGATAATTTTTAAATAAACAATCTAAGTTGAATTAAAATAAAAATTATTACATCCTTATATTTAGTTTTCGACTTAGAAAATTTTTTAGCGTAACCAATCATTTTTTCTAATGTAAACATACACAATATATATTTAAGAAATATTCAATTTAGGAAAAATATTATCATCAAAAACTATATCGAATTAATAGTTTTTTGTATTTTGATGTCTTTAAAATTGATTTTAATGAAAATATGAATTTTTCTTGAATCAAATTAATAATTTATCTAACTTATTAATTATTCAAAAAAATTGATTTTATTTTAGACACCTAAATATTTAAAGAATTTAACTTTCAAATCATAATGATTAATCAGAACTACTGCAATCATAATTTCATCCTCTATAGAATATTCTTGAGTTTCTTTATAAATAATAATTAACTATCATGATAATATTTATAACTTCAATTAGCTAATATATCATTTCTAACTAATTCAATAACTTTGTTCTTATATAGATTTATTTTTATTAAGATGTTTAAAAGATGCCCTTATAATAAATATATTTTAGACCTCTTTTTTATAGAAAGCCCTAACAAAATCTGATTTAAGCAAATAGCTTTCGGGAGGTCTGATAAATCTTTTATATCTAACTTAGTGAAATAAAATTTTTGTTTATTATTTAATTTGAGTAGATAGAATTAGAATATCAGAGATAGAATGAAATCAATTAATCCTTAACTTAGAGTATGAAGTAAAGATAGAGTTTAGGTGTTAATAAATTGGTTAACACTTAATGTGGAGAACAATAAGGAGAAATGCATAAAGTTATAATAGGAAGTAAAGAACATTTTTGTATAAAGATAGGCTTTACTTTCATTAATAAGCTACTGGCTACCTAATTTACACAAGTCATAATTAATCTCCCTCATTTAAAGCAAATATCTTATAACATCCAAAATAGTAAGAAGACATTTTACTTTATTTGGATTAATTTTGAAACAGCCAAATTTATCTAAAACTATAGTTAGTAAAAAATTTTATAAGATAATTTAGATTAAAAAAAAACATCATAGAATTTAATAATGCATTTTTTTATATGCTTGGAATTAGATTTGATAGATATCTGATGGTTTAACAATTTGTACTATCTTACTATTTAATAAGGGTCTGTATATAAATTAAATGTTTAAATAAGTATATTTAAAATTAAATTAAGAATACTTTAAAGTTTATTTTATTATAAAAATAGTTAAATATACAACATGTATTTTAAAATGCAAATATTTCCAATATTTAATAACCATATTGAGACCATATCTAAAAGAATTATACTGCCATATTAACCATTCGAAAAATGGTAAATCCAACTAATCCCCACATAATCAATGATAATCTATCTCTTATTTTTAAATTAATAAATATAAAAGAACTATAGAAATAACATCCTATAACAGTCATTGTAAACAAAGAGATTGCTTAAAGCATACCCATATAACCTAGAATAATTACTTATGCTGCAACTTAAAATGAACTAATTAAAATATTAAATGATGTTCCTGTACTTTAAATAGTTGCGAATCCCATTCTCAAATACATTGGTATCAAAATCATACCATCTCCTAAACAAAATCCACTAAATAACCAGCTTAAAATGAATCTCTTAAGCATTCTTTTTTAATGGTTTTAACACTTCTTTTTAAAATCTATCAAAAATATAATCAAAATAATAATATAATATTACAACCAAACCTAATGTAATCATCCAATAAAAGAATCCACAATAAGATATTCCAATAATTGATTTGAAATTTGAAGACCCTCTTAGAAAAAACCCTAGAAGTACAGTTATAACAATGACACAAATTGTTACAATTGAATCCAAATTCTCTTTTAATGATGTACTCTAAATAGATACTTATTTTTTTTCTGATAAATTATCTATTATAGGAATCTCTATCTAATTCTTAGTTAATTTTCTTTAATTTTCATTATTCCATTCTTTAAGAGCAGTTTTATAAAACTTTTTGCATGAAAAAAATAACAAGTATTGCAAAATAGATATTAAAAAATTCAGGTAATATCTTATTTAGAATTAGACCTACCATACTACCTATTATCATTGCTTGACATGCTACTATTCCACTTCCAAAACTGAAGTTTTTGTTTATGGATCTTTTTTCTAAGCAAGATTTATGAAATTTCCTAGGGCAGCTCCAAATATAGGTAAGAAGACTCCCAACAAGGCTTCTTTCAATGAATAGTTAAAAAAATTGTCATTAAAGAAACTACAACTCCGCCTCCTCTACTCCTAAAATATGATATAATTTAATTAAAACTTGCAAGGGGATGCAAATCCTGTAAAAATAGCTATGCTAAGCATACCTATTAATTCAAGAAAGGTTGCAGGAAAGAAATTCTTATGAGTGCATATTCCATCTATACAATTATAAAGAGAAACACATTCTGATTAAAATCTATTATTGACTTCATAACATAATCTATAAATTTAGGTATTATAATAATACAAGGGTTATTATTAATCATTATAATTTTAAAATTATAATATGAATTAATATAAGTATAAAATTTATACAGTAATTTTTATTTCAAAAAAGGAAAAAGACAGCTGCATTTTCGTATATTGTTCTTTGACATTACCTCAAGATAAATATTGAT
This sequence comes from Paramecium primaurelia, assembly GCA_905182975.1. Lineage (NCBI taxonomy): Eukaryota > Ciliophora > Oligohymenophorea > Peniculida > Parameciidae > Paramecium > Paramecium primaurelia. The sequence goes on along the minus strand of CAJJDM010000078.1, from coordinate 62,672 downwards.
GTCATTAATTTTAATTTAGAGAAATATATTCAAAATGTTAATTATTGATAGATAGGTTTTTACGACAGTAAATTTTGGGATGATTTACCCATTCTTTGTCATCAGTGTACCTGATTCTGCCTATTTCAGTATTTCTTTTCTTGAGTATTAGTATAAAGATTTTTAAGGATTGCTGGGATTGAAAGCCATAGAACAAGGAAAATGAATGTCTTTATTAGTGTAATTAACTAGATAATTCACATTAGACTACTTGCAAGTTGCTACTGAATAATTTATTTTTGGCAGGGATAATTAAAATTCTTAATTTTAAATAATTATTATATTATGAATTAATAACCTTATTTCATTTTAAGTAAAAATTTTCTTATTTCCTTAAGTCTCAACAATTGAAAAAAAATTATTTTAGATTATTTAATAATCAAATTATTTAAACTTGAAGAAAAAAACTCATGTAAAAACATGAAAAGACTAAAAATTAAAGACATCTAACTTTAAATAGTGAAAATTTTTCTTGTAAAATTAAATCAGAATTCAATTAATCAGGCTTTCTATAAAAGTTGTTTGAGAAATGAATTTTATATTTAAAATTTCATCCTTAATTAAAATCTAATCATTTATGACTTTAGTATTCTTGATAATTACTCTAAGATAAAAAGCAAAATATATAAACAATTAAATTAATTAATAAAAATATTAGAGCAATATTTAGTTCATTTTAGTTTATTTTTGATTTAACAATGAGTTCACTAAAAATGATCATGCTGTCAGAATTTTCACTTGTATATCATTAATACTATATCTACTGAACAAAAGTTAAATATTTTTTTTTTAAATCATTATTAAAGTTAATTAAAATATTTATCAGATGGGCTTATTTTTTATATTGATTTCAACAGTAAAATTATAGAAGTAGAGCTAAGTAAAATATAAATAAACAACTAATTTCTAGTAATTATTCTCAAGGTCATGGACTCTTTTTGTATTAGATGAAGGAAAATAGTTTTTCTAAAATGAATGATTCTGTCTAGTGTGCATCAAGCCATGAATATATTGAATTAAGGTCTCAACTTTGGTAATCTTTTTAGAATAATTAGAATAGAAGGTATTATTATCTTATGAATATAATGGTCAGAGAAATTTATTTTCGATCTATCTAATTTAAAAAATTCTTCCTAAACGTTATTGCTAATTTAACATCTAAAATTTCAATATCTGATTGAATAAATACTTGATGTAATTTAGGAACATTATATGGTTTTGCTCTTGTCTGACTTATTCCAATTTAATAGTGAACATTTTTGTACCCATCCAAAAGTATAGTCTAGTTCTATTTATTTTTTTTAATATTTTAACGTATTTCTTTCTTGAAATTCAAATATTGTGTTAATTAATAAAAGATAAATGAGTGACATTTAAAAAAAATTAATAGAAATACATAATTAAAAAAAAAGATTATGAATTGCACTCATCATATTCAATGTCCAATAAATTTGATATGTATAGCTCCTCACAAGTGTTAATATTAAAGGAAACTCTGCGTTTAATGCATTAAAGAACATAGAGTATATATCTAGCATAAGTTGAGATAAATAAATTTCGAGAAATGGTTATTTAGAAAATAAAAGACTATTAGTTTGATAATGCTTTAGAATTAATCAAATAGAGAAATAATTTTAAATCTGTTCTCTCTCAAACCGAAGGGATTCTGAAGAAAATTTGGAAATAATTAACAGAATCTATCTAATAATTATACGATATGTTTGAGATATAAAATAAATCATCTTTGAATATTATTAACAAAAATACAAATCTAATAGAACAGCATCATACTTAATTAGATGAATTAGTACTAATTTTTAAAGGTCAAAAATTAAAAGATTGGAATTCTTATTAAAATTCTTTTTTGATTAAGTTGGAAAAAATGAAGAATTGGTGGGCCATGAAGTTGAGGATTTTAATGAAAGGTTGAAGAAATAAATAAAAGTGTTTTTTTCATTTAATTAGTAAGAGTTTAAATAATTGTCAATGCTTCAACCTATTGAATAAAAAGAAGATTATTGTGAGATATTCAGATTAATCATTTAAATGTTGAAATAAGAAAAAATTACAGATTTTATAAGATTTCTTACAATAGATGAAAATCAAAAATATTATGAAAAATATATTTATTAAGAAAGATCCCATGTATCGCCTTTGGTAAGTTTAAAAAGTTAAAAGATGGAAAAGTTTCCTTTTAGTTAGTAACAAAAATTATAAAGAAAATTAATGAACATGACTTTAATCAAAATGACTATCCATCTGAATTTTACAATGAAACAAAAAAAGCTCTAATGAATAAAATATCAAATGAAGAAAAAAATTTAGAATTTGTAATATTTCTAATTTACCTCTCCACTTTAGATAAGAAATTCATGTAAAGTGGAGAAAATTCACTAAATTTATTAATTGAAATGAAAGTTGATCTTAAGTAATTAGGTCAAAAAAATATTCAAACTGAAAGTATGTCTATTATATAAAATTTGGTTGAATAATAATAGAATCATTAGAATTAGATTAAATATATATAAGTGAAATTAACTTTTTAAGAAAACAAATATTGAATTATTATTTGATAGATGATAGTATGCAGTATTTACTGAAATTGTAGGGTCACAGTGAAGTGATGATTAGTCTATTCGGTTATGGGATGTCTAGACAGGAAAACAAAAAATCTTAAATAGAGGGTAATTGTGGTGAGATTAAATCAGTATGCTTCTCTCCAAATGATACTATTTTAGCATCTGGTAGGATGATAACTCTGTTAGTTTATGGGATGCTAAGACAGGAAAACAAATAGAGATATTTAAAGGTCATACAGATTAGGTGAGATCAGTATGTAGCTCTCCTGATGGAAATACATTAGCATCTAGTAGTGCAGATAAATCTATCTTTTTATGGGATGTTAATAAAAAAAAATTAATATCTAAATTAGGTGGTCATAATGGACCTGTAAATTCAGTATGCTTCTCTCCTGATAGTAATATATTGGCATCTAGTAGCGCAGATAAATCAATTTTTTTATAGGAGTTTAAGATAGAGCAACAAAAATAACAATTAAATGGTCATCAGAAAAGTGTCTTTTAAGTAAGCTTCTCTCCTGATGGTATGACATTGGCCTCTGGTAGTGCAGATAAATCCATTATTTTATGGGATGTAAGGACAGGAAAAGAAAAATCTATATTAATAGGTCATTGCGATGTAGTTAGATCAGTATGTTTCTCTCCCGATGGTCTGGCGTTAGCATCTGGTAGTTATGATTAGGGAATTTATATTTGGGATGCAAAGACAGGAAAGCGTAAATCGATATTTAGATAACATCATAGGGAAGTTCTAACAGTATGCTTTTCACCTGATAGTACTATATTAGCATCCTGTAGTGGAGATAAGTTTATCCATTTATGGAATGCTCTATATCCATAATATTAAAGTTCCTTCTATCTATTTTGAAAAAAATATTAGAAATTTTATTAACTGAAATAAATTGTGAAAATTATACATATGAAATATTTATTGTTTAAAAATATATTTTAAATAAAATTTTTATAATTTCTATTTTGATTTTATAATGATTTCCATAATGTATATTGTTAATTATTTATTTTGAATATTTCTTAAGTCTTATTCTAACTACTACTATAATGATTTTTCTTGTGCATTGGATAATTATTAATACAATCTAGATTGATAGATAATTAGTATTATTAATTGTTATAATTTTACTAAAAAGAATATATTTAAATAATAAAGATTTTTATTAATACAAAGTAAGTTAAGTTCTTAAACTAGATAGGAGCATTTAGATTTGGATTTGGATACTATTTATGGCTATCAAATGCAATCATTTGATTATGTATTAATTGCGAATTAAATCTATTAAAGGGAATCAAACAGTTTGTAATTGTTTTTTAGTTAAAAATGAGAAATTTTTTGTTTTTAGATAATTAAAATGTCAGATATTTCTGAATATTTTTTTTTGGGTATTAGTCTCCTTTCTCATTGCTAGATTTAATGACATGGCTCTGAACTTTTTTATTTTAAGAGAATGGAGAAATCGCTTTCTATGTTTATTTATGGAATACCTTGATACATAATTTCTATATTTTGACCAACCTGATTTATAAATTTATTAAAGAAAATTTGAAGGCTAATGTTATGGTTAAATCCAAAGATTAAAATTTAATTAAAAAAAAGTATAATTAGTTAAAAATGATATCTGGTAATTGACACAAACTAACCTCTAACCAAAATGAGCAAGAGCAGGTTTTTGATCAGACATGACATCCATCCTTAAATATTAAATTGCCTTCCTCACATTATCCATCAATAATAACTCATTTAAGTAGGTTGAAATTTTTCAAAAGTTAAATAAAATCCACAGTCACAATAATTTCATACAATTTTATACTATAATTATTCATAATTAGTAAAACTTGAAATTAAAAGTAATATAACAACTGTATTTGTTTAAATACTTTTACACTGGCTATCGAATTCATAATGACCATGTGCTATTTTAATCCTTTTTATAGATCAAAAATTAAAAAACTATCAATTGTTCCTAGAAAAAAAGCTTAATAGGATGATGTAATGATATTTTTCAACCAATTGATAGATAGGGTTCTGTAGTTCTTAAAACTGAATATATTTTGGAAATTAGAATATATAATAATTTAATTTTGAATACTTAATAATATATAAGAAGTTGATATCTTTAGGCTAAAATCCTGTTTTATGATTAATATAATATTCAATCTTCATAAATCTTTTCTTTAGGTTGCTAATTATTTCTCATATTCATTTCTACCCATTTGCCAACTTTTATTCCATTTTTATATTAGCCTTCATAAGTGATTTCAGAACCCAAACTAAATCCATCAATTACTTCCACCCAGTTTCCAATTTTAATACCTTCACCTCTTTCATCATAAGATCCACCCCCACTAATCCCTTTATATGCTTAACTTTTACATTTTTTTTCCCTTATATTCAATATCCCATCTACTTACTTTAATACCATTTTTATATTCACCAACATAGGCGACTTCAGAACAGCCGTTAAAGCTATCGCTTAATTCAATCCATTTTCCAACCTTCAAACCTTCTCCTTCTTGATCATATGATCCACCCCCACTAAAATTATATTATTCTTCAAATTTTACATTTATTCATATTCATACTCAATATTCCATCGACCTATTTTATTGCCATTTTTATATGAGCCATTATAAACTAATTTCGATTCGCTCCAAAACTCATCATCTAATTCAATCCACTAACCAAGCTTAACACCTTTACCTTCTTCATCATATGATCCCCCTCCGCTAAAACATATAGACTTATTAATGTTTTACATCTCTTCTTCTTCAAACAAAATATTCCATCTACCAGCTTTATTTCCGTTTATATATTTACCACTATAAGAGACTTGAGTCTATTTATCATATTTATCGCAAATTTCTATCCACTTACCAAGCTTAACACCTTTACCATCTTCATCATATGATCCCCCTCCGCTAAAACATATAGACTTATTAATGTTTACATCTCTTCTTCTTCAAACAAAATATCCCATCTACCAGCTTTATTTCCATTTTTATATTAGCCACTATAAGAGACTAATGAATCCTCGTTTAACACGTCATTAAACTCAATCCATTTCCCAATCTTTTTACCTTCACCTCCTTCATCATATTACCCGCCACATCTAAATAAATTTACTTTATTTTATTTAAATCTTACATCTTTTAGAATTCCCTCATATATTCTCTTTTATTCCAAGTTTCCCATATTCCCACTGGCGTACCGTTTTTGTATTGACCTTTGTATATAATTTACGACTAGCCTGAAAACCTTTCGTTCACTTCGATCCACTTCTCTGACTTATAGCCATTATTGTCATATAATCCGCCACCTCTATAGCATTATATTTTTTTAATAGTTTACATCAACTCTTGGAGAAAAAGAATGTCCCATATGCCTACTTTTTTACCATCTTGATATTCCCCTTTATATGTTACTTAAGACATATCACAAAAACCCTTGCTCAATTCTATCCATTTCCCATTTTTTTTAAATTATTCATTGTATAATCCTCCTCCACTAATTAATTAATAATTTATCTTACATATTTCTATTTTTATAGATATATTTCCACATTCCATATTTTTAACCATTTAAGTATTTTCCATTTTCATGTACTTAAGCTAGACTAGAGTTTTTTACTAGATAACAATTTTACTTCTAATAATTCTGAATTAATTCATTCCATAAACCTACCCTTAAACCATTTTCATAGTAACCACCTAATCCTTTAAGCAATTCTCCATGCCATATGGTTTTCCATTTTCCAGATTTTCTATTATTTTGTCCGTATTGACCTTCAAACTTAAGATACTTGATTTGATCAAAATTATTCAATAATTCAGAATTTGAATCAGAATACATAAATTAATCCCTTTTCAATAAAGAAATACACTTACATTCTTAAAATTGCTCCATTTTTTATATATTAAATTTATCTATTTGAGTTTTATTTGATTTGGATTTTAGTTTTCCCAAGTTAGTTGTTAATATAATCTTATTAATCAATTTCGATTTCTATTATGCCTTTTTTCAAAATTAATGATTCTTAGCAAATCCTTGTATATTATTTTAAAAAATCCATATTTTATAAATATTAATTAGAATTATACTTTTCTTTAAATAATAATTTAAGATATTATAAATTAAAAACAAGGAGGATTAAAAATTTAACCAAACTTTTTTTTGTTAAAAAATTAAGCTATTGAAAAATTTAAATCTTTAGTTTCAATTAGAATAGAAAAGAATAAATGTTTAAATTTATCTAAAATATCTACCTTAAATTTTAATTTTTGTTGAAGCCTTAATTTTACATCTTATCAATATTGTTAAAATTATCTGGGCCTTATTATTTTAGTAATTAATCTCTCTAATTTTATAATACTTCTAAGATTAGTCATTTAATACAGATAATGTGATTTATCTTCTTTACTAGATATTTTACCTCCAAATAATTTAATTAATCAAACTATTAGCATTATTTTAATCTTTAAATTCATTTTATACTTAAAAAATTTGCAGATCAAATTTGAATAAAATAATAATAATTCTACTAATATTGTTAAGAATTGCTAATTAATGAAAATGAGAAAAACAGGGTAAAAAAGTTATACATGTTACAGAAGTTTCAGAAAAAACCAATAATTCTAAAAACTTATAGAAATTTGAAGAACATGTTCTATAAATTAGCTATTTTCACTTGAATATTTGATTAGGTAAAATTTAATTTATAAAAAAACTTTATAGAAAGCTTATTAGTTTACTTGATTTGATGTTTGCCATCAGAGAATATCAAGTCAAAATATTGGATGAAATAGAATTGTTAGATTAGAATTTTAATCACAAAAAATGAGTATTAAATATCTTCTGATCAATATGTGTAATTATTAATTATATTAATATTTATAGGTATAATTATAGTCAAGATTTATAGTATAATATTGGTTAAAAGAAATCTGATTTTATTGATTTGAATGGTGGATTTTGTTTTGAAAATAATTACACGATTGAATATGAAAATTGATAAATCATTTTAAATAGAAATAATAATAACAATAGAAAATTATAATAGTTTAGCTGTTTTCCTTCATTTTTATTATTCTTCTACAAAAAATTTCCATCTTCATCGATAATTAAATTAATTAATTTACATTTCTTATTCTTACTTAGTCTTACTGTTGGTTTTTCTCTTTAAGTATTGTATTATCACCTCCAATTTTCATTTTTTCTTTAATTTAAACCTTAGAAACCACATTTGCCCCTAACGACTCAAACTATCCTTAAGAAATTTGGACAACTGTCAAAGAAGATACCCTTCGTTAATTTAGAGCTTATTATAATCTGACCTTCATCTTATCAATTTAGTTATTTAATTTAATTTTTTGGATTATTCTAATTGCCTAATCTGAGATAATTACTAAAATTAATTAAACTAAATTTAAAAAAATCAAGTAGAAATATTATATCTATTGGTAAGAAAGTTAAGGTAAATCCTTTTTGAGACTTTTGAGAAAAGAAATTCATCCTTGAATAATTATGGAATTATAAATAATTAACTGTCGCTACTTTCTCTAGAATTTATAAAGATCTTTGAAAATTATCCTTAAGCATAAAATTTTGATTAATAGAATTTAAAATCAATTTTTCTTAAATGATCAATATAAAAATAAAAATGTTGTTCATATTTTCTATAATTATATTGAAACATAATTTTATCATTATTCTAATATTATCATAAAATGATAATAATTAAAATATTTAGTATAATTTTTTGTATTTATCTAATATTTAATTACGTCTTAAATAATTAAATTATTAAATATTCTCAAATCTTCTTATTTATTTTATTTTTGTTAATACTTCTTATTTCATCTAAATGTTAATTCATATATATTAAATTATTAAATTAATTATAATATATTTTATGAAAACAATTTTCGAATTAATTCATCATTGTTTATAAATGTATAACAATATTATAAGTAGATAGAAAGATTTATCGATTTTGAGTTTTAAGACATTTTATTATCAAATATTGAATCAATCATTCTATTTAATTAATCTAAGAACATAATGATTGAATTTTTGCACTTTAGATTTCCAAAAACTGATTAAAGTGTTATCAAAAGTGTTCTTTATTTCTTATATTTCTAACAGCAACTTAAACGTATTATTGAAAAAAGGATGATTAAATTAAAAATGATTAATTTGATATCTGGTCAATTCTTTTTTTTTGACTAATCTGAACAAATAAAATTTATTGATAATTGATTGAATTCTTATTATTGTAAAAATTGGATACCATGTTCAAAAGATAAATATATTGTTGCATTCATCAAATTATTCATTTGATTATGCTTTTGCTATATTAGAATCAATTTTAAAACACATTATTAACTACCCACATCATTGAGTTCTGATGATGATTGTAAACCATATAAAAAGTATGAATAATAACAGGAAAATGTTGTTTTTTAGCAACAACAAAAACCATTATGTTCTACATATTCAGTAGAAATAGTAGAATTTAAAATTATTACAATTATTATATTACTTGTTTTGGATATATTGGATCTGATGGAGTTTGCAAAGGTGATGTTGGGGGTTTTAGTGTAGAACAAGAAAATGTGAAAATAGTTCATTCAATACTAATGAACTTTTTTAATATTACCAAAATACTTGTAATGCTTGTAAGACAAATGGCAAAACATGTGTTTCAGCATTAAGAGCTTGTTATACCTATAAAAGTACTGCCACCATTTGTGCTAAATATATTGGTAATGATGGATATTGTAAAGGAACCAGTGCAACAACTGAAACTTCTAGCTTACCAATAGAGCTCCAGATACAACAACTACTGATGATGCTTGTAATAAATATTAAGTTATGTGTTACAATAACTATCTTTTATTACTTATGATGGTGATGCTACTAGTTGTAAATCAACAGTTGGATCTGAAGGTATATGTATATGGAAAACTGGAGTCAAATGTGTTGCTAGAGATTGTATTTAAGCATCAGCCAATTTAAATACTAATTTTCTTTGTGCCAATTATTTCTCTTATTTTTTTTACTACTAGATCTAGATGTGTTTCAAAAACTACTAAATAATAAAGTTATGAAGGTTCTAATAATTTTTCATGGCAACCTATTTGTACCAGTACTTCAAATTGTAGTGCATTTACGAAAAAATCAATTTGTGTAGCAAATTAAGCTAGAGTAAGGATTTTTGATAAAAATAATGAAAATGGAAATCAATTATTTATTTTTGTATAATTAAAATTATAAATTAATATCATATCAAAAAAATTTGATAGGTTGAATAATGCTTGTAAGGAATTTTCTTGCTCAGATTTAACAGGTGCTTATTATAATTCTGATGCTAATTGTGCAGCAGAACTATTAATACATTAGTAATAGATTTGATGCTTATATAATTAAATATGAATGTAGTAAACTTTCAGGAACATAATTCACTTGTTGAAGTTATCCAGGTATTGTACTAATTCATCAACAGCTACTGATACTACTCCTTGTGTATAAAGAAAATGTTCAGATAATACATAAGCAACTGATAATGCTACATGTGCTTCATTCTTACCTAAATGTATCAGTAATGGAAAAGGTTGTGTTGATTAAATTAATCCATGTGCATCTATGAAAGGAAATTAAGAAAATTTAATAAGATATTTGCTTATAAGACCTGATCTATTGATAAATTTACAACTAATTAATGTTACACTGTTCAACAGCCACTGAAAATGATTATTGTAAAATCAAAACTTGCAAATTAGCAGAAAACTAAAATGATGGTTCGTGTGATTCATTATTAAATGGATATTTCTAAAATGGAAATGGAAGGTGTATTGAGGCAAATGCTAATGACACAACTTGAACAAGTTATAAAGGTGTTTTGGCCTTTTGTGAATCTGCTGTTGTTAGAAGTAATAGTTCTAAATATTGTTTTAGAAGATCTACATCAGCTAAATCTACTCTTTAAGCTTGTACAGATAATACAACAGCAATAAAATTGAAAATTGTGAGGATTTCAAGGTAGAATGTATAGTTAAATCTGAAGAAGGACGTGTCAGGAAATCAAAATCTTGTTCTTAATAATCAGGAACTGTTACGTTTTGCCCTAACTTCAGTGGTGATTTAAAATTCTCTTCAATTTGGACTAAAGTTAAATGCACAAAATATTATGCTTACTAAGTTAGATTTTGCTCTAATAACATAAGTCCTTAATCAGCTAAAGATTGCCTTGATCATAAATCTACTTGTAGATTTTTAAGGCTGGATCTGCATACATTGATGCAACAGCTTGTAGTAGTTATAGTCTACCAGATACTGCAATTACTGATTAAGAAACGTTTGATTATTTTACAAGTATCAAAGATAACGTTGAGTTATTATTTGGTTATACATCAGGAGCTACTAAATTTTCAGCTAGAACTTGTGAATAATTCTTAAGCAAATATACATCATTATTATGCACTACTTATTTATAGAAGAATATCTCTACTTCTACTGATGATGCATATAAATTAGCAGGAACCATATATTATATATCAAATAAAGTAGACTGTGTATATGGTTATGCTTCTACTGATATTAGTGATATTCTTAAATAAGCTCAATGTAGAAGGTTTATAAATGAAAAGGACTTGCAGGTACATTGAAAACAGGTAAAACTAAATGCAGTTTATAAGATAGTTGCAAAATTAATTATTCAAACAGATTTAAGGACGTGTACCGATTCAACTCTTTTGGCAAGTAAAGGAGAATGTTAAAAAGTAACAGATTCAAATTGTCTCACTATATCAGAAACTTGTAGTGATTACAAAATAGATTCTACATTTTAAAATGTAAGATTTTTTAAAGATTTGAATTTAAATAAATTTTAAGACAAAATTTGGCTTAGATTTTTGTATATTTTTTAATCTTAAAAATAATAAAATCAATGAATTCTAATTCTGTCTTAATAACATTTCATTAGGGGATATTTGATATTAATGTTTGGAATTTAGGAATTTTTGAAAAAACTTACAATTTTAAGCTTTGCTTTAACCAAATTTTTTCTTAAGAAATATCTGCGAGATATTTAACTCAAAACCAAGACATAATAAAGAGACAAAAATTCAAATTCAATCATTTTATATTTATAATTCACTAATACCTATCAACCTAAAAAAAATTGTAAAGATTTATGACCATATTTTCACTAAATTTAAATTGAGAAATTCTTCGAATTATTATTAATTAATTATTAGCAAATTCAAAAGATCTTTTATTGTAATACTATGAGCATAGCTGTACCTGGAATTGCATTTAATCAATAGGAATTATTTCAATTTTTAACTTTTTATACTAACAATAATTATTTTTAAATCAGAGATTTTTAGAATAAATTAATTTTAAAAATTCACTAATCCTAAGGCTGCTTTATTCCTCTAAAGGTATATAAGATTTATTTTGAAATTTAGAATTTTTATGAAACTTAATTATTCATAATTTTAATTACACCTACCCACTTAATTAGGTTTAACAAATTAAAAATGGAAAGAATATTTATACTAGAAGTTTTCCGGATTGGATTAATGAATAATTAAATTTCTAATTATTTTACATAAATTTTTATAAAATTTTTTAATAAATATAGGATGGTTTTAGTTTCCTAGGTGGATTAAACTTCTCGAACTAGCCATGCAATTATTGAAAAAAAAAAAATTATCTTTTCGAAAACCAAACAATAAATTATCAGAACTTAATTAAAATGCTGTTCCTCAACCAGACCACATATCACAATAGTTATTAAGTTTTTGTAGATCTTTCAATTTGAAAAAACGACATAATTGTATATTTTTTGAAGGGTTCTAGTCATGTTTGAGAATACAAGAGAATAATTTTAATTTTTAAAGTCCTTACATCCAAATTAATTAGACTTAAATTTTAAGATTGATATTACTTTTTAATAAGGAATCATTTCATCTTTCTTTTAAATATTATCAAATACTAAAAACATGTCTTATGAAAGTTGATGTGAGTAAATTTTCATTTAGCAATAAAATATTCAAAAGCTTTCTAAAAATATAAATCTTACTAATATTATCAAATGGAAATCTTTAACATGAAATAGCAAAATATTAAGAAGGAATATATTTATTATCAATGTCTAATTTGAAAGATTAGGAAGTCTAGTCTATCTTTTTCAAAGAGAACGAAAGAAATCAAATTATTTGAGAAAAAAGGACTGCTAGCTTAAATGGAGCTATTCTTCAATAAAAAAATAATATTCTGATAAAAAAGCTTTTATAATTAATAATAAAAAATACATCTTATATAGAAAACGATCTGCTCTTATTTATCTTGAATTATCACGAATTTGCTTTTCAAATTTTTTTTGAAGAATTGATGTGTATCTGAAAAAGTTAAAGAGATAAAATTTAATAGTAAAAAAAAAAGAATTTTTAATTACTTTAAAAATGAATTTTATCATTAACTTTTATCCACTTTTATAATGATAAGGAAAACACAAATGAATAATGGTCTTGCAATCTTAGATATAAATTTTTAAATTATTAAAATATTAAATTAAATTTAATTATTAGTCTTTACTTTACATTAACTAGAATAAGAATATAAGAACTATTTCAGGGATTAAAGGTGATCAAAGATTCATCAAAATTAGGAACACAATATGCAGAATATATGAAATGTGTTTATAAGACAGGTAGTGCATGAGAAGCTATTTCTGCTTGCTAAGATATTATCTCAGCTTCAAGTTAAGAAGAATATACAACCCATAAACCAGGATTCTTATATTTTAATTGAAAGTGTTATGCTGCAGTTTTTTCAGATGGTTTACCCTTCAATATTTCTAACCGAAATTACAATAGAATTTAAAAATTTTCTTATTGGAAAAGTATCCAAGAAGCTAGTGACTATTGTAGAATAAAAATTGATTAAAGTAAATGTGAACTTGCAATTAATAAAGATTGCAGTGTTTTAGCAATTCCTACTTCAGACAGTTTGGATTCAAATAGTGATTTCAATTAAAGTGCATTCAAATTTGCATATTGTCTAGCTTAATCAAATTTAGAGAGAAGTTAATTATATAAATATTCAACTGGAACAACTTGTAGCGATGGAACATGTGCAGATATTTCATCCCCTACTAGTTTAGAGATTGTTCCATTTACGTAAATAATAAACATAATTAAAAAAGATTAGTTCTAGCGATTGTAATAATAATGATAGTAAAGTTGTGGATCCAGGATTGAAACCAACATAAAAAGTAACATTTTGCTAATTCTTTTAAAAAAAGCCTGATTAAACTAAAATTTGTACATTTTATTAATATAATTCAACTTCGCCAACTTAATGTGTTGATGGTGGTAATTGTGATTCCTATGGCAATTTGCCAAACAATAATGATAATGATGATTCAAATAGTTGTTTAAGTAGAATTAGTGATGTTTGGTGTAAAATTTGCATTCACATCTGGTGATGCTAAATGCAGAGATTTTTATTGCAAACATATAAAAAATCCGATCTCTTAAATGGATTGAGATTAATAAAAAGATGAAAAATATACTTTATCTCTTAGGAACATGTTAAAATAAGTTTACAGCCTGTACTGATATCCCTGCTTAAAGTGGATATGAGAAGGTAAATCAAACTGTTGCTTAATTTAGTTAAATTTAAGAACAACTTGTAATTTTCAAGAAAAATTTCATCTTTATAGTATAAACGATAAGTAAGTATCTATTTATGAGACATTGACAGATGAAACAAATAAACTTACATATATTTCTGTAATAATTGTTTCATATTGGATAAATGTGAAAGTTATAATGCAACATTCCCCCTGCATTAGATCCTGCAGAAGGTTCATAAGAGACAGAATGTAAAACAGTTAAATAATCCGATGGCTATGCATACATTATGGATGCTACAAAAAATGCAGAGCATAAGTTTGTACTGATGATGATGCAAGTGCAAAAGATTTTATTAATAATTTTCTCTATTATTCCAATAAATGCTTAACTAAGGGTAGTTGTGCAGATTATATGCAAAAAGGTTATGATGATGAAGTTAAATATATATATGGTATGAAGGAGTCTAGAATGATACAGGAGATTTTTGTGCTTGGAATTCATCTAATTTCAAATGTAGAGATAGATCATGTTAGTGTAAGGCATTCTACGAAGATTTTAATTGTTTAAGTTATCTTAATTCTTGTAGAATGAATGGAACTATATGTGTTTCATATGAAGAATGTACTTCAAACAATGGATCAATTGATTTTTGCAATGCCTTATCTGATTCAACAGGAAAAGATAGATGTAGACCTATTGTAACTGCTATTTATACATCAATTAGAACAAGTTATGATAAAGTTACAGCCACAACTTATTCTGAATGTGATACTTATTTAAGTGTAAGTGTCACTCGCGGTGCAGGATGTATTCGAAATTCAGAACCAAGCACATCATACAGAGGCACTAAACAATAATGTGAATTATTAAAAAAAACATACTGGATTTGATGATAAGAAAAATTCTACTTATGAATATTGTCCATGAGATGCTGGAAATATTGCCACAAGTAAATGTAAAGTAAGAACTTGTGCAGATTATATTATTGCTACTGCAGATGTTGAATATGTTATTTATATGAAAGAATGTATTAAAAATTGTATAGGATGTGTGGAAGCATCTTCATCATGAACTGCATTGAAGGGAGATTAAGAAACTTGTGCTTAATTCTTGGGCACTTCAGGTAGAGATTATTTTGGAATACTTCAACTGCATTGGTTACAGCCAATTATACTAAAAAGAAATGCAGCGATATCTCAGGAAAAAACAATAAAGAATGTATTGATGGCATGCCACCTTTTAAAACTACTGATAATCCTTTTTGTGTTTTTGATGGAACTTCATATATTATTTATAATGCATTCAATCGAACTGAAGAGATATGCCCTACTTCTTTAGGTAGAGATTGTTCATGTAAAGCTACAACTGTAAAGGATCATGTGCTAAGAGATTATGTACAGAAACACCAAATACTCTTACAACTGATGCTGATTGTTAGAAATATCATTAAGATTCTTACACAACTGGTAATGGATGCACAAGTACTAAATCAAGTTTCAATTTAACATCATAAGTTGCTTGTAAATTAATTAAATTTATAAATCAGATTTTGGAGAGAGGAAAATATTTAAATATTTGCCAAAAATGTATGATTCAATTATAAATCATAACTTTTATTAATTGTTTAAAATATTTTTGATGAAACCTTTAGTGGTAAGAAAAAATCAAATTAGTATTGAGAGGAAACATCAAATTTTTAAGCAACCAATATAAAACTAAAAATTTTTATTTACCTTCCCCTTCTATTATATTTAATTACTTTTACTTTCATCACATCAAAAATATGCTGCTTTAAAGTTGTATCTGGATATAATGAAACTTTATATGAATAGAAGAGCAAGAAAATTATATAAATGATCTTTGAAGAGAATTATCGATTTTTTCATACTAATTTGATAAGAAAAAATATGAGTGGAAATATTATTTGGTTACAAAAATAATCAATATAAATTGAGTATTTAATGACGAAACCACCTAAATATTTTACTCCTTAAAATTATTAATTATGCAATATTAAAATTATTAAAGTAATGCAAAAGAAAAATATCGAAATTTTTTGAAAATATTTGAAAACTTTTATGAATATATAAGAGTTTAATAAATAATAATAAAATGAAAATTAATGATTCTCAAATTTAATAATAAAGTCCAAAAATCTTTAAATCTACAATTGTCGAAATCTATCATTTATTTGTTTTAATAATAAATTGCCCATTTTTGGAAGTCAGAATTAGAATCTAAATTTAATTAAAAGAAGCCTGAAATTGTTATATAGGTCAATAGTTTAGCATCATATAATTGCATAACAACCAGCATATTTACGAAAAGTTTAGAAATTATAGATCATGCAAAAATAGTATCAATTAAGTCATCAATCTGTAATAATCACATATATGATACCTTAAAAAATATATATCTTTCAATTAAAAAATAAAATTATGGAGATGGACACTTTCAAAAAATAAAGAAAGACAAATTACAAGAAATTTTTCCAAAGCCTCTATTTAATAATTGTTTTTTATATGAAAACAAAATGATTACACCATTTCTCTACCTTTTGAATTACATCTCCAATTAAATCTACCAGAATTTTTCAGTATTCACATTTCATTCTGACAAATCTTATAGCAAGATTAAAGACAAAGTTAATATCGAATTCTCAAACAATTAATGATAGAAAGAATAACTAAGAAATTATCATTCAAGAATATACGAAAATAATTTTATAAGTTTCTTAAAAATTCAAGCCTCCAAATCTGATGAAATTGTATTTCAAAAAAAGCAAGAAAAAAAGTGATGTTTTGAAACACTCTTAGTACATTTTTGAAAAAAAAGAACAAAAGTATTTTACATAACATACTGATGGTTCAGCTTTGTGAATAGACTAAATATTTGATTTACTTCAGGTTCTTAATGGCATTTAGAATTTAAATTTTTGCTCATTATCTAATAATGAAGTATCGAATAAATTTTAATCTCCATGTTCCTAATGTGTATGTGCTTTATGATTGGGGAATGCTACAGTTGTTAAAAATTCTTCTCACAACTTCAACTTTTGGAAATTTTGTGAATTCATCAATTTTTTTTCAAATTTCGAAGGCATATATTTGAAATATAAATTAGATGTAACAAATGAAGTTCAAACTCAATTGTTTTAGTAACTTTTACTGTGTTCGAGGGGAGGATTATTAAACCAAGATCTTTAGCCTGAAAATTGACAAGCCCTAGCTTTTTAGTCTATCCTGATAAAATCAGAAAGCGTCAACTCTATCAATGATATAAATGTGTAAATTCAAATCAATATTAACTCAACTTAGAGAATGGGCTAATCTTCTACGCTAGAATGATATTCTAAACGATAAATATTAACTCAATACAACACTTTAAAAATGAAGTATGATTTTGTTAGCAGAATATTTGCAATAGACGTAAGAAGTACTTGATTTTAGAAAAATAAAAAAAATAGGAAAGTTGATATATTAACGAGTTGCAATTTATAATACTAAATTTTTAATCATTCCTTATAATAATTAAGTATTAATAAATATATGTTTATATATATTTTTTATACCGGTATGGATTTATTATTTAAATTTTATTAAGAAATATTAGCCTTAATGAATAAGAGAACATCTTCATTACGGGGAGGTGGTTGTGGAACTTTTAGAATGTTTCCGAGAACATAAGAAAACTTAAAGTCAGATATTTCAGATATAGAAAATTTCATTAACAAATTTAATCATTTTGTTGAAATAATTTTTACTAAAGCTGCTGTTGCTATCAATTCGATATAATCTTAAGAAATAATGATAGCCATATAATGGTTTGTTTTTTAAGAGGAAATTATCTACAAACTTAATAAGAATCCCTTAAATATCATAAAATCATACAACCTAATTGTAGAGGGAATCAAAAAATTATTGCAAAGCTGTTTGATCTATATTAGAACAGATTCGTTTAAATGTTTGTATATCTTATAGATTACAGCGGCTCTATCCAAAGTCATATTTAGTTTCCATATAATGAATAGCGATAGAATTATGAATTTTAATTTATAAAAGTAATTCTTAGAAATTTCTGATGATTTAAAATAATAAATGGAAATAGAGAAGAATGATTTGGTTTAAATTTAAATGGAAGTTTATCTTTTTTTAACTAAAACTTCTTTCGAGATGGCTCCAAATAACAATTAGGAAAGGGAAGATATTTTGAAAAAATTTGTAAATGGTATATTTGAATCATTAAAGGGTTTGAAACCTACTGCTGAATTACTTGAATCCTTATATTTGGCAGCCAGGTAAATTCACAAAATATATACAATTTAAAAAAATAGGTAATAATATGAGGTGTATTTTTAAATAGACATGTTATAATGGGAAATTATAAGTTGTTTTAGAAATGAAAAATTTTTATTTCTAAAAAAAGTAATTTTACAAATATAAGAAATATATGAAGAACTTGTGAAAAATTCAAATAATTGGAAAAATCATTTTTTATGGATTTAAATGATTGGGAAAATTTTAATATTTAATCCTCTTATTACAAAACAAAGATTAAATGAGTTAACCAATTCTAACGATTTTGTAGTTAATTTAAGGTAAATATGGAAGGAATATCAGAACAAAGGAGTACTTATTTAGTTGAACCATACAAATGACTAAGCTGTTATTTTACTTAGTTAAATTTAAAATAATAAAATTCTATAACTTGATAGATAAATGTTGGAAGATAGTTTCAAAGGATGGAAAGACTTTCTTACACTTAAGCAATATTTAATTGGTTAATTAAATGAAAAAACACCATATACAATTAATTCCTATTTAAGATGTAAATTTGATTTGTCGAGACAGGATCCCTAAAAAAATGAAAAAAATTTCAATATTGAGAAAATGAAAATGCTTTTAAGTTTCATTATTCCAACTAGCTTAATTAATTTAATAAAATAAAATATTGGAAAATTGGGGGAGGTGATTAAAGTTTAGAAATCATTTAGGAAAAATGAGTAAGCCCATAAAAGTCTATTAAAAAGCACTGTTAATTCTTAATTAAAAAAGATCATTTGCAACTTATCAGATTATTTACAAAACACACAAAAGATTCTCAAAATCTTTTAGCTGAATTAGAAGTAAAATTACTGTTAGACTGACAAACTCAATGAGAAAGACAAATTAGAATTTAATAATTTATTTTAGCTTAAATATTTGTTGAAACTATTAGAAGAAATATTATTATAAGCAGTTTAAGAAATTAGGAATAAACGAAATCCATTCTGCAATCAAGATGACATAACTGATGAAATAAAAATACTTTAGGAATAGAAAGAGTTGATTTAGGAGAAATTAAAAAATCTAAATCTAAAAGATAACCAGTTTTCATTTGTCAATAAGTTACAGTAGAAGCTTCTTACCTTGCTAATTGCAACTCTTGACTATAAGAGCTTTCTGAAAAAAGCTCACAGCATTTTAAGACTTGTTGAACATTCTAAAAAATAAATCTAAACACTAGAAATTTTGTTACTTTAAAAGAATAACTTTATTTAATGTTTTCAGTGTTTATTGAATCAACTATATGTTGAGGAAGATCAAAAAATATAAAAAGATTTTTAGGAATCCATTTTAAGTTTTAAGACAATACTAATTTCATAGTATGAAATAGAGTCTATTGAAGAATTTGGGGAAATTAAATAACAAATTTCTAATATGCTATCGTTTTAATTTGTAAACAACTTAAGATTGAATAATTTAAAGCTTCAATTACAGCTAATTGCCTTAAAGGAGTCCTTTTAAAATATATTTCTAGCCAAATTGAAAGAATCTTAATCGTTAAAAGAAGTTATCGATTTGGATGAGTTTCTCGTTAATGTAATTAACAATTATCCAAAACTAATAATTTTCTGTCACGAAAATGTTTACAAATAAATTTTTTCTGAATTAACAAGCATGTAAATTACTGAACAAGACTATTAAAATAAGTTATCAAAATAAAAAGGATTAATAGAATACCTAACATTGATATTAAATTTAGAAGAATAACTGATAGATTTAGAAAAAATAGATTTGGAATTAATTGATAAGGAATTTGGAGAATTAATTAAGGAAGAATCCTGTTCTTCCTCTCTGACAGAAAGAATTATGAAAATAATTGAAAATGCTTAAATTGAAAATTCTATAAAATCTGTGACTAATGAGCAATTTAATCAATCAGAATTGAATTTTGAGGTTGAAAAATATGATAAAATGTGGAAATAATTAAGAGCTTTGAAGAAAAATTACAATTGTCATGAAAACTAAAATTTCAAAGAAGTAATTAATCATATTGAGATGATAGTTGAGCTTTTAAACAATTCCTAAAATTAAAATTTAGAAATTTTTAAAATACCAATTATGGAATTGTTAAAGTAGTTAAAAAGTAAATAAGAAGAATTTCAATAAAAACTAGAGAATGATCAATGTTAATAAAATAAAAATGATTCTTGTGATCAAAATACAACCCAGATTACAGGCAATCAAGAACATGTAAAAGAATTATAAGGCATTATCTCTATTCTGAAATTATTATCATCAAAAATAAAAGAATAAAAGCAATTACTTTGTTAAATACTTGAAGAAACTAAAAAATTCTCTAATATACTTCATCTCCTTCACAAATATAATAAAAATATATAAGAAAAAACATATCTATAATTTCATAGTCATTTCAAAAGTCAAATTGAAAATTTTGAAAAATCGCTATGGACAACAACTAATTTATAATAAATGGAAAAAGAGTCATTTATAGATTACTATAATAGAATTGAAATTGATATTTAGAAAGTTAAAAATGAAAAAGATGATGAGAATAGAAAATAAAAAACAAATGTTTGCGATTTTCTCAATAATTTAAAGGGAAAAATAAAATTAAAATTAAGCTAGTCTAAATGCAAAATCTCTAAAATTTAGTTTGAAGAAGAATAACTGATTCAATAAATTAAAAAAATATACTTCTCAGATAATGAGGAAGAAGAGGAAGAAGATAAAGATGATGAAGAATCAAATAAAAAATTAGGATTTTTTTAGTCTTTGAATCAATAATATAAAGATTATAAAAATAATTATGAATGGAAAATTAAATAGGGGCTAGTTTTTACTATAATTTAGATTTCATCAAATTGCTTCACAGATACAATTATTTAATTTTGTTAATAAGCCCTAATTTAATTATGGGTTTTAGAAAAAGATTAAAGAGTTAGAAATTTGTTAAAAAACTAAGACTTAATAAGTTTGTAAATGTAAATTTTGAAGAAAGGTTGGTAGACTCAAAACGAGAGAATTACAGGAGAAATGTAATAAATGCTGAGTAAAATCGATTTTTTGTAAGAATAAATTACCCAAGAGGCAAATGTGAACAAAAGAGAGCAATAATTGAAAGAAATAGATGAAACAACTGAGCAATTAGATGAATATATTAAAAACATCTGTGAAATGGGGTAATAACTTAGATTAATAACCGATTTTGTTAATCATATCAGAAAGGGTTTGATAAGAGTTGAGGGAAAAATAAATGAGATGAAGAAATAGCTAAACAGCTTGGGTAATGACATAAAATTTCTTAGAGGAAAATCTGTTGAAGAACTTTTTGATATTAGAAAATCGAAAGTATTGAAAGAAGCAGCAAACAAAAATGTTAGGTCTATATATGTGCCATTATAAACATTGGAGATATTTCATAAATTAGATAAAGTGGGATAGGAAGAAAAGAGTATTTTGATGAATTTGGATAATATAAATGATAAAGGAGGGGAAGTGAATGAGTTTTTATTAGAAGATGAAGAAACAGTATTATTAATTCATGGAGTAGCTGGATCAGGCAAAAGTACTGCAGCTAAGAAAATAGAAGAATTTATTTGGAAATTATATGAAAATAATAATAAAATCAAGAATCAAAATCTAATACCAATTTATATTTCATTACCCTCTTTAAAAAATCCTGTTTTTTAAGCAGTAGAGGAAGCACTTCATCAAGATGAGTATGGTTTTGATGAACTCTAATTGAAAGAATGTAAAGAGATGTTAGAAAAAAAAAAATTCCGATTTCTATTCATAATGGACAGTTACGATGAGATGAAATTAGAAAATATTTAGAAAAACCTATATATTAATAATAAACTTAAATAGAATTGGTCAAACCCACTTGTTATTTTTACTACAAGAAGTGAAATTTTTACAAATAGTAATTATTCTCTATGGTTTGAGCCGGAAGAGAAGGAAAAATTAAAAGAAATCAAACTTATGAAATTTGATTCTCCATAAATGCTTTAATATCTCGAAAAATTTACAATTTAAAGTGTTAAAATGTTGATTTTTGAAATTTATGAATGGTAAACACAAATTTCTAAAAGAGGAGCAATGGATATCAAAAAATTTGAAAATTGTTGGGAAAAATTGAACCAATTTTTAAAAAAAGATTTATTAGGGATGAAAGGGGAGAATCTATTGAATTAAAAATAAATAGAATATATTAAATCGTTTTTGGAGAATGATGAGTTTATATCTTTAAAAAGTCAAGATGCTTTAAGAAGTCTGAGCATAAATTTACAAAAACTGTGGAGCGTTGAAAAGTACAACAACATGATGAGTTAAATAAATTTAATTAAATTGGTGGTAACTCCATATATGATGGAAATTGTAGTTTAAGTGTTGCCTGATATGATTGTAAAAGCAACTGAGATAAATAATTTGAAATAAAATTTTATAAATAATTTTTCAAGAAAACTCAAAGCGTTTTACAAAAGTAAATATTTGATTGAAATGTATCAATAACAATAATAATAGAAAAAGCTTTTGTCTTAAAACAATAGAGATGAAAACTCTTAGAAAGTTACATCATTTGAGATAGAAAATATAGAAAAACTAAACTTTCAAGATGTTGCTAACAAATTTTGGGATAAAATTGAAGAAAATTCAATTAGTATCCTAACCTAGATTTCTTAAGAAAATCCTGAATTAAAGAACTAACTTTAGAAAATATTAGAACAAAACTATAAGCAATAAGATCATTTATTAGATAAAGTTGCAATTCAAAACGAAAAAAAAAGCGAAGCTGTTATCGAATTAGTTATTGATGCATTAAAAGAATTAAATCTTACAAGTTATGATTTTTATGATGAGTTTATTAATTAACATCATTAGAAATAAATAGAAAAGTAGAGGAAATTAGGAAAATCTATTAATATTGATCGTTTTCTACATGATTTAAAAAAATATTCAACTAACCTTGCAAAAAAAATGAGCATATATCAAATTACTTAAGTATAATATTAATAATAAGGATTTTTGTATAAAGAAGAAAAAGAAAATGAAAAATGGCTCAATGATTTTTTTAATGATGATGATTAATTCGGATCTTATAGAAAAGATATACGAAGTTGTTCTCTAGTTTAATCAAATGGTGCTAACTTTTAATTTGTCCATAAATCTATATAAGAGTTCTTAATTGCAGCCAATTTATATGAATTGTTAGTTTAATCAAAAGATGTTGATATGCAGATAATGAAAACTATATTAGAATTGTTATCAACAGAAAATAATTAAGTCTAGGATTCTTCAAAATTTTTATAAACAGCCGCTAAAGAATATTGCTAAAATCATACTCAATTTGAGAACATATTAATGTTTGATAGACAAAAATAAATAGAAAATAAAATTAATTCAATTGCTGATCTAATCAAAATTGTCTAAGAACATGATTTTAATAAAAATGATTATTCCACTGAAATCTATGCTGAAACGAGATAATATCTAATTTAAAAAATATCACAAGAGGTGAGGATAATAGAATTTTTGAAATTCTTAGTTCATCTCACGAAAATAGATGAAACCATTATTATTAGTGGTTCTAATGCACTAAATATTTTAGTTGAAATGAAGACAGATCTAACAAACTAAAATTTAAAAAATATAACAATTAAAAATACTTCATTATATGGTGGTAATTTTTCAAAATGCAATTTATCTTTATCTAAATTTGATAATGTGAATATCAATGGAATTAATTTAAATGGAGCTATATTATTTGATTGTAATTGGACCAAATTAAAAATAAATGATTTATATTAATTAGATGGCCATTCTTAACCTGTTTCATCAGTGAGTTTCTCTCCTGACGGAAGCACATTAGCTTCTGGTAGTTAAGATAACTCTATCCTTTTATGGGAAGTCAAAACAGGATAAAATAAAAGAAAATTGAATGGTCATACTAGTGGTATATTGTCAGTCTGTTTCTCTCCTGATGGAGATACATTAGCTTCTGGTAGCGATGATTGCTCAATCGGTCTATGGGATGTCAATGCAGGATAATAAAAAGCCAAATTAGATGGTCATAGTGGTTGTGTGAAATCAGTCTGTTTTTCTCCTGATGGAAATACATTAGCTTCTGGTAGTTAAGATAACTCTATCCTTCTATGGGAAGTCAAAACAGGATAAAATAAAAGAAAATTGGATTGTCATACCGATTATGTTATATCAGTTTGCTTTTCTCCGGATGGAAATATATTAGCTTCTGGTAGTTAAGATAACTCTATCCTTCTATGGGAAGTCAAAACAGGATAAACAAAAAGAAAATTGGATGGTCATAGTGCAATCTTGTCAATTTGTTTCTCTCCTGATGGAAATACATTAGTATCGACAAGCAGATGTATTAAAAAAGATGATAATAAGATCCTACTTTGGGATGTAAAAACAGGATAATAAATAGCATAATTGGATGGCCATACTAGCACTGTATACTCAGTTTGTTTCTCTCCTGATGGAACTACATTAGCATCTGCAAGTGGAAATGATGATTTTTATTAATAAGGTGATAATTCAATTCGCCTATGGGATTTTAAAACAAGATAATAAAAAGCAAAAATAGATGGTCATACTAGTGCAATCTTTTCAGTTTGTTTCTCTCCTGATGGAAATACATTAGCTTCTGGTAGTGGAGACAAATCAATCCATCTATGGGATGTCAATGCAGGATAATAAACAGCCAAATCAGTTGGCCATACGAATGGAATATTATCAGTATGTTTCTCTCCTGATGGAAATACATTAACTTCTAGTAGTAGTGATAAGTCTATCTGCCTATGGGATATCAAAACAGGATAATTAAAAGCCAAATTGGATGATCATACTGATTAAGTTAGATCAGTTTGCTTTTCTCCTGATGGAAATATGTTAGCATCTGGTAGTAACGATTAGTTTATTTGTCTATGGGATGTCAAAACAGGATAATAAAAAGCAAAATTAAATTGTGATCGTGTATAGGTTATATCAGTCTGTTTCTCTCCTGATGGAAATATATTAGCATCTGGTAGTGAAGATACGTTTATCCGTCTTTGGGATGTCAATAAAATAGACTAAATAGCTAAATTAGATGGCCATACTGATTAAGTTAGATCAGTTTGCTTTTCTCCTGATGGAAATATGTTAGCATCTAGTAGTAACGATTAGTCTATTTGTCTATGGGATGTTAAAACAAGATAATAAAAAGCAAAATTAAATGGTGATCGTGTATAGGTTATATCAGTCTGTTTCTCTCCTGATGGAAATATATTAGCATCTGGTAGTGAAGATACGTTTATCCGTCTTTGGGATGTCAATATTGGATAATAAATAGCCAAATTAGATGGCCATACTGATTAAGTTAGATCAGTTTGCTTTTCTCCTGATGGAAATATGTTAGCATCTAGTAGTAACGATTAGTCTATCTGTCTATGGGATGTCAAAAAAAGATAATAAAAAGAAAAATTAAATGGACATACAAGTTAAGTAATATAAGTCTGTTTCTCCCCTGATGGAAATATATTAGCATCTGGTAGTGAAGATAAGTCGATTCGTCTTTGGGATATCAAAGCAGAATAATAAATTCAAACCTCAAATGATAGAGATAACGACAATCCTAATACAGGTAATTATTATTACTTAAATATGAGTTGCGACAATTATTACCATTCTCCATATATCGTAAGCACCAATATTTTAAGCTAAAAGAGCTCGTGTCTTTAATGGAAAGTTTATTAATTATTAAGATTTTGATTTAAGATAATTATTCAAATCAAAAGGAAGTATCATTGAGAAAAGCTAGAGTCCAAACTGATATATTATTTTTTAGATCGTTAAAATACATAATTTAGATGGATTTCTTAGTTTTTTTGGATGATATTTTTCACCTCTTTATTTTTTCATTTTTATTAAATTGTATCTAATCAATTCATAATTCCTATAAAGTGACATACGGAGATTATTTAAGAATTTCTAGCTTTCTTATTAACTATCTGCTAATAAATTTGTATCCACAGATGGAATGGTAGGAATTTAATTTCAATTTTGGGTTAAAAGAAACTGAAAAATTTCAGTTAAAAAAAGGTTTAATAAGAAATTTTGTTCATGAGGTAATTATTAAAATGAGATTATTGAAAGACCTAAAATTTATATTTAATATTTAGATTTATAAACGATAGCACTTTTATAATGGATAGCAGATATGTAATAACTCCCTTTTATCAATTAATATATTAATAGATTCTTTGTAAATTAGGACTTAAGATGAATATTATTGAAAATTTTTTATTGTTCAATATTAAGATTTTAAGTCTGATTATATTTATAAGATTAGGAAGCTTTTACTCCAGTTAGAAAAATTGAGAGCTCAAGCATACGCTTTCCCTTATGATCCTTTCAATCCGCAGAAGACTGACTTAATCTGTTGCTCCTTTTGAGCTTGAGACTATTATTAATTTTTTCCGATTTTT